>WBND01000635.1:61962-80052 GCA_013398595.1 Tychaedon coryphoeus | reverse complement strand
TCCCTTATCCCTTATCCCTTTCCCTTTCCCTTATCCCTTTCCCTTTTCCCCTTCCCCTTTTGCTTCTAATGGCTGCATGTGTGAGGAGAGCAGGTCAGTGTTTGGGGGTGGCTAGGAGAGGTTCTGGGTGAAAACAGTCACCTTTCAAATAAGTTGCTTCAAATTTTATTGTTTTTAGTTGGGACAGGGGAAGGGGAGCACTTTTCACTAGAGTTTCTCACCCTATAAAAGATTTGGTTTTATTTTCACTAACCATGCAGGTTCTTCCCATCCCTTTAGACCCTGCTGAATTGGAGGTCAATGTGCAGAGAATCCTGAGCTCCTTAGCCCTTTGGGTGAGCCCAGAAAGGTGCCCTGATGGCCACACAACCTCCAAGAGGTGTTGTGCTAGACTGTCACCAGGGTCTCAGCATCCTGCAAGGTGCAGCTGTAAAGTGGTTTTTTGTCTAAATTTGTGCAGCACGGAGCGTTTCTTTGTTCCAAGGCAAATCCTGGCAAAAAGGCAAACTCCCACCCAAAGATCTTCAAAGTACCCCCTGACCTTGGTGAGACCTACAAATCTTGAGACCAACTCTGATCCACTTCAGATCAGCTCTTGTATTGGCATTATTGCACAATATCAGCTGAAAATGGCATGTAAAGGACTCTTTATCTAGATGTTTTATATAATATCCCCACTTTAACTTCCCCAACCTTTCCCCAAATTATTTCAAGCAATCCTTATCTGCTCATCTCCTGATTTCTCTAGCCTCCACAGGAAATAGTTTAAATAAGACTTTTAATTGACTTTCATTATTTCAATTCAAGTATATTGAAAATGCAAATTTTTTTTTTTTTTTGGTCTCGGAGATGCCACTTGTAAAAGAAATGGGAGAATTACAGTCATACATCACAAAAGCAGAATAGAAAGTTTTCAGGAAAGCATTAAAAAACATTAAATGGATCCAACTCCCCGGTTTAACTCAGCACACTGGGTTAGGATATGCACATGGTCAGACTATATGATAAACTGAAAACTTTTGATTTCACTAAAGTAGAAAAGATAATTCAAACTAAAATTTTGTTTCATTTTTAGTATTTTCTTAAACCAATGTCAAGTTCATATTTAGAGGAAAGCAGATACCTTTCACAAATTTGTGAATAGGAGGGAGGGAGGGTGTTTCTGTGATTCTCCTCTTATATCTGGAGGAAAACCTAAAATCCAAACCATGCCTGCTTCAAAGAAAGAACTGGACCCTGGGGGACCTTCCTGCTGTGAGAGTACATGAATGTCACATATATTTTAGATATTTGGAGGTGTGTAGGTGTGTGATTACTCCTCAGTGAAGTACCCCCACCTATATAAACACATTTAAATTAGACCAGGCAGCAAGAGGTTTGTTGTAAGGCTGCACAGAAAGGGCAGGCACTGAAGTCCTGATGCCACTGGGGAATAGAATTATAAAATCATAAAATGGCGTGGGTTGGGAAGAACCTTAAAAATCACCCAGTTCTAAACCCCCTGCCATTGTCAGGGACATATTCCACTAGACCAGGTTGCTCAGAGCTTCATCCAGCCTGGCCTCTGACACTGCCATCCACAACTTCCCTGGGCCACCTGTACCTGTGCCTCAGCACACATACAGTAAAGGTTTTTAAAGGTTTTTATCTAACATCTATTCTAAACCTATTCTCTTTCAGTTTGAAGCCATTCCCCATTGTTCTGTCACTAAATGCTCTTGTAAATAACCTCTCTCCAGAGAGAGAGACCTAATGAGAGTGATATATGATGATTAAAGCAACCTCTTCCCTGGTCTGATATCAAACTCCCTCTCAAGTGTCTAAAGGATTTTAATATTTCCTTAAGGTTGGGGGTGAGGGGGGTTTGTTAATTAAAACAGATTGACATAAACTTTAAATAAGTATTATAAAATAATAAATATATAAAATAATTGAATTTAAATCAATTTTTCAAATCACTTATGCAGAAACTTTTGCCACTCTTGCCCCATGGTTATGGGATATTTCTACTCAATTCAAACTCCACTGCTATATCCCTTCAAAAGTCAAATCCTTATACTGAAAATTGGGTGGGTGGTTTATTTGGATAAATAGGGAGGGGAAATGTAATCTTACCAAGTATATTTCACATTTTATGTGCTGTATATTTGGTCCAATGCAAAGTTCAGCTTAGAAACCATCTATGAAGTCCTGGATGTTGGTCACAACTCTATTGGTTCCCTGCCAGCTCCACCTTGCACAAAACATTCATGAAGGTGCTCAACGAGCTTGGCACTTGGATCCAATTTGTCTGGTTTCACTTCTAGCAGCAGAGCAGTCACAGCATGTGCTGGAGAAGCTGTTTAAATGCTAATAATGTTTTAATAAACCAGAGAATGTTTCCATTGTTGTCAGGTCTCAAAAATATACGTGCCCATTTTGAAACACTTCACTGATATTCTCAGCAGCAAGAGAAACTACATTTGGAAGATTTGCTTTCTTCCCTTGCCTACACTTGTTGCTGCATTTCCTGGATGCCTCCCCATTGCAGTTCAGCCTGAAGTAGCCTGTGACACCAAGTTTGATCCCTTTGTGCCACCCAGCTCCTCTCCTGACTTATCCCTTTGCTTCCTCCACCCACACAAGCCACGAGTCTTTCTCACCAGCTCAGATGCTCAGCACATCCCCCCAGCCATCATTCTTGCTCTGCTTCTTTAAGCCATCTCACTCAAACCTGAATCCAGTATCATGGTAGCCATATGGTGTCAGGTTTTGTGCCTGAACATCATCCTTGTAATCCATAAACAAACTAGAAAATAAAGCTGGTTCTCATTACGGTCTTGGTTTTTAGTGTATATTGGAAGGGGGGAGTTAAAAAAAGCAATACTCCAAGGGAAGGATGGAGACACATTAACAACTTTAAAATTTTATGCAGCTTTGTGAAAATGTGATGTAGACTCCAAACTATAAATATGTACTAAGAAGAACATTGTTTATTATTAACCCATACAAAAGAAAAAATGACTGTGTTCTTTCTGTCTCTCTTTTTGTTTAGATATTAAGAAGAGCAGACAAGAACGGTAAGATTGCTCACATGTCTTGCCTCCTTCCTTTGGAAAAAAGAATCCGTCATTAATTCAGTATTTTAAGTCATGTTTTAAACATCCTAACAGAAAAACCAGACATCCCTCATGTCATTTCATGTTTCTTGCAGATTCAGTGCCATGTATTATTTTGTACTCTGATCTTCCCTTCATTAAGGACAGATCTTATGCTTTCACAATTTGACATTCGTGTTTGATTTGCACTTTGGGTGCATGTGGCTGTTTTCCAGTGAGACTGACTCAAGAAGGTTTGAAATACTTGTTAGTAGCTCCATCTTACTACTTTTTAAAAATACCATAGGCTGCATCCAGAAATCAGACTTGGTTTTGTATTTGTTCAGTGTGTCAGTAGGAAGAATAAACCCTTGAATCCAAGTCGCATATTTATAGCACAGAAGTCATAAGTCTTTTTAGTAACAAGAGAAACATTGAACAGTGTCAAACCCACAGATCAGAAAGGTTTAACCCTGACAAGTAATTCTCAGTTCAGTCAATCCTCAGAAAACAGATACTGCGTGCATTTAATAAAGAGAAGGTAAATGGATACCATTGAGAAAATCAGTGATAATAACTTACAAGGAGAAGCTCTTGGACAGCAAGTGGCTGCTGGACAGTTTGGTGGTGTATCTGAGCATGCTGAATAATTTGCTGTTGCTGAGAGAAGTCTCACCTCCACAGCCCACTTCTGGTTGCTCTTCCTGCCCTAGCTCATGTGCAGCAATGGGCACTTCCCAAAAGACCATGGTAGGCTCCTTCAGAGAGCTCAGGAGCCACAGAATCCACCACGGTGAGAGTTTTTTGGTAGTGTTTCCTTTGTTATCTCCCTCAGTCAGCTTGCCAGTGATTTGCATGGGCAGTGACGGTGCGAGTTGAATTCCAAGGTGAGGGCTGGCATGGGGAGCAGAAGGACTCCAGCACCTGCAGTGGTGCATCTCTAGCTTAGTTACCTGCTGACCACAGCAAAGCTCTGCTGGCAGCCCCCTCAGACCTCCTCGTGGTGTTTGGGATAATGTGGGTGTATCTGCCCTGAAGATGGATGAGGCTCAGAGTGTTGCATTTTGGCTGTAGGAGAGCAGCAAAAAGGATAATGCAACATAGCTCCTCATGTAATGGAGAAGCAAAAGAGGGAGCTTTATTTAAAGAAACACTTCACTTATATAGGGTAGTATGTGCAAAACAGAATAGAAAAGAGTCATTGGTCCAATAAGGCAACACCTCTTTGAAAACATGCTTTCTGCAAAACATCATGTAGGACACGCACGGCTCTGTGATCAACAACAGGTGTTAATCATTGTTGTGATTTCTTGTGCTTGAGCAGACTGAAAAACACAAGGATTCAAGGCTGCCTTTTCCCTGGTTCCCAGCAGCATCCAAAGACATCAGAGCACATGGTACAGAGCAGAACTCATCACTGCCCTGGAGTCCAAAAGAGACCTTAGAGCTTTGAGTCCTTGCCCTGCAGTTTGGGCTCAGGTTGTCCCAGCCCTGGTGGATCCACAGCACTTTGGTGGTTAGGAGCACTTCAGTCCTCATTTGGATTTCCCCACAGCTCATTCCTATATGTTGCTATGAGAATAGGGGGAACAGCTCCCAATATTGGTGACAAACCTGCTTGTTCCAGAGCAATACAAAACCATATCAGCCCCAGAGACCTGGTCACTGGTATTCCTACCTGTATAAGGTTTCTTTACAACATATTATTGGCAGAAAAGTGGTTAAGTTCAGTCACTTCAGTTCTATTAATTTAAGTCCATGAACTTGAAATTATTTCAGCTTTTAGGTCTTGATTGTGTTCGCTCAACTATCCATTGCCCATGGGACTTCCACGTTGCTAATCTAGCAATGCACAGGCTTTTGCCACATTGATAGGGAGACTTGTTTAAAGGCTGTAAAGTTAAGTACATTTTCAGAAAGGTTATTGGATATGTGACCACTTACTGAGAATGTTTGCACTGT
Organism: Tychaedon coryphoeus; assembly: GCA_013398595.1. Classification (NCBI taxonomy): domain Eukaryota; kingdom Metazoa; phylum Chordata; class Aves; order Passeriformes; family Muscicapidae; genus Tychaedon; species Tychaedon coryphoeus. Next base: position 75,013 of record WBND01000635.1, on the reverse strand, counting down.
TGTCACCATAAATTATTAGGTTTGGTTAATGGCTGGTTTACTTACACTTCCATTGTCACCTCTCTGTGTGACAGGAAACCAACTATTGGCTTTCAGTAACAAATACTACATTACTGTCCATGACACAGCCCTCTTAAATTCTCCCATATACTTTTAATAGAACCTTCTCTGCTGTATTCATTCACTTTGTGAGATTCAAATACCTTCAGAGAAAATATCACCAAAAACCTTACTAGATTTCTGCTAGACAGCAAGGAAAAAACATATCCAAAAAAAGTGGATTGAGCTGATAAATAGGAGTATTGTATAAGCATTTTTACTATGAATTTGTGGATTGTGGGACTACAGGTAAGCCTTCCACAGCAAGGAAAGACAAATATTCTTGCAAATGCAATATAAAATGAGAGTTAAAAAGATAATAACTTATGGCATCTGTGTTAGATTAAGAAAGTCCTTTAGCAAACAGCCATGTGAATGAGGTCACACACATGGCTTCTTTCTTTGCTAGCCCAGGTACATATATCATTCTGTTACTGTCCTGTTTCTGGAAATATCAGCTTTGCAGAGATTCAATGAGAAGATCAGCTTCATAAATTCTATCTGTAGTTCTTATTTCATGGTTGTGCAGCTCTGCTTTTTGTGGAGTCAATCCATACACCTCCCATAAATGAAAAGGTCATATGATTTTTTTAAAGGGAGTACAAGGCATAGGGAAGGATTTTTAAGAACAATATGGTTCATAATATTGACAAAAGCAACAGAAAATCTTGAGGGGAAAAATGCATTTTCGTAAAAGTGAGATGCTACACAGTGACCTTTTTGGAAAGGAGAAGTTTCAGGTCTGCATGTCAAAATGAAATTTTGGTCAGGTTTACTTTATAGAACTCCATGTGCTCAAAGGAAAGCACGTGGATTTCACACAGCACTAATTTTTAAAAAAAATCCAGCTACAAGGAAAAATCTTTATTTGTTTAATTTGTTTTGCTGTTTAAAACAAAATCAAATTCATTAATTTCCTCTCGAAAAGTAAATTCTTTTCCCTACTCTGCAAGGGAGAGAGTGAAGAAAAACGGGGAACTGGATATGCCAAATCCAGACTTCTCCAATAAAAAAAAAAAAATTACTTTCCTCATCTCAAAAGCAACAGTGTGTGCCTCACATATGTGTGACTGCAGCACCTATGTGTGCTTGTCTGCATGAGGTGTCTCTTTCATCCCCTGATATGCCAGGAGGGAAATGGGCACCCCATTAGCCTTGCAGTGACCTGCAGTCAAGTGAAATGATATCAGTTGTTGCTATTGTCACCCAGGGGCCTCTTCTGACCATGCAGCTGTGACATGTGCCCAATTAGAATTGCCTCCTGCCAGAATTCCCTCCTCTTAGCACAGGAATGGAATTCCAAATGCAGACTTCATTGCAGAAATCCAATCACAAACAGACTGCCAAAATAGATGGGGGGGAATAAAAGGGTAATAATCCACTGAAAATGCAACCCTTGAGCCTGCAAGAGTAAGTTTTCCTTCAGCATGGGGAAGATGCCTGAACACTGATGGTTCAACATAGACCAAAGACAAGGAACACCACAAAATAACCAGAGAAAAGTGCCCTGCCTTCACTGGCATCGTGGTAGGGGTCATTTCCCATCCCTCTAGGGAAGAGGACCACTGCCTTTGCCTTTTACCAGAGCCTGTCTATCATCTCCAGCTCTGGATCTCCTCTCCTGCTCTAGAAACATGGCTTGCTCTGGAATTTGAGACTCTCCTTGCCATTTTTTGTGTCCATCCAGTCAAACCTGGAGGGAGAGACTCCTAGCCCTGTCCCCCAGGAGGAGGACTTCTCAGCTGTGTCTCCACAAAATTCAAATTGGTATTTGATTATGGCCTTCTTCCAAACTTAACAGCTCCTGCCCCCAAGCTCTTGGATACCCCTAAGCCCTAAGGAGGGCAACTCTAACATGTTATGTTTGGAAAAGATGGTTTGCATATAGATGCTTTCATTGATTTGCAAATACAAGTCAGCTGCTTTGAAAAAGCACTGAGTAAAGCCTATACCTCAAACATTCTTAAAGCTCCCAAGAGGAAGGTATTTGAAAAAATCATTGGTAATATCTGCTACAGAAGCAGATATTTTCATAAAAACCCAAAAAGCCTGAACCATAAGGAACACTGTGAGCAGTATCCTTCAGGCAGTCAGGAATGACTACAAACAAATGAGGGAAAAAATTAAAAACTGGCTAAACAAAAGAAGACTAAAGCTCCACAGACTGACAAACCTGAATATCAACCAGCAGACTTGCAACAGAATCTTATTAATGTCAGAATAACTGCATTTATGTCAGGTTTAATTTTTTCCTCTGACATTTCAAACAAGCACTCACTGAAAGCTTTTTTCCCCCACTAAAATATATATATTTTTTTAATGTATTTGAATGAGGATCTGTAAAATGAAAAATAATCAGATGAGACTAATCTTTGCATTGTGTCACATGCCTTCGTTCAGGACCCCTGATATCCATGATATAGAGCAAGAACACCAGGATTTTAAATGTAGAATTCTGAAACTGTATAAAATACTATGACAATACATGCAGTGTGTTGATTACAATAATCTGGGGATTTCAGCCCGGCTCTAAAACTGTACAGACATTGGCCCAACAAAAACTGTGGGTCATAAATAAAGGATTCCTTAAAATTAGTAAGGCAAACCATTGCAGTACATCCCATGAGCTCTCACCACACTGTTGTTTGCTTCCTGACCATCTAGATCCACAGCAGATCCCTGCATCCTGTTCCAGAGCCCAGGCCCAGTCTGGGGTGGGATTCCCCATCCCACCCCCCTGAATCCTTCAAGTGCTGCAGGGCTGGACTCTGTGCTCCAGAGCCCCAAAAATATTTCCATAGAAATAACCTAACCCCTCTCCCTGTTAGCCTTGGAATCACTTGGTTACTTGTGTGAAGCTTTTCCAGCATAACATGGAATAATGGCTCAAAATCTTTATTTCTTATTATATCAACATACAATGCAGATCTGAGTCAATAAAAGCTTAGTGCATTTGCCCAGACTCTTTAAACATTCACCTGTGCCTGAGCTTTTTCTGATGCAGCCCTTTATGACTGGAATGACCAAGTGGATATTATTAGCATGCTTGCCTTGGCACACTGAAATTTGTTATTTTGACAGATTTTTCTTGGTCTGATTCCAGCCTATGTGCCATATGTCAATAAACCATGTGGGCTTTGCCTGTTTGCATCTGGTTCAGTCCATCTACGTCTGCTGTGATGTGCCCCCCCACACTACCTTGTTTTCTCTGTGTGTGGGGCAATATCTTATAGCACTCGAGCAATCTGACCCAAACCTTTTGCAGCAAGTGTGGACTGTGAGTTCCTTCCAAAGCTCCTTCCCACAGCAGGTCCCCAGGAGCAGTGAGCTGGGAGGAGGACCCACAGCCACAGACTGGCAGTGTGTTGGCTCCAGCCACGCAGGCAGCTGTGGCTCACGTGAAACACTCGAAGGCTTTAGGTTCTATAAAGGCAAATGGATTCAAAAATCCATAAAGGGCTGCCACAACACCCACAAGAGATTAAAAACTGAGCTCCCATGGAGAATTGTGAGGGCCTGAATGGGTCTGTGTGTGGGAAGATAGGTTGAAAGGATACTACAGAAGGCAATCTCCTGATGAATTAGCTGTACTGATTACTGAGGAGTGGAAACATCTGTGCCTGCCCAATGGGTTTGGGTGTTATAAAAGAGTGGGGCAGCTGGCCATGGGTTATAGTTGCAGTTGGAGCTTGAGACTGAGAATCTGCTGGCTGTGCTGTGAGCAGGTAAGGGATGTGCAGTTGTGCAAGGGACAGATAAGGTAAGAAGATGCTGTGTGAGGGGCAGTTAGGGTTAGATGGCTGAGTAAGGGACAGGTTGGGGCTAGCCAGTCATGGAGAGAGGAGAGAAGGAGTCAGAGCTGTGTGGAGCTGCCTGTGAGGGAAAGAGTCAGAGTTGCTTCAGAGAAGTTCATTAAAAGAAGGCATTGAAAGGTTTCTAATAAAGGACTGGTGGTGATGCTAGTTTTGTCTGTCTTGACATAATTACTGTAATATCTGTGTTTTTGACCCTTGGCTGTTCCATGGCAGAAGTGACTTTGAGCTCTGTAATTTCCCAGTCTTTTCCTGGGACTGTACCTTCCTGGTGAATAAATACTTTCTGCCACAGGGAGTTTTTCCATTTATTAATTTGACTTGTTATCTTTTCTTCCTTTACTAATTGTTTACCTACAAGGGCAGAGATCTGTGCTTATAGAGTCCCAGACTCTAAATAACTCCTCACTGCCCTGGTAGTGTGCATGCTGCCAGCCTAGAGGCAGGCTTGGTACTGTCTGATTGAGCAAAGACAGGCCTGAGGGCTCAGCTATCCAAATCACACCCTTCTGAGGTGAACCTCAGAATGAGCTCTAGCCAAGTGTGGTTTCTCCCTCTGATTGCCAAGAACTCTTACATGTGGCTCTTAACAGTGCCATAAGCCCTAGGGCTGCCATTCAGCCGTGTAAGGTCCATCTGATGTGGCTCCTGCTGTGAAAAGACTGTTTTTTAACTGCTGAGAATGGCTCACAGTCCTAACAGGATGCCCAAAATAGGGAACAGTGCAAGTGGTTTAGTTGTCCTCCAGCATTTGCTGCAAACTCTGTGAGACATCCTTCTTCTCTACATAACTGTAACTTCCTTCACTATTTGCCATTTTCTGTGTGCACACAGACTCCAAATACATCTGTGCCCTTGCCCATTATTCACTTGATACCTTTTGGCTCACTGAAATCACCTTTTAACTCAGAGAGTGTGTGCAACTTTCCTCTGTCAGGTATGCTGCTCTCTACTGAAGTAATCTGCTATCCAAAGCATATCCTGGACATTATGCTAGTGCTTCTGCAGCAGACTGGCTGGGGGATATCCCTTGGGCATATTTTACACAGAAAAGCATCTGTTCAGTACACAGGTGAATTTTGCTGAAATGAATGTGAGAATGCAATTGTAACCTGAAGGGAGGCTTCTGTAAACCACTCTGTGAATCTATTTCTAAATTTGCAAGTGCAACATGGGGAGATCCGTTTTATTGTTTATATTTTCATTTTATTTATTTGTCTGCCAGTTGGGAGACAAATGAGAGCAGGTGGCTGTGCTGTTTATGAAGAAACCCTTTTTTTGAAAAGTGTCAGAGAAGACAGACAAAAGCAAGCAAGTCTTGCAAAACAGCTTCTTAAATAACATTGCCAAGGCAAATACAGCTGAAGGTTGATTTCCCTGATGGATGCATAGCTTCAGAGGAGTTTGCCTTTCATTACTCATCCTTCCCCTGTCACTTTGCCAGTGGCAAGGGTTGAAGGATCTCTAATAAATGTTTTTGCTCAGCTGCTCTGTACCCTCAAACCAGATGGTGTGTATCTGGGCAGTGAGATGTGCCCTGGGCAGTGGTGCTGAGGACGTGTGACACAGCCTTTAAAATAAAAGCTATTCTTGACACTTGGGGGGAGGGGGGGGATGGAGTAGAGGGGAAAAAAAAAAAAAACAAAACAAAACAAAAAAATACACCAGAACCCCCAAAAACCTATTTAACAGCACAGGGAGCACTTGTCCAGCATTGGGTCTGAGCTTCATCTGAGCACTGAGGAAGCACAAGGATGGCCACTGGCAGTGGTGCCCTCCTCAGCTGCTCTGGGAAATCAGTTACACTTATACAAAAACAGAGAAGGGCCCTGGACAATCAGAGCTTTTTTGTTTTGTTGGGGTTTTTTTTGTTTGTTTTGTTTTGTTTTTTTAGTAAAAATAACTACTATGAAGTCTGTAAGTGCCAAACAGGTTTGAAAGTTCTTGTGTTTTGCCAGAAACAATCTCAGTGATTTGTCACTCAATGTCAATAACATTCAAAATGTTATTAAGAATAAACAGCAATGAACCAAAAGGCAAATTTAAAGAAAATAGAAAAAGTACTCAATCTGTTGGTGGATCAGTGATTTTCTGGATTGAGATAAAGCAAATGATCCTGAAGGACTGTAATAGACTTGTTTAATATTCTGTGTCATACCCCAGGCTGTTCTTTGGGTAAACTGATGTGTTTATCTCAGGAAAGTTGCCAAAAGTCACTAGTTTCTTGAGTGTGTGTATAACTTGCATACATATCAGCCCTCCCAGCAAAGGATAAAGTTGCAGAGGTGGTTTGATTAAGCAACAGATTTGTATCTGTAAGAGCAAAAGGAAGCATGACTGTGAGAACACTCACCTCAATGTTTAGATATTCCTCCTCTGTAACCAGAGCCAAATGGTAAATGTATTTAGATTCTCACCTAGGTAATCACTGCAGTCTTGTGCTATCTTGGTTTCTGGCTCTTGAAGTTCTTGACATTTTATTTTGATTGTAATAATGATCATCTCCAGCTACAATCTGCTTTTTCATATTAAACATTTCAAAATGGTTTTTTTGAAGCAGGCATTTAATTTGTACAATTTTTGAAACCTCTCAAGCTATCTGAAGCCATATATTCCAGTCAAAGAAATTATAGCAATAATAGCAAGTAAATGAAGGAAACTTCTCAGCTCTTACTCTTCAAATCTACCTGCTGTAGTACAGCAAGTAGTCACAGGAATTAGATACTGCCTTAATAATAGATTCTTCACCACTATAAAATGAAGTCACAATACCTTGTAGATTAGTCTGATTTGTAGATCATCTTAATTTTATCCTCTACAGTTTTTTAGTGCCCTATGAGAGATTCAGTATGTTACTGAAGGAAAGAAAGAAACATGTGAACTTACATTAAGTGCTACCCAAAAAAGAGTTAAGAAGTGTTAGGCTATAAAAGTATTCTTTATTCTTTATGCTTCATGCAAAGGCTCTATCCATTTAGATAAATTATTACTTAAGTACAATTTAAGCAGCAAAAAATTCATTTGCTGATTATCACCCTTGCATTTAAAATGCAAAGTTTCTACATTTGAGATGAAGACCTAGAGACTTATAATACTTTCCTTTCTACTGCATGAAGTAAATAAAAAACATAAATGAAATTAAGTCAATTTCATTTTCTTCATTGTTTCAGATGATGGGAAACTGTCCTTTGATGAATTCAAAGTTTACTTTGCTGATGGAGTTCTGAGTGGAGAAGAACTGCATGACCTTTTTCACATCATTGATACACACACTGCTGAGTAAGTGCCCCCTTCTTGCAATTCCAGCATAATTTTCTGTGCCTGAGAATGGAAAACAGACATCAAGCTGATTTTAGGAAACAAGTTTGTGTAGAAAGCTGCTTGAGGGAAGCCAGGCTGCTTCATATGGCTATAAACTGTATAAGTAAAGTGTTTTGAAAACTTGTTGAAATATTTGCATATTCCAATAGATGTGATTTGGGAACTGAGAACACAGGGAGGGAACAGGATGCTTTCTGTATTCCTCCACCACAGAAAGAAAAGGAGCTGGGGTCTCCTTCAGGCTTAAATATGAATTTCTCAATTCCACTGAGTCATACTGAGATGAATACTTGGAGCAGATGTCGAAAAGGAAATAAAATAAATGAAGCAATTATATATAGTAAAGAGCTGAAAAAGCCATCCTGACTGGTGGCATGGAACTTGTGCTGGTGGGATATTCCCATTGTGGTTGGGTTTACCCAGGCCACAGGGAAATAAGCTGACAGGAACTTCATGAAGTTCAGCAAGAAGTGCAAAGTCCTGCTTCTGGTGAGGAACAACCCCAGCTTTTGTGGGAAATTTAATCAAATTAAATGTAGTTTCATAGTAGAGTTAACAAGATTTTAGAGTTTGTGCCAAAATAATGTCCTGAAGTAAGCAGAAGAAATTGTACTCAGTCTTATGGGGAATAAAAATATACTACAGGCTTTATAAGGTGATTAAGGGATGGGGTGATGGAGACAGGGAGGGAGATACTTGGGGGATTTGGCTGTGCTGGGTTAACAGCTGGACTCAAGGGTTTTAGAGGTCTGTTCTAAGCCAAACAATTCCATGATTCTGTGGTTCCATGCACCAATATATGCTGGAGACAACCCAGCTGGAAAGCAGCTTGGCAGGAAAGGATATTGGGTGAACACCAAGTTGAACATGAGCTAACAACGTGCCCTCATGGCCAAGAAGGTCAATAAATGGTATGAATGACCCAGAGTCAAAAACTTCTTTCAGAGCCAGACTCATTCATACAGCTTTCAGCTTCCTCATATGTACCACATATCTGCAAAAGTGGTTTTATTTTACCATAATTCCATTTGTCTGCATCCTCATAAGGGCAGAAATTCTTGATACTAATCAAGACTTCTAAGAAAAAAACAGATGGTCTACATCTATTTTTTATTTCTATTTGTAAAGCTTTTTTAACTTGTAAAATATTTTAGTTTTTATTTTTATTATTTGTACACCATTTTCTCTTTAACAGAGAATATATAAATCTGAAAAATATGTAGAAAAGTGAGGATGGCATTATGTTTTTCCTCCTGGTAGATAGGCACACTTGAAGAATTAGTGCAATTGTTGAATGCTGCTGCTATTAACTGAAAATAGATAATTAAACTGTCATAGCAGCCATTGAGAGAGAGATCATTCTCACTGTCCAGAAAAAGCCTGGAAAAAATCTGGGCACAAAAACAGCAGAATACATATTGTGAAGGGTTCAGTTTTCAGGGAATGGAGTAGGTGGAAGATTAAGACAAGCTACTAAATTACCTTTTTGAACCTGAAGAAAGGGTGCTTTGTTCTGATGCATTAACATTTGTTACAGGAGGAGAACCTGGATATGGGTAAGAAAACATACTTGAAACTTGGATTTAAAACACCAACAAGAAGATTTTTCAGTTTTTTTTCATGGAGTCTTTAAGTGACAAAAGGCTTTAGGGTGGCTTTGCAGCTGAAAAATGGTCTACCAGGCTTGGTATTTAATGGAGGCAAATACATTTTAAAAGCTTTCCCTTGCCCCTTTGTAAGGTTTTGAGAAGCCTGCCAGCAAGGTGTCACGGGCCAAATATCAGATGAATATAGCAAAGAGAGACAGCTTGGCTAGTATAATATAACTTACTTGTTAGCACAGCTTTCAAAAAAAAAAAATCTCATGAAGCAGATATAATGAGGCAAAAACTTCACTCACTGGCCTTTCCTGAAAAGGGCAGGTTATGTAAAATGTCTCAAATTAAGGAGCTAGCTAAGAAAAGTAGCAAAATGTTCGTTGAACCTTGGGAAGTGTTTTAATGTAAGCATTAGGAGAATCATGTACATATCAAACAATCCTCAAACCATCTATTTTTAGATATTTTCACTTCCAAATTATCCAAGGAAATTAAATAGAAATGGTGCAACTCAGAAATAGTTTGTGGCTGGTTTTCAGTAGAGGAAGGCAAAGAATTCTGCTCAATTTTGTAGCTAGTTGGAGGAGATTTGCACAGATTTTTTCTCTCTTATTCAATTAAAATGCAGACACTGTCAAGCTCTGGGCAAATCTTTTATCTTTTCTCTGTTTCTCCTCACTATTTACAAATTGCAGCCTGTAGCTCCCTCTCCCAGAAATATTTTGTATGCATTGGGATTATGCAGTGATTTACACTATATGTAAATGCCTAGGACAGATATCTAGGGAAACATGTCATGATCCCTCAGTTCATTTCTTGGACTATCTCAAGATTTGGTAATCAGCTTGTCACAAGAGCAGACTTTGGGCTGTTTCCACCTGTGCTAAATCCTTTAGCTCTGCCAGCATTCAAAACCTCACTGTCTGTGTGCACAACTCTGTGTACTTTAGAGCCCGGAGATGAAAAATTAGATGTAGCCTTGGGGTGATAGCCATGGCCCACAAATTCTGGCAATTTGAATTCCATTCTCAGCTATGCTGCAGCAATTTTTCAATAAAATATTCAAAGCATGAAAGACACTGGTTTAACATTTCCAAGGGAACTAAATTAGGGAGGTATTAAACCCTACTATTACACAGGTCCTAATGTCAGTCTTGTAGAAGTGAGATTTAGATTATTAACTTTCAAAAAGACCAATCCAAGCTAATGCAACATGCTTCTCAAAAAGTAGATAGGCTATGAAAGACTGCTGAAATGAGTAATTACCATTTCCAGTGTGGCAGCAAGGCAAACAACAGAGAGTTTGACTTCCCAGTAATTCAGGTTGTGTCTGTTTGACTGACTAGGATGGCTGCACCTTGGTATTTGAAGCAGTCAGGTGTTCTCTTTTCACAAAGTGAAAGAAGAGTCAATTAGAGCATAATCAGCAGGGGAAAAAAGGAAAAAAAAAAAAAGATGAGTAGGAATTAGTTACTGACGCATAAAATTTCCAAGGCGTAAGTCGAATAAGAGTTTATTATGACAGGATGAATTTAAATGTACAATTTTTCTAGACCCTAAAGTACAAGTTAGATCATAGCTTTTACTGAAAATTTGCATTAGCTGAGGGTATTTCTTCAGTAAGTAATTTGGACATATATTCTGCAGTTTGTGAAGGTACTTCCATGTACAATATTTTTCTTTCTATTTAAGAAATTCAGTCTTTTCTATTTATTTATTCTTTCTATTTATTCTATTTCTTTCATACCTTTTCATAACATTTGAAATATTAAATAAATACCATTAAAAACACAGTGTACAAATTGCCTAAGTTTTTTAACTTCCATTCCTTTTTCCTTTGGATACAGCCAGAAACAAATGCATAAGACAACCAAACTGTGTGAAGTAGTTTATCCATGCAAAAAGGAATTTGTTTTTCCCTTTATTTATTTTTTTGTATGATTTTTTACCTTTCTTGAAGGTAAGCTTTGATTAGCTCATACAATGAGCATTTCTGACAGGTAATTAGTACAAGGTGACTGCTTTAGGGGGGTAGCAGTTAACCATTCTTCTGTAGTGCAGTTTCCAGTATTGTCATTACTTCAGAGTGAAGCTGATTAAGCATTTGACTGCCACTGAGAGTCACTTCTATTTGTGCTTTCCAGGATCTCATGAAACTTTTGGGCAATCACATACCATTAAATGGCATAAAGGAGCAGCTGTGGAGGGTCCACACTCAGATGGCTTCACTGTGCCAGTGGAAGGACTTTGCATTGATGCAGAGGTGATCAGATCCAGGCTGTAACATCTCCAGATTCTTAGCATGCATTTTCTTCTATGGCAAAGTAGTGTCTTGTATTTAAAGACCCTTAAAAAGACCCCAGCCAAACAAATATAGGCAAGAAATCGAGAGCAGTGACTTAAACTTCAACCTGGAATTTGTACAGTGATTCTTCTCCCCTTTCTCATAATGTTTTAAGTGTTTTGCAGGTAGCCCAAATATAAACACATTCTAAGCTTCTGGGCAACATCTTAGGCTCTTTTTAATTTAGCAGGAGGCCAAGGCAGATCCCTACAGATTCTTGAGTAGGAGCCAGGCCCCCAGAATAAGAGTAAGACCAACATGAGTGCATATCTGTGAGCAGGAAAGGGGCAAGGGGAAGAGCTTATCTTTGTGTCCTGATTTGACAAATATTTGACATGACATCCATGTTATACATCTGTAATGTCAGTTTGGACCTGGTCAGTGTTTGTCCGAACACTTCAAAAAAATCTCAATGCACTTTATTTGAAATCTGAGTTAGCCTTTTTGGGGGTTTGTGAGGGTGAAGGAAACCCAGTGTGGTTCTTCACCCCTCACTCCTCCCTGAGTCTGAGCTCTAAGTTCCACAGTGCTCAGAGAGGCTCTGCAGGACTGATGGGAGCAATGGGGAAAGGGTGTTAGAGCAAATGTGAATGTTACCAAGGCTTTCTTTGTGCTGACAAGGAGGGTCATGGAGAACATTTTCTGCAGGTTGTAATAATTTTGGAGCTGAAGACCCACATACTCTGTTATTAACTGAATGCAAAATGTTTTATCCTTCATGTAAAACAGAGTTGAAGCACAGTTGAGGAAGCTCTGCAGAAATACAGCTGTTTTGTTTACATGTGTTATTGTATGAATAATTGTACTGAAAGTAGGGAAAGGTATCAGAAGCACAGGTCTCTTTATACACAGAGAGAAACATACAGGAAAAGTTTGAAATTAGTGGTTAAAGGGGTGAAGGCTTTTACAACTCATTTCATTGCTAAATCATCTCCTACTTAATTTTAATGTCAACTCTGATGAGCTTGTGTTTCAGCAGAGCAAGAATCCCTGACATGGTTAATGGTTTAGTGAATAAGCTTTCACAAAAGTCATTGCAAATGTAACCTCCATTTTACTCTTATTCCTTACCCTTCTCTCCCCCCACTCATGGCTTCCATGGAAATTGTTTCAGCATAATGGCATCCTCTGGGAAAAGGTGTCAGAAGATAATGAGAATATTTGGCAAAGTTACAAACTAGGAGATATACAGAAGGTCTCAAGGGGATTCAGTCTGCAGCACTGCTGGAGAGATAGTGTTTTAAATGCTTCACTGATTACTGACTCACAGGACTCTGTGGGGAATCAGACTTATTTCTCTCTCTTTAGTCATTGGTAGAATGAAGTCCTTAGTCAGGATGGTAGTTACAAGGTAGGAGGGATGTTAGAACTATTGAGGGCACAGGCTGCCTCCCAAAGGTAGGGAGGTCCCATTAAAACTCTGTGTGTGGTGCAAGTTAAACTGTGCACAAGCCAGAGATGAGTTTGGTGAGGATCTGAGAGCCTTGGCCACCTGCAGCACTGGGCATCTGGGGAGTGTGCCTTGCTGCTTGCACAGCAGATGTGGGGGTGGATGTGGCACTGTGGAGACACATCTGCATCCTGGGTGTCAGGGGGTCTAAGGCTCCCTCGTGGGCAGGGAAGTCACTGGCACCCAAGACACAGTACTGTTCACAGGGGCTTCAGCTCAGCTGCCCAGGCATGAGGCATTTCAGATGCTGACACATGAAAATCAGCCCAAGGTGGAAAGGATAACACAGGAGAAGTAGTTGGTGTGAATGATACCAAATCCCCCGAGACGGGCCCCTGGAACCTTATTCCTTAGAGACAAAGAAATTCTTTTAGTATGATATAACCCCTTTACCGAAGACCCCTTATCTTTTAAGATTCCTATTGGT
>WBND01000635.1:14065-61500 GCA_013398595.1 Tychaedon coryphoeus | reverse complement strand
TATGTTACAGTGAGTTTTACAGCACTTCTAGCTAACAAGTTAAAAATGGCAATGTATTTCTTTCTTTACAAAGTCTTTTAAGGGCTATTTTGTTTAATCAAAAACGGACACCTAAATTATTTTTACTTTTAAGGTAATAACCAAATACCCATGATTTGTAATGTGGAATTTTTTATCCAATTATACAAGATCTTACCTAGACTTATGAAGTAGAAGGTGAAGAAGAAAGAAACTTCTGCCTTAAAACTTCCATCTCATTCCATATATATTACTGTACTCTAAAATCTTAAATCCCAGATTTTTCACCATGTGATATTACATGTTTCTATTTAAACTACACACTAGTGATCTCAGTTTTATCATTCAATTTTGGAAGCCTTCTCCACAGCTTTAGGTCAAAAGCAGTGTTTTCCTGGGGGTCAGTGTCTGTCAGCACAGAAAGTCCAAAATTTCCAGTTTCCAGGGTTCCAGCATCCTCCTAGCTGCTCTGTTAAACTCTCTCAACTGCACTGAACACACTGGGGCTGCTCTGCCTGGCAGGGGAGGTTGGGCAGCCAGCACACATGTGGACATCTCCATTTAGGACTCATCCCCAAAGTGAATATATCTTCCTCCCACCTGCCCAGGTCTTCATTAGCAGAGCCCTAGTTCCTCCCTTGGGTCAAAGGAGAAATGCTGAGATCATCTGCCCTGGCAGCAAACTCCAAAGGGTGACAATTGGATGTTGGAGCCCAGTACTGTGCACTGAAACTAAAATAAAAGCTGTGCTTATATGGACCAGAATGCTTCCTTCAAGTTCTGGTTGCAAACTTAATAATGGCAAGTCCTCAGTAGCTTAAGGGTACTCTAAGTGTACTAATTATCTCTGCCTTGGATGGTTTTCTTTTGTTTCAGATGGAAGGCATATTTCAGTCTCATGGTATTGCTGATCTTTCACAGTTCAATACAAGTACACAGAAAAAAAAAAAATTAACTTCTAAGTAAAACAAGGAAAATAAATTTAATTAAGAACAATATAACATAAAGACAGGATCTTTAATTAGGTGAACTGCAGGTGAGTAATTTTTTTAAGAGATATTTTTGAATGCAAATTTGCAAGAGGAAAATAATATATTGGGGTTTGACCACTTTTTAAAACTGGTTCTTTTAGATTAAATTAGAATTTCAGGCACATGGTGCAATATTGGCATCAGAAAGGTGTGTTTGCTAATATTTAAGACATGTAAATGCAGCTCTTGGCTTTAACATAGATTCTCAAGACCACAGCTATAGAAATCAGTTTGGAAATAGAACACATAGGCAAGGTACTGGTCAGAGTGAGCTGATTATACATTTTAGTATTTCACAGCTGATCAAAACAAGTTCACCAAGAATAATTTACAAAATCCTGATGCTAACAGATCCTCTGGTCAGACAGACAAGCTGCAAATAGAACTTTGCTTGGAAATTTTCCATATGCATGGTTATTTTTAATGTGAAATTCAGCCTTCTGCAGAAACAAATGGCAATCCCTCTCAGCAAAAGAATCAAACAGTAATGACTGTTTTCAGTTGCCTTTAACTAAATGGAGTTGACTTAAAGTCAGTTCTGCAGCAGGTAACATTGGCTTCCCTGCAGTAAACTCCTTGCTTAATGGTAGGTGTAGTTTGGAGGCCTGGTCCTTTCCATAATCTGGGTTTCCCAGACACCCACAAGAATTTCAATACCACTCAAAAATCATCTAGAGAGATTTTAGAATGACATCAGAGAGCTCTGAGGATTCTTAGATGAGTCTCACTGACCCCATAAAGTTGTAGGGATGCAGCTGAAGCAGCAGATCCCACTCAAGTTCAGGGTCAACTGAGAGTTTATTGTTCTCACAGCCATGGTCCTCCAGCTCAGGGCAGTGAGACTCCCCTGGTGCATCCTCTGTGTTGAAGACAGAGGCAAAGAATGTGTTAAACACCTCTGCCTTGTCCATGTCCCTGCTTGTGAGGTGCCCATCCTCATCCTGTAGCAGGCTGATGTTATTTCTATGCTGCCTTTTGCCATTAATGTATTTAAAATAGCTTTTTNGGTCCTCCAGCTCAGGGCAGTGAGACCCCCTTGGTGCATCCTCTGTGTTGAAGACAGAAGCAAAGAATGTGTTAAACACCTCTGCCTTGTCCATGTCCCTGTTTGTGGGGTGACCATCCTCATCCTGTAACAGGCTGATGTTATTTCTATGCTGCCTTTTGCCATTAATGTATTTAAAATAGCTTTTTATTCCCTCACTTCTGGGCAACTTCAACTCTAGTTAATCTTTAGCGGAATGAATTTTCTTGCCATGTCACCTGTCCTTGCCTAAACTATAGGCACCTTCCTTTTTCCAAAAGAAGATGCCTGCTCAGCAAAGCTGACCTTCTTCCTTGTTCACTTGATTTCTGACATTTTGGAATTGCCTTCTCATGTGCATTTCCAAGGAGTGTAAGAAATCAAAGTAAACTTTTTTATTTTGTCTAAGAATAAATAATTTAATCTGAGAGTTTTGTGTTTTTTTAAAAAAAATAATTTTGTGACAAAACCAGAAATTGAAACATTATCCCCTTCCCATGGAATGAAAACTCTGAAATTTGCTCTCTCTGGCAAAAGAGCCACTGTGATGCTGCATCTCATTTCCTCATTTAGGTTTGTGTCATTCAGACACTGCAAAAAAATCATGGCTCTGCAGCCCTTGTACAGTGCTCTACAAATTTTAGCATATGCCACAAGTTTTAATAGCATTTTTAAGCCTCTTTTAGCAGCACCAAGGCTGTTATAGCTGGGATGATTAACATGACTTGTCACCTATGTAGTCATTGCATCCCTGTGAATCACTGCTGAATGCAAAGGACTTGAGGGTTCTTTTTTCAGATGAGTTCTTAGTCAGGAAAAAAACCCCTTTATTCTCTCCTTCAGTCCTGCCACAGGCAGAGCAGTAAGTGCCTGGAGCTGAGCAAGCCAGGCAATTATTTAGTGATGCAAAATGTGGGATAGTGAAGGAGCTGTGACCCCGGTGCCCATGTCAGAGCCAAGCTGGCTGCTGCCCTTGGGAGCCCAGAGGGTGCACAGCCCTGGATCTGGGCTTGCAGAGCAGCAGTGTCCTTGGGGCAGCAGGAATGTGTCTCCCCAGGGACAGAAGCTTTGTCCCACTTCTGCTCCCTCTTCCTCCTCTGCCTTTTCTGTGACCAGAGGCCAACACCTGAGTTTTTTGCAGCACTGTATCCTACTGGGAGCAATTTTGCCTCCAGTGGTAAGAAACCTTGAACAAACCTGAACAAAAGGTGGTGTTTGCTGTTGTAAAGGAGCTGTGAGGCAGAAAATTCTTAAAATGGAAGTGTGCACCTATGACTCCTTTGCAAAACACCCTCAGTAGTGTTGGAACAGTTACCTCATTTTGCTGACCTAAGATGGTACACAGCTTTTCTTGTTGCAAAGGCCTTACAGCTTTTTGGATTAGATTGTCCATGGATGCCTATTCAGTTACCCTTGAGTAGATTAAGTAATGCTTAATTCCTTTCCCTCACAAATTGCATGCTTCTACTTAACAATAGGCAGTACTAGCTTCAAACTTTCGTCCCTAAAACCAAAATTAGCAAAAAGACATGCAAACAGGACTGAAAAGATAGTTAGTTCAAGATTTTGGAAAAAATCCTTCTCATATCTGAGAATGAAGAGAGATCTGAAGAAGAAAGTGTGATGTCCAATTGTAATTCATGGCAATGACTTTCCTAAATTAAGTTAGTTTACAAAGTCTTTCACATAGCATTGGATTCTTCAATAAAGTAACTGCTTTATGTTTCAGACTCCATGCTCTGTAAGATAGTGCCTTATCTTGTGGTCCAGGGAAAATATGTGGACCTTCTGCTGGTTCCTCTGGCTAGAGGTGCCTTTTGTCCCATGGAAGAGTGTGTGTCAGGTCAGTGGATGGATTAATGGACCCACAGCACTGGATGGCTGGAATAGCTTTAGCCTTGCCTCCTCCCTGGCTGCCCACAGTGCACAGCTGACTGTAGTGGGCAGAACTAGAGCACAACTGCTTTGCAATTCTACATTTTGGGCCACTTTCAGAGGTATCATGAATAAGCACTTCTGCCACGATTCATTCAAGTGAATTTGCTTATTTTTCTCTCACTGACCAATAAATATGATCAACTTTTCAGTAATCAGGATTGCTCAGTGTAATAGTCCTCTAAAAATAGTTTTTTAGGTAGAGAACACTTTAGATATGGACAGGTAGAAGGATTGCATCTAGTAGTCAGAACGGAAATTGAGAATTATCATTCTGAAGTGATGTGAATGCATTTGCCTCACCCTATGCTTTGGTTGCTTATTGTGGGTGGAGGGCTGGTGCCTGGATGTGAGTCATCCAGCAAATATTGTTAATAACGTGTTCAGCATTGCCAGATTGAGTCTAAGCAGAAGCATCCTTGGCATGTGTACCCACTGAAATGAGGAACAGGTGCCTGCTGTAAACCTGAGTACTGAGTTACAGAAACAGCCCTCTGGTGTGCACCTTCCTCCTGTACTATTAAACTATTAAACTATTGCCAAACTTCTTTAATTATTCCTGTAGCATCTTGCAGGGAGTTTAAATTGTTTGTATGCAGCAAAAGAATTCCTAGGTTTATTCACAACAGTTTTTGAAGCGTCATGTCATTATTTCAGAGAAAATGAAATAATCACTGACACAAAATTATAGCTTCCCTGCCTAGAACAGCATCCCCTTCAAACAGGATGCCAAGAACAATGAAGTCTCCAAGGATATTTAAAACAGAAGGAAGTACTCAGCATGCCAGACAAAAATCTGTGTTCTTTATCTATTTTCTGTGTTTTTTTCACAGGCTTGCTGCACAAAATGCTTTGGATAATATTTTCTGGTTATTCAGGTGTTCAATTCTAACTGAAAATGAATTCAGCACCTGAATACTTTTCCATTTTCACTGGCAGTCCATTTGGAACTGTGCCACTCCTGTCAATAAGACAAACAGGCTTTTGAAAACAGGAGTGCTGAAAGCCTCTGAGCCACTCCCAATGTCACTAGCATGGTGCTAAGGGTGTAGCAAAAGAATACAGACCAGAAGGGATTTAAATACAAAATTTGAAAAGAAAGCATGAATTTGACTGGTTAACAATGTGAAAGCTGTTTTAAACACAGTTATCAAGCTGTGCATTAAGAAATGTGCCTTTTACATTAAGTCATTAGGGCAGATTGATGTGAAGGAGCAGAAGATGCAGGGACAATGAAAAAAGAGTAGGCATTATAACTGCAAATCCTGTCATTTAACCACATCACATCCTGTCCAGGCTCTTTTTAACTCAGGCAATTCTCCAGCTTTCAGGGTTTCAGTTTGCATTTAAGAGGTGATCTGGACTGTTCTAAAATCGACTGCTGAACTGCAGTAGTGTTGGTCAGACACATTTGATCATAGATGCTGTAGTGGTCTGTGGTAAATAGCCTTCGGGAGTTGCAGACACTTTTCCCCATCACATAGTTTGTTTACCTCAGAGTTGAGTTTCACAGCTTCAGCACCTGTTCTTACAGCTGTGAATTCCTTTATACCTGCCACCAAGGTCATTGGAGAAATCAGCTGTAAGTCTCATTTGCAGCCATCTAACTTGGCCTGTTCAAATGCAGATAAGAATCACCTTAAATTAATAAATGTTGTGTGAAAATCTCATTTACATTATGAATTAAAAGTGTTCAGAAGTTTTCATAGCCCTGAGTATGCAAGTTTGTGATAATCAAGGATCCTGAAATTTCTATCAGTTTCTCTCCCTTGTGAAATAAAAGCCAGATGTATGGAAGTTAGCAGTGGAGAAAGTGATTTTAAGATAGTACTGTGTCATCATTTTCTTAACAGGTCAATTAAAGAACTCCATTAAAAATATAAGTGAAAAAATGCTAAGTGCAATCAGCCATTCAATATTCACTCCTCAGCAAGATTCAAAGAGGACACTCATGCTTTTAAGTTTCTTTAATAATCTATTTCTTTTCCTCCTTGGAAGAAAGGCAATATGCTAACTTTCAGTAATGAGCTGTAGGTCAAATATTTTTTTTCTTTTAACTATTAAGGCCTTGCTTATGAGAGAAAATATCACTTCAAAGTTGATCTAGATGAAATCTGCTTCAAGCAAACAGGTTTGAATTGAATAGAATACTTCCCTACATTTATGTATTTATATAATGATGGCATGGGAGTATGGCAGTACATCTACACTTTTCACATCACTGATTTTGCCAAAGTTAGTAGTGGTGAAATGGTTTTGCATGGCCAGAAAGTCTTAGGAATTCCATGTACTTATGGGCTATGTCTGGTTTTATCCTCCTTCTGCAAGGCTCCCCCACAGAACACTATTGCACAGCAAGGACTGAAAACAGGAGGAAGTTATTGGGTTTTTTCTTCCTTAGCATGGAAGGCCAAGATCTCTGAGCCTTGCTGTCCAGCATGACAACCACAGAAGAGGAGTACAGGCAGAAAGGTGGAGAAAAACCCAAACCAAACATTTCTGATGTTTAGATGGACTCCTGCCAGAACTGGGACCAAATAAGAAAGGCTTGAGGAGCAGCGACTGCATCATGATGCACAAAGGCTGAACTTCAGTGAGTTTGCAGTGAGTAGGAAGGTGCCAGTGGGAGCATGCTCAGGGAAGGAGGCTGCACCTGCAGCCAGCTCCAGAAAAGCTGCAGCCTTCTGCCCTAAGGCAGCACAGCAAAGCCAGCAAGAGCCAGGCACTTGCACCTCCTGCTGCAGCCCAAGCAGGGGGCTTCATATCCCAGTCAGTCTAATATTGAAGTTGCACTATCTACCAATACAACAAAAAAAATCACTAACCCAACTAACCTTCTGTACTCTTATCTTTCCAGCAATCTTGACACAGAAAAGCTCTGTGGTAAGTTCTTTTTTGGGAAGAACATAATTCATGCCTGCAGCAGCCCTCTGCAAATCAAATAAACATGCCATGTGATTATTTTTTTCTGTTTAACCTCTGTAGCTCAAACAGAAAATAATTTCCACTCAGAGTAACTCCTGGAAAAATGCAGATGGCTTATAATCTTTTTAGGCTCTGTCATCTCCTATGTGCAGAACACACTTTGAAAAATATTTTTCCTATACTGACTGAGATTCTAGATCTGTTCTGACATAAAGATTAGATAGATAGATGGATGGATGGATGGATGACTTGTATTTTATTTCCCTTTAGTGTGAGATATCTTTTCTAGTTAGTTTCTCACTTTAACACTTGTCATGTATTCCACTAAAAGAAAATTCATTTTGTTCCTTCTACTTGAGCTGGGGAGAGCAGCAAGTTTGAAAAGTTCTATGTTCCTTTGTCACAATCAGACTCCTGCAAGACCCAGATTTTGGCCCAACTACCCATTTCTGTACCTCATTCTGAGCTATGAGACCTTTCCCCAACACCCTGTTTGCTCTTCAGCTTATCTTACAGCACCTGATTTAGGAATGCTTCTTGCAGCAGAAAAAATTTACAAAGTTATTGCAGGTTCTTCCACAAAAATCAGAAAAAAAAATACTTGTCGACACCAGCCAATTTCTGAGGGAAAGATGGTAGCCTGATAAGTGGTCAACAGTGCTGAAGACCTTTAAAAGCTGAACACACTGTCAAGTTGAATCACCCATAGGGTGACATG
Source organism: Tychaedon coryphoeus (assembly GCA_013398595.1). Classification (NCBI taxonomy): domain Eukaryota; kingdom Metazoa; phylum Chordata; class Aves; order Passeriformes; family Muscicapidae; genus Tychaedon; species Tychaedon coryphoeus. The sequence continues at coordinate 53,849 of WBND01000635.1, read as the reverse complement.
GCTAAGAGCCCATTAAAAGACACCTCCCCCTGTGGCTTATAAATGTATGACAAGAAGCTCATCTGAAGTGAGTTGGGCTGTGACAATTTCTGCTGGATGAGCATCTGGCCAAAGCTGTGCAAACCTGGCTGAGGAAGAAAGGTGGTTTTGTTCCACAAGAGATTTTCTGCAGTTGATCTTGCACTGGAGGCTTGCTGGGCTGGGGGTGCCAGTCCAGCACTGACTCTCTTTACTGCCTGTTTTAATTAAATACAGGCTGCTTCAAATGCCTTTTAAATCTTTCAAATGTTGCCACTGTTTCTCATCCATGAATCTGGTACTGAATTTACTCAATCCATATTGAAGCTTGTGATTATACAGCTTTTTCTGAATTATATCAGTTCATCTCAGAAATGAAGCTAAAAAACATCCAGGTTGCTAATTCATAATATGTTTTCATTCTAAATAATTTCATTCAACCTCTCAGCAATACCAGCTCACATCACAGTGTTCCTGGTAACTTATGTTTTTGGACTCCCCTGAGAAGCTCATGCTGACCTCTTAAAAACCCTGAAGGGTTGCTATTTATTATTTCAAAAAGTTTCTATCTAATCTTGTTCTTCTTTTCTGTCATTTAGATGTTGATTTTTGTGCTCCTCCAAGTGATCTGCTGTCTAAATGCCTTGTCTAACACAGTCTCTAAGCTTTAACATAATTTTATTTACTTATTTTTCACACTGCTTCCTTCCTGTGCTTCCCTCTATTGTATTTCACCACATCAACCAAATGGGAACCCTGGGCATGATTTCCCAGGTTTGCTTCCTCCTCTTGCTGTACTCCCTCTGATTTTACATCATCTTTCTGCTAAAAAGCCCTTTGCTTTGAGAAGCTACACAAGGACATCCTGCAATTTGTTATCTCCATGATTGTAATTTAAATGAATTTTGCATGCATCATATTTGTTGAAAATATCACAGTACCTGGGACTAGAAGCTGATTTAGCCAGCTCATGGTCTGTTCATTTCTCAGAGAAACAACTGCTCTCAACCAACCCTGCCTCACAACAGCCCCCATGTGGCATTATCTCCTCTAATAACTTACCAGAATTATTCATTTTCTTATCAATATAATCAATTTCACCACACGCATACAAAAATTTCATTTGCTGCTAGTAATTGTAGACTATTAGACTGAAAATTCAGTTTACAAAGAAGATGTCGATATTTTGAAAAAAGTTTGCTTCAGCTGTCAAATTGATATTTACATTTTTTGTGAATTTGACAGCTCATTTATTGAAAGAAAATGTTTTGAAATACTGATTTTGATATTTTAAGTATGCCAGGAACGATTTTACAGGGAAAGAATAAAAAATTTAAAAAGAAAATTATCCTTTTCATTGTAACTCCTTTTCATTTTGTATTTAGATATTCAGTAATGCTGTAACTTAATTCAGACTTGATAAAGCTGATATTTAATGAAATACTGTTTTTTCAGGTCATTTGTAGGTAATGTGGGGTTTTGTCTTCTTTTAGATTATTTTTCAAAGCACTGAGGAGAGTATGAAAATGTTCTATGTGTCTTGGAAGACTTAAACATAACCATACTGAAGGCAATGGACAAAACAAAAAAAGCAAGTAAAACTTGTTAAATTTTCTTAAAATGTATATTTTGCGTGTTTGGAGTATTTCCAGTAGTTTTCTTATCTAAATTTACTAATTAATATTTAAGTTCTTCTAAATATACATGTTTGTAGCAAAATTCAGTAAGAAAAGCCTTGTGAAAATGGTTGCATACAGAATCTTTAAAATCCTGTCTGCAAACTATTACAGTTTGGATATAGCCAAATTTGTCTTTGTGAATGCTCTGAAGAATGTTCTTTGTGTTGTTGTATGAAAAGGTTCTATGTCCCCTGCCAAACATGGGTAAGTATCAGCACCAATATTTGGAAATAGACCAAATTTGATAAAATAATCTGGTGGCCTGAGAGAAACTGGCCTGAATCTCAGTGAGATCCCATGGAGTAAAAAACTCTGGGCTTTTTTTTTTTTTTTTTTTTTTTGTCAATTAGTGGAGAGATCAGTGTGGAGAAAGTTGTGTTTCTTTAGTGAAGCTGTTATCTTTGGTATTGGGGTGTTTGCAGGAGCAAAGTACTCATACATTTTACATAACCTGCCAAAAATAAAAACCCAAAAGTGTAGCTTGTTTAGTTAGAGCTTGAGTCTCTTCATTCATGCTGTGCATCTTCCACTCCTAATGAAGTGAACAGGCGCTGTCTCACTGTCTTGTTGAGCTGGATATTAAAAAGCAACAGATTTGTTCATTTTAGCTATGCATAATTTTAAAAAAATAGCCATGTGTGTAAAATACTGCTGCTGAAGGGCAGGACATCATCTCATAACAACTGTAAGTAAATAAAAGACAGCATTTAAGAATTATTTCAGAAGTTAATTATAAGGAGGAGTCCCAGCAGAGTAAGCAGAGTACAAAATATATGTGCTGAATTGACTAGAAATGTGGATAAGAAAATCTGCAGTATTAATAAGTGTTGCATTTGTCTACTCGAAGAACCAATCTAAAATATAACCTTTCCTTTTCCTTTCACTGTTCTGGGGCCAGATCCCTCCTGCCAAACCAAACTAAAAGCACCTGGGAAGACAGAAAGCCCTCGGGAGTGTAGGAACCATTCATACTCCATTGGGAAGGTGCTGAGCTGAAATGCAGAGAATTCGATTTCTCCAGGAACATCTTTCAGCAGGGAAAAGACTGAGTTGCATTTTCAAGCAATATACTTCAATACAAACCCCATCTAACCAGAAGATGGTAGGGGAGCTACAGCCTTTCTGTTTTAGTGCTGTTTCCTTGTGTTTTATCCTTCCAGCAGGAAGGAAAGTGATGACCTCTGAGTGCACGCTCCTGTAAATACTGAGGTACAGTTCTTCTTTTTGGAGACAAAAGCACAGCAGTCTCTCATGGAAAGGAATGACAGACAACACAGGAAAAGAGGGATGGAATGCTGCAAACCTCTTTTTCAGACTCTCTAAAATCTGATTCTTTGTCTTGGAGTGACTTTCTTCCCCCCTTTGCAGCTCTGTTATGAAAGACTCCTAAAAATTTATCTGTGATAGCAAGAGACCAGACTAGATGAACTAGCAAAATGCATTTCAGCAGTAGTGATCAAAACTGGTTTATTTAAGACTGGTTTTCACACAGTATTTACGTACACAAAACATAAATATTAATTTTAGCATGAAAACAAGACAATTCTTCAGTGGAGCTACAAAGTTCTCCAATAGCCTTCCAAGTCTTTTGGGAGGGGGAAATCCTAATTTATTTTTACATGTTGCCTGCAAAAAATATAGAAAGGGGGGTGTGCAACAGCAGGATGCTGGATCAACACACCAAGTCTAATCATCACTTTATGAAATCATTAATTTTTCTGCTTGGCTCAAAAAACCCCAAAGCTAAGCAAAGTCAGTGCAGCCTTATTATTACTTGAAAATTTCTTGAATAGTCTAAAAATAGAAACCAGTAAAGTAAAAGAGAAGATTATAGGAGCTGAGAGAGTAACATAGGGCTTGAAATTTAGTTACTGATGGTTCATTTATGGTAATTATGTAAATCACTGCAATCTTGAGGGTTGATAGCCATTATAAACCAGAATACCTAGATTTTTTTTACTTGCATATTTGACTAATAGTAACAGTAGCATTTATGTAAATTTTATCTCAAAAGAAATTATCTGGGAAGAAAGTTAGATAAGCATTTGTTGACAATGGTATTCCACAACTAACTTTCTGTTTGAGCAAAAATGAAGTTTTTAATTGCTTCGTTTTCACAAAAAAATGTGTTAAATTGGATGGCACCCATTTTTTCATGAGGTTAGAATTTATTAACATTTTTAGCAGAATCTAGTCTTGCTCTCTTGGAAATGGGCCTTTTTACAAATGCACTTTTCACAGACTTAGTACAATGAATAGCTGCTGCACAAGAATAACAGGTATTGCTCAGTTTATCTGAGTATTAATTTTCATGCACTGAATTGGAAAACAGTTCATTTGTTCCTTTAGATTTATGGCTATTTTTTTATATGTCAATCAAAAATCATAGACTCATTAGGATTTAGAATCATTCAAATTGGAAAAAATCCTTCATTTCATCAAGTCCAGCCATTAACCTCCTGACACTGCCAAATTGGCCACTCAGCCACGTCCCCAAGTGCCACATCCACACATCTCTTAAACACCTCCAAGGATGATGACTCCACCACTTCCCTGAGAAGCCTGTTCCAGTCTGTAACTCAATTGGCTGTCTCTCAACTGGGGAGATAATATATCTGCTAAAATATATCACCAGTTCCACCCTGCCACAAGGCAGAGAGGACTCTTTGAATAAATGCTATTTTTATCTGGGAACATTATTAAATTATGTTTTGAATTTTTTTTTTTGTTTATTTTTAAGATTGTGACTATTAGTGCAAGTCAGAGCAAACTAAGATAAATTCAAAAAGTTGCAAGCAATTAATTCTGAGCAGTCACGCAAGGATATTCCAGAGATTCATGCCTTTCCTCTTCTAGCTCCTTATCAGAGTAATGAAAATTCTTGGGAACTTCTTTGATCTTTTTTTTGTGGAAGTTTTATACCTCCTGGGTCAGAAAGACACAATGCTCAATATTTTGCCAGCAGCAGAGGAGATGTGTGTCGTTAGAAATAAAGATAAAATTAAAATCCCCTTAATTTAATATTCATACCACTAAAGAGAAATTACTTCACAGCAGAAAAATAAACATTTAACTAGTCATTCTCCTCTTGATACCTATCAAAACCACCAGTAGCTTTGATGTTTTCTATGTATCATTGCAACCTTCTCCCTGGAGCAATGGAGTTACACATTTCCCTGCTACCTGCCAATAACAAACAAAGCCAAAACAGTTTCTTGTCTCTAAGCTATGCGATAAACCAAATAGCACTTAAACAGGAGTTCCTTTTTATCCATGGATGGATTTTGTACACACTATTATTGCAACAACAGCATATTACTCCCTCAATATCCCAGTAGAGGAGAGTGATAAACTGTTCTGAGTGATGCTATTACAAATTTGTGATGATCTTTCTAACCAGCCATGGCTGTCTATTTTATTTCATTGCTGTTATGTCAGCACTGCAGATGGTTAGTAGAAATTGTCACTGCTCCAATTCTCTAGGTAGAATTTAAACACACAATTTATGCTAAATATAATACTTGGATAAACTTGTAAAGCTTCTGCCATATTCAAAGTTGAATCTAATAATTGAGCACATCCTGCCTTTGATCACTTTTACAGTGAGGATGCTGTAAAGGTTACAATTGTGTGATGTGAATACAATGAGCATTTCTCAATATGGCTTCTGGTGAAATTATGATTTCATTCTGATGCTGTTTTGATTTCTTTCTACAGTCTGAAGAATTTGATGTTAGGGATTTCATTTTAGTGAAGTTATTCTGAGTAATTTTATATCCTCGTTTTAACATTGTAACCCACAGCATTGTCCCACTAATTTGGGACCTTAAGGCATTCAGGGCATGAAAAAGGGAAGTTTAAATAGATTATTCCTTACTGAGTTCTACTCAGTGATAACTGTTTTTCAGTTGACTTGAGGGTATTTTCTGTAAAGATAAGCATAAATATTTTTGTGAAATTATGTTTAATATGACATATAAATAGGAAACAGAAAATTGTTAATTAATATATCAGTAGGAACTGCCCCACTTCTTCTCCATCTCAAGGAGCTGCTCCTCTGACAAATGAAGCAGCATGGTCACGTCACCCAGGGGAGATCTCTGAGGCTGGCACCAGAGACTGAGCAGATCAAGAGTTGCTGAATTTGGTAACCCTGAGATGGAGACTGCACTAGGAGACTCCTAAACCCTGCCTCCTCTGCCTTTGTACAAGGAGAACCTCTTCTGCACTTTTTAACACAGCCTTTAGACACTTTTAAATACCACAGTGACCTTTTCCACAGCAAAATCACTAATTATGTGCATTTTCAGTTGCATTAAAGGAGATTAAAATCTTTGCTGCTCACAAAGGTCACAGTTGCCTCTTGATGAGGAAGATGTGGAAAATTACCCTCATTCATTCACACTCAGTAAAACTAACAAGCAGAACAATATGTTAACACAGACTTATTTCATCTGGCCTGCCCAAACTGTGGTGCAATGTAATGTCTATGCTAATGAACAGTAACCTACAGCTAATGAAATTCAAGAAATGGGACATTTTTCTAGTTTATGTACAGACACCTTCCATGGGTCCCATTACTGATTGGTGGCATGATGCACTGACAATACCAATACTGGGCGTGCCAGTAAAGCTGATTCTACTCTAATATAAACCTAATAAATTGATACAGAAATGTTGTACCAGTGTGCCCTTAGTAAAATACAAAATAAGGTACTTTTGCAGGAAATAGAGTGGTGGAACAATACCAAAGCATGGCTACTAATGAGGTTAAAATAGCTACTTGAGGTTTAAATTGAAATGTGATGGACAATCTTTGCCCCTCCATGACTTAAATTATTGTTATTAGATCATTTATATATGCTGAATACCTTCTTCTGTGATCTTTAAAGAACTTTAGAAAGACAGGAAGTAGTTTGTTTTTTTTACTGGGCAGGAGTTGAAGCTGCCCAACATTGCTGTGAGCACAGAATTTCTTGACTTAGCAATTCTTTAAAGAAAACAGTAAATAATTTGCAATTATTTGCTCAACTATGTGCATTAAGAGAGTTAAGTAATTCCACATAGAATAGCTGTAAGCACTAATATTTGGGCAAAATATACATAAGGAAAGAGTCTTTGATAATCCTTGACTGCCCACCTTTACCACAATAGCTCTGTGAATCTGATAAGGTAACTCTTAGACATATCTAAAGACCATAAGGACCTTTTCCATAGGGAAGCCTTTAAATACAGAAATTATGGGACGGAATATAAAGAAAAAAATACTAAATCGCAGTGCAATGCAAAAACTTAAAGTAGTTCTAGTGAAAAAATCTTATTAACTTTAAGGTGCAGGAAAGCTTTTCTAGGTAATTTTTTTTCTGAAGGGGTTAGAAAGAAGTAGCCTCAGACAGCAGCAAGTATTACATAGCTAATGTTTATATGATAAAATAATCTATCTGTGAGACCCCACTTGAACAGTTTTCAAAATGAAACAATACTGATGTACATTTATGTTTTAATTCAGCATGCTTGTATGAGATTTACCACGAGTATCAGCAGGAAGCAATATGGACATATCTGCAATATTTACTTTCTGGATGCCCAGAATTTACAAACACAGTTCAAAAACTCACAATAAATTGTCCGTTTTGGGATTACTTGTTCACTTATTTTCAAGAGCAATGGCAAAAACTAAAAAGAAAAAAAAGAAAAAAAGAAAATATATCCTGTATTTCTACTGAAGGGTTTTAATTATCTGCCCATGCTTCAGAGATTCACATATGTTCTTCTAACTTGACAGAGAATCAAAATTTTTTGAAAATCAAATGATCTGTCAGGTTCACTGAAGATTTTAATCAATTACAATGGAGACAATTTAGAAGAAGAATAAAATAACAGCTTTCCTATTGCACAAAAAGATTAAGTAATCATAAGAAGATTGCCATAAACATTATTTATAGACTGGTGTGAGTCCCTCAGGTAGACAGACAATTTCTCATGAGCAACTATTTTAAAATTTTATCAATGAAAATTATTTGCTGGAAAGTGACTCACAGCTGATTAATCTGAAGACAGAAGTAAATGTAGAAGAACATAAAGGTTCTGGCTACAAAAGAAGCTTCTGATGATTCATGGAGGGTTCAACACCACCACTGAGATTTCTGTGGCAGAAGTCTTCCAACAAGAACTAACTTACTAACATATACAGTGAAAAGATTGGGCTCATTTGAGAGCAAAATGCTTTTAAAGCTATAATCTGAGAATCTTTCATTTCACATTCGAATTTCAAAACATCTTATATTTGTGTTCTGATTGTAAACACATACATGGAAAAATTCTGTGGGAAGTCTAAAAACAAGAAAGGCATTTCAGCTGTAATTCACAATGGAAAGAACATGGAATACCTTAAACATACCCATATGCATTGCCAAAAATACTCAAACGGGTTCTCAGATTGTGCAGGAGGCAATGCCATTGAAGTGACAGATCTTTAAAGCTTGGAGGTAGGGGACCATCATCTCTCTTCAGATCTGGTGACTAAAGAAATCTTTTGTTTAAGGCACCTCATGTTTTATGAAATTGTTTTAGACTGAATTGTGCCCAAAGGTTTTCAAGATCAGCTGAGTGAGGAGCCAACAAATTCATTCAGAGCTTTAGAGATACAAATCTATTTTCTATCTCTGTTCCTGATGCAACCTCGAAACAGTAAGCAGAAGTTCTAAGGGTCTGTTCTATCCTCTCAGGCACATTTATTCATGAGAAAAAAAAGGAAGAGAGTGTTTATTTTGTTGTAAAATGACCCCCCTCACAAAGCATTGCCTACATATTACTGCAGAACTGCCAAATCACAGAATCACACACTGGGCATGGCTGGAAGGAAACTTAGTGGGTTTTTGCAGATCTGGGTTTGCCAGAAATGTCAAATTTGACTCCAGCTATGGAAATGCATTATTTATTGGGCCAGGGAGAAAACAGGCATAAAACTGATTTCTGAAATTATCTGTACACACACACACAAAAAAAAAAAAAATTGATACGTTCAATACATTGGAAATGTCATTATTCAAAGAACCACTACAAATTGCTAAGCATAGGTACAAACTTTTATAATAACCAAACTCTAGTTTAAATCACATTTAGAGGAATTTAATGAAAGTCTTAAATATACAGATATATGGCTTCAAAAATAATTAAACAAATTAAAGGGCCAAAAATCACTCAAAGAGTGTTAAATTCAGAAGGCAACCTCTCTGGCACAGTCCTTCAGCCAACTGTTAGTGGGATTTTTCAGAGGAGTATCCTAAAGATGTGCCCTGCTCAAAGACTATTCCCATAATGTGTCTCAGAAGGCCAGTGAGCTTGAGGAATATCTTTTCACAAGAGTGGATCTGAATTAAAACTCTAAATTTAGTTCTGCAGTTGTCAATCTTATTTTGGCTTTTCCACACTTCAGAAGTAATGTGGTGCTGCCATCAGCTGGAGTTGATGATGTAAAGAAAAGGGTCTTTTTGAGTGGGATCTGTGTTGTGTCACTGTGCACCTGGGCCTCTCAGTTTGAGTGGGAGTTGTGTATACACCTGGAAATTCAGAGGTCTTTTTGTCCATCAACAAAGGTTGCTCACATGGTTTACATATATAAACATGGAAAAATCCAACCTGCTTCCTTTCTGAATGAAGTCTGAACCTTCCCTTGTGTATTTCAAACTTAGGAAGCAAAGCCTGATCTTTTGGGGTTTTTTTTCCATGTAATTCTTAGGATTATCAGGAGGCTTCCAATTTGGAGCAGTTTGTGACTCGCTTTTGAGGGAGACACTGAACCAGCTGCAATCCCTGCAGAGCTCCCTGGAGTGTGCCATGGAAACCACGGAGGAGCAGACCCAGCAGGAGAAGTGAGCAAAGCCTGCTGCATTTTGGCTATAGGAGAGTGGAAAAAGGATAATGCAACATAGTTCCTCATGTAATGGAGAAACAAAAGAGAAGAGAGAACTTTGTTTAAAGAAACACTGCACTTTATATAGGGTAGTAAGGGGAAAACAAAGTAGAAAACACTCATTGGTCCAAGAAGGCGACACCTCTTTGAAATCATGCTTTCTGCAAAATATCGTGAGACACTCACATGGCTCTCATGCACCCTGCAGGTGCATAATCATTGTTATAATTTCTTGTCCTTGTGCAGCTTGAGAAACTCAAGACTTCAAGAGAACTTTGTTTAAAGAAACACTGCACTTTATATAGGGTAGTAAGGGGAAAACAAAGTAGAAAACACTCATTGGTCCAAGAAGGCGGCACCTCTTTGAAAACATGCTTTCTGCAAAATATCATGAGACACTCACATGGCTCTCATGCACCCTGCAGGTGCATAATCATTGTTATAATTTCTTGTCCTTGTGCAGCTTGAGAAACTCAAGACTTCAAGGCTGCTTTTTCCCTTGCTCCCAGCAGTATCCAACAACAAAAGCCCTCTTCAGCTACAGGGATGGGGTGAGGGGTGAGGTCACTGCTTTACACTTCACCCAGAAATCTGATATAGGGAATAACAGGAGAAATAAGGATACACTTTTTATTCCCTATAGGAACCCACTAACAGGAGGTTTCCTGAAATTGAATGCATGTGCTCCTGTGATGGGCTGTCTGTAGGACAACCATTTTGGTGCACGCTAGGTTCTGCTGACTTCTTTTTAAATCCCTGAACAGTTTAATATCAAACATGGTAACCAATCCACTACAATATAAAGAGCTCTGAAATTAATAAGATAATTAACTGTTTTGTTGTTTTTCCCAGTTTTATGATTTTTTTTTTCATGCACAATGATCTCCACATTAAAAGAAGAAATAGCCAGGCTTTTGCTTGTCACAGCTTCTTTCTAGAATATATGGTCATAATCTTGGTTAACATCTAGCTCCATAAACTCTCAATCACATGGGTAGCCTTTATCCCTCCTAGGGTTTTACCTGAATTTAGTACAATTATCTCCATGATGAGGGTTTGTAGAATCAAGGATCAAAATATTTTTGGAAAGTTACTTGGCTATATGGAATTTTTTCCTCAATATGCTATTGTTAAAGACAATAGGGAAAATAAAATACTAACTGTTGTTAAGGAAAAGATCTTAAGACCTTTCTGTTGGAAATGTAATTTTCTTTTTCTGTTAGCAATGTCATTTTCTTGTTTGTTTTGCAGTTGGGTTTGGGATCCCTGAAATACAGGAGTAATAACTTGTGGTTTTATGCCAGCACCTTGACAGTAGGAATCCAGCAGGTTTTGAAAGTCTGAGGGTGCATCAAGCATGCACAATGTTTGTGTGCCTCTATTCATGTGAGTTCCTCTGCAGTGATGCTACAAAACTCCTGTGAGTGAAGAAACTGTGAATGATTACTTAGGTCAGGTCAGAACCACAACATTGAGATTGAGATACCGACCTTGAGATTTGTCTCCCTCAAAGATTTAGGTTTGTGCCAGCTTAACCCTCTGTCTTTTAACTTCTTTAATGACCTAATCAAAACTACTGAGTAATAGTGAAAATCCAGGAAATAATTCAGTGGTCTCAATAAGTATTTATTTTTATTTAATTTAAAAGGCAACATAGAAGTGTATTTTTTGAGAGAAGAGCTCTCCCACATATTTTTCTTTAAGAAGTCTCCTGTGTGTTGATGCAGAAGAGATCCAACAAAACCAGAAGTGCTCTCAGTTCAGTGGCCAGGAAAATGCTTAGCTCGAAGGCTTCAGAGGAACAACAGCCTGTCATCAAATAACCCTTATTCTAGCATAGGTATGATATTTTACATTTTAAAGATATTTAAAATATGTACATACACAGACATAGAGAAAAATATACACATATTTCCTCTCAAAAATTTAGTTTAGACATGTAACTAACTCAGATACTTTACTGAAAGAAGACAATTTCAACTTAATGTAGAAGGTATTAACTGAAAACTGAGGAAGCTGAGGAAAATTAATGCATATCCATAGATCTGAAATTATAAAAGATAAAAAACTTAATTTTGGGCCATACTGTGTGTTTTGGATTGATTCAGCATTTTTTAGGTCATCTTTACTGCCTGTAGATATAAACTAAAAGCTGAAGGCTACAACTGATATACAACCAAGCTCTCTGCCATGACTCACATCTCAGCTGAAGGGAATAAATAATAAACAGAAAGGGAAAATACAAAACCTGAAAGAAAATACTATTTCATGTAAGATAATACCAAAAATAAAGTCTGCAGCAGCATTTCTGCTTTGGAAAATGATGGAGTACTTTGGTAAATGGGATTATTTGGGAGCAGTGACATTAAGCACGAGGCTGCAGTGAAGACACCTCCGTGCTTAGTGGCACGTCCCAGAATCAAGGAATAAAGATGACTGAAACAACAAAATATGTACTGGGTCTAGCTCACTTCTAGACTGCTTGCAGCCACGTGCTGACCTCTTCCCTTCAAACCCTCCCCTGAGGACCTTTCTGTCACTACCTTCATGACTCTCTTCTGCCACTCACCGAATGATGCTGCTCATCGAGAGCAGTGGTGCAGGATGATGTCTGGTCTCTTGTGAGTTGGTGTTCCTAACAAGAAAGGCCACAGAGCCTTGTAGCTGCATTCCTAATCCAGAAGGAACCCAAACAAATGCAAGCTCTACCAAATCCACTTACTGTATTGGTGTAATCTTAGAGAGCTGACATTTTCCTCCATAGCCCTCCTCATAGCTGACAGCTATTTTCCTACACAAAAGCAATCCTCCTCAAAGGAATCACTTATGAATGTATTTACATGGTGGGAGATCTCAGGAACTTCTTTAATAATGCATGTATTTGCATGGTTGAGTATTGTCCTTTTCATTTGGCACTTTTCATGAGACTTCAGCAAAGCAAAATTTTCCAGAGACATTGGAGGGACTCACAGAATCACAGAATATCCTGAGTTGGAAGGGACTCATAAGGATCATCAAAGTCCAACTCCTGGCCCTGTATAGTGCCATCCCCAGGAATCACACCACGTGCCTGAGAGCATTGTCCTAGTACTTCTTCAACTCTTGGTGCTGTGAGCACTTCCCTGGGGAGCCTGTTCCAGTGCCCAGCCACCCTCTGGGTGAAGAACCTTTTCCTGATATCCAACTTAATCCTCCCCTGTCACAGCTTGATGCCATTCCCTTGGGTCCTGTCACTGGTCACTCTCACCAGAGAGAAGAGAGGGGTACCCATCCCTCCTCTTCCCTTCATGAGGGAGTTGCAGACTGCCAGGAGGTCTCCCCTCAGTCTCTTCTCCAAACTGAACGAGCCAAGTGACCTCAGCTGCTCCTCTATGGCTTCTCCTCGAGGCCCTTCACCATCCTCACAGCCCAGATGCTTGTGCCTTCTGGAACCCTATTGTCTAGCTCCACCCTTGGTAAATGACATCAGATTGGGCAGGGTGGGGCACTGAGCAGTCTGATCGGGTGGAAGGTTCCTGCCCATGGCAGGGGAGTTGAAATTCAATGATCTTTATAGTCCCTTGCAACACAAACTGTTCTATGATCAGGTCACTACACAGACAGGAATATACCTGCAGTGGAGATGGAGAACTTTGTTCTATTACCAGCATGATTTCAAAAGCACTGGTATTAATCTAGAACACAGTTTTCATTCTGTATTGGATTTCTATTGTATCTTAAGCAGAAAGAAAAATATTCATGGAGTCAAATCATGTTTTTCTTTTTGTTTCACCTAAATTAACATAGAACTAGTTGCAGCAAAATCTTTGAGAAGCCAAATAATCTGCAGGGTAATTTTATTTTTAATGTATAAAATACAGGAATACACTATGTACCAGTAACTTAGTAACATTTTATTAATGTTTATCATTTATCTTTTCTAAAGCTTGGATTGAGGAAGACAACCAATGGGTGATCCAGATAAACAGACTCCAGAAGCTAATTGATAGACAGGAAAAGAAGGTGTGTAGGCTTTTTCACCTGTTTCTTCTTTCACTTTTCAGTAAAGCAATCCTTAAAACACAACTGTTTTTAATGTCCCAGCTGCAACATTACCGAAGAGAGTTAACACTCATTAAATGCCTACATTTTTCTTCCACCTTCCTCTTTCCTATTCATGACATTGTTTTTCCATGCTTCCCTTTCCCCCTCCCATCACCACAGATTCAACTTTTCATAAAGATGTGAAAAATTGTATTATGCTATGACTGGAGCATGTTAATGTACTTAGTTATGCTTGTTTGGGGGAACATGCTACAACATTCCCCTTTTAGGATCTGGTATTTTCCTCTTCCTCTCCAAACTTTCTCATTAAAATTTGACAGAAAGTTTTGTTTCCTCCTGTCCAGAATTCCAGAGAATACTCATTTATAAAGATTAAACCATTTTCCTTGTCAGTACAGAATCTGATGCAAATCCTTCTTGGGAGCCACCTACAGCAGCCCCCAGAGCTCAGAAACCACATGTGGCTCCCACACCAAAGCAGAGCCCTGCAGGAGTCTGACAAATAATCCATCTGATCCAGCAAAGCCAGGGCTTCATAGTGCTTGTAAAATCCTGAGCCACATCTGTCAGTACAGAATATAGCTTTTCTTCTTGATTATTATTCATACTTGATTGCTACTCTGGTGTTCGAAAGTTGTTTTATAATCTGTGTGTGATGAGGTTTTTTTCTCTTTTGCTTTGTTTTGTCTTGTTTTGTTTTGTTTTCTTTTGAGAAGAAAGAACAGCAGACAAAAAAGTAAGCTTATAAATTCCTGAGTTGTTCTCTGCATTAAGTTTCCCTATTAAAGGACAGACAGACAATTTCAGATAGGTGATTGGGGAGTGTCTGAATTCAGTGGATTTTGAGACTCAGGGTGTTTCTTCCTCCTTGTCCACTAGAGGTGAGGTTTTGGTTTTGGGTTGAAGTGCTCTCAGACCCTCTCAGGAGTAACTCCAGTCGCAGTGCACTGATGCTGTTCCTCCCCAAGGTCAGTGCTCACCAGCAGTGAGACTGTGCCTGTACTCCAAAGACATTGGCAAGGGTCTCTTCACCAGCAGCCACACACAGGCAGCACTCACAGGGACATGAACGAGCCTGATTCTGTTCTTTCTTTCTAGCTGATTGGGATATTCCCCTTTGAATATTGTCATCTAGTGTTTGTGGCTGGACCCATACCCCTTACCCAGGTACTGGCTCAGACCTTGGGTCATGGCAGAAAATGTCTCCTGTTACTCAACCACTAGTCTAGCTTGAGTTCAGTAGCAAGTTACACACACAGAAAAGAGTTAAGTAAGGGATTTAGCAGAAAATCTCCAATAAATGGTGGGGACTTGGCACGTGGCTCAGAAAGAGAAGCATGCTGACCTTTTTCTGCTGTTCCTCCCTCCCAAATGAAAAACCTGCCCCTAAATACTTTTCCCCTTTGGCCCCAGTTTGGTATTTCTGTTATCTCAGCCTTCTTGCTGATTAGCTGCATATGGTCACCCCCAGCACTGCTGGCCTTGCTCCACAAGGAGCCAGTATTCCCTTTGGTTATCCCTGCAGCCTGACAGTCTCTCGCATCACTTCTCCCTAACCAGCTGTGAAATTCAGCCATTCCTTGTGGCACTGCTCATGACTTCTGTCACAGCTTCTCACTCTGCTCCTTGCCATGCTCTGCAGCTCCTCATGGTCTGCTCAGTCCAGTGAGCTCTGGCCAGGGAATACCTGTGAGCGTCTGTACAGTCGCTTCCTCCCGAGGCCATTTCTGCATGGGAAAGGCAATTACACAGTTACCACATTAATGGCATTTTAGTAGCAGCTAGATCTTTTTCTGAATAGATATAAATTGGATTTTGAAATGTCAAAGTCCATCATGAAAGATAAGTCTGGCTTTACTCGGCACTCTGCTCTGGAAACAGCAGCTCACTGCCCTGCCACAGCTGCCACCTGAAATGGTCTGATGCCAAAAGAAAACATTTAAAAGAATGTTAAAAAGGAAAAAAGCTGGCATTCAGAAATAATGCTATGCACATGTTACAGACAAACATTTTTTGGTAAATAAACTTACAACAAGGATGTTATAAAGTGGTTGAATTTCCTATAGACAAATGACAGAGAAGCCTCAGTCTGAAAAGGAGCTCGGTGCCAAAGGGAAACAGTGGCAGGGCATAGACCTTCCATAATTACCTCCTTGTCAATATAAAACCTGATTAATAAAACATAGCAATTACATAAGTCTAATTTTTCCAGTAGACAGCCTATCTATATCCACTTTTGCCTAAATTTACATCTGCTTGATTTTGGATCTCACAGCCACGTCTGACTGTGAGAGGCATTAAATACCAGATGCCTTTCAGCAGCTACTAAAACCCCTCTTTTTGACTTTGCCCTGAAACAGATTAGAAAGGATTGCACATGCTAAAAGGCAATTTCAGAAGCCACCACTTCTCAGCTGAGGTGATGTAGGATTGCAAAGGCATTTTAAAGCCCTAGCTCTGAGCTGCAGAGCAAGCTATGAGTTAGTGTTCCTACTGGAAAGCTACCTAGTGAAGGGTAGATTTAATGTTGTCTAAGTCCTCTGCTGTGTTTTGTCAAAGGGGAATTTGGGCACGAATCAGTCCTGTAATTCACCTATTTTCACTCAGGTTCTAAGTTTACATATACTGGCAAAGAAAATAATTATTTTCTTGCTACATTCTACATTTGGAGAAACTTTGCAGTACTTCCTTGAGTCATTCCTTTCCTCTCTTTTTCCATATGTTTCTTGAGAAAAAAATGGCAGTGAAAGGGAACTTTCACTTCAGGAATACACATTTTTCTCTCAGATTTTTTATCCAAAGCGTCTGCACTGACAGTAAAGCTGGATGTCTTTTCCTTCACACACACATTTCATGACTTTAACTGCACAGCAGCTTCTGAATACTTCACTCCTGCCCTGCTCTGCCACCTGCTGCTGATGGAGGTCCTCTGTTCATTTGAATTCCACCTGCACATTTCTTGACTTTTCAGCGAGTACAGCATCTGTGCTGGCAGAACAGCTGCTACCTGAGTTAATCAATCCTCACCCATGCTGGGAGCAGAGAAACTTTTTCTCTTTGTTGCACAAGAACTGTGCTCAGTGAGAAGTGAAGCACCACTAACAGAGTGTATTTTGCTCCAGCTGCCTATTGCAAATCAATCTGCTTTTTTTTTTTTTTTTCAGGCATATGTATATTTTTCAGAATATCATAATGCCACTGGGTTAGGAGGCACTGAATGTGCCTGGCAAGTAAAGAATGATTCTGTGTGTGCTATTGGTTGGTGTTTGTGTGAATCACTGATTCCTGAAGTGCACATCCAGTTTGTGTACCAGGTGTACTCACAGACATCTCTTTGCTGCTGCCCAGCACATCCTCACAGAAAGTTCAGAAACCTGACTTGGACCATCATGCATATCTCTCTCAATGCTAGAAAACAACTCCCTGCAGGGAAGTTTCTTCTGTGAAAAGATTTATGATTGCCCAATAGTAGCTGATAGTTCATTTCCAATTACCGTTCTTGCTCATCTTCACAGTCCCTGTGACAATTTGAGAGGATGTCTGTATTTTCTCAATTAAGTCCAACATGCATTTGGGAGCAAACAGGTTTGTTAAAATGAAAAATTACCTGCCAAGCACTATAAATAAAACTTTACAAGACAGCCTGGGCTGGAATTAACCACTGAGGCATGCAAGATCTTGTAAACACTTGTGTTTGACTTAGAACTAATAAAGAAGGGATTTCACTTCTTGAGGTAGAACAGAATCTAGTTATTGGAATAGTTTGTTAAAAATGTAAGAGGGGAATACAGCTGTAATATTGACTCTTCTTACAATTTCTGTTTTCTTTTCAATTTACTCAAAGGACCTAAAACTTGAGCCACTTGAAGAGGAAGTTTTGGAAGAAAATGCAAGATCTGTAAGTATTGTTCAAGATAATGATTCTGACATTTTATTTTAAACTCCAGGCATTGAGATCACACCTGGTCTCTTTCATTAAAAAATAATTTTAAAAAATCTTTATCCTCACTTTTTCCAGTGATAAGAATCCATTTTAGTTAGCAGAATACACTGTGAAAAGACAACAAAACAAAACTTGGAATATGTGGGCAAATTTTTTATATTAAATTTTTGCATTGTTTTCAAAGGATAGAGTGAGACAAAACCTTAACACACGTAAGGACAAAAATGTGCCATTAATAAGATTTATCAAATTCAGCAGCAATGTTTATGGGGTGATAGCTTCTCTGCTCCAAATGCTGCAATGCATGCTTTAACCATCATTGTACAGCCTCCCTGCTCCCAAAACTGCTATAGGAAATCTTATGAGGAAAAATGGAAGAGTATCTCATGCTCACTACAACCTACAAAACCAAAATTGTGACCAGAAATAAACTTCCTGTAAAACAATTTTATGTCCCAAGATTGATAAACTAGCTCTAAATTCATTTGAACCTAACAAAATACAAATCAAATACACATGAAAAAATTATTTAATCACAGTAGTTGCATTAGATTTTTTTAAAATGAGATTATGCTGTATTGCTACAGAGACTGCTTATAATCCATGATATAACAGCATTCATAATAAGGCAGAAATAAGTCAAAAACCTGTACAACTAATTAAATTGTACTAATTAAGAAACACACAATGTTGCTTTAAATATTCCATTAGCAAAGTTGACAAGCTTCAATAGATTTTAATCAATTAATAAACTACTTGAAAGAGCTAAATGATAATTATATTAATTTAGGACAAATAGATCTTCTGCACTGCTGACTGTTTCCACAGTCCTGTTTAGAAAGACTCTTCTTTTTCCTGCAGAGTTATGGAGGGAAAACCCCCTCTCTATTCATCACTTAACTAATGGGCTATCTCAGGCATCTCAGTCAGGTTAGGGTCAGGGCTCTAAAAGGTAAAAACTATGAAAGCACCTTAACAAAAGCAACAGTGCAGATTGTGGGGATATGCTCTTATCTCCTGCCTCTGGAGATAACACTCTGACTTTATTACTGAACATCTCAAAGATCAACCTTTGCTTTGCCCTCTTCTGAAAAGACTCTCCTCCAGGGTTTGGACAACTGTCTGAAGTGGACACTCATGCCTAGACATAAAAGTCATGCTTGATTATTTCTACTTCTCCACTCCAGATCACTCGAACAGAGACTGCAAACTTCAAGGGAACTTTTGTGGGTTTTCTGTTATGATTGTGGGTTTGTGTTGTTTCATGATAGACTTTTCTGAGTTTAAAGTACAAGGAATTCAGAGGAAGATGTGCAAGTAATATTGTAATGGTTTTGTATCAGCACATAATGATTGTTCAGCCTCAAATGTCTGTGATAGAAGAAAAAGTGGAGGAATTCTGTCTTGCTCTGAGGCAGTACATGGAATCTGCTCCTGCTCAAGGTGGCTGCTTGCAGTAAGTACAATGCTATTGTTCTTGGGCAGAAGGAAGAAATGTTATTTTTTCTTGAATAACTGATTATTTATGAAGGGAAAACCTATGACACCTTTCTTGGTGGTTTATGTGTGTATGTTAGACAGAGCTTTTCAAAGAATCCTAGAATTAGAAAGAGAACGTCAGAATGTGCACATTCTATCACAAAATGACCGTACATCCCAAAGGTGCTAAACAATCTTTTTAAGCTTGTTAGCTCTGCAGGTCATCAATTCATGACTTCTGGAAGCTCATAGGCTGACAAAACTCATTTGCCAACCTTCATTTGTGCTCACCTGGCAAAGAAGCAACTTATCAACTTGTTTGCCAGTTCTCTGCTTGGCAGCTTTCAGAATCTTCCATTTAGGCCGTCAATGTAAAATTTTAATTCATAATAAAGAATTGGAAAAATTAAAAACCAAAATTTTCAATGAAACTATGTTTCTGCTTTGCTCCTTTTAAAATTAATAAAACATTAGAGCTGGGTTAAGAATAAATTTCAGTGGTTTACCACTGTATTCAATTTCTGAATTTAACATAGTGGAGAGATCCTAGTGGAGATACATACTACAGACCATCATGAAAAAGGTATTTTTGCTATGTGTACAGGATACAGAATCTTCCTACATATTCAAGGGCTTCAAAGACTGCCTATCACATCCCTAATTTACGAGTCTTGTTGCTATGAGATTATCACATTTAGGATTTTATCAGTAGTGTTCACATAGACCAGAAAAATTAAGCTGGAAGAAGAGTGATCTTTCTGCAGTGGTTCACTTCTAAAGGCAGACTGATGAGGAAAATAAAATTCTCTTGTTGGCCAAGAGATGGAAAAAAACCCAATGAGAAGTTCTCCTGGCCTTCTCCCAGAAATGAACATCCAGCAAAACACTGCATTGACTGCAGAATGTCAGGGAAGAAAGATTACATGACTTCAGAATGCAAGTTAACGAATGGTGGCAGAAATTTCCTTTCTTTCCAAGTTTACAGGCATTTGGCAAGTCTGTAATGCCACCTAACGGATGGGTTTTGCTGTAGCTTTAATTGACAGTGACAATTTAATTGTTTTTTCCAGCAACTTTTGATAGTTTTGCTATTTTACCATGCACTTTCACATATAGCAGGAGGAAACCAATAAATCATAAAACATTATGAAGAATAAGCTGAGACCAATTTTCAAGCACATCATTACTGAGGTCATCAATCTCATACTTGGGCACATGGAAAAATCCGTATATACACTTTCTGTGCTACTTATATAAACACCAATTTGAGTACCCAAGTGAATAAGTACCTACACACTATAAAGCTTTTATGCTCAGGATAATAAACAGGATGATTGTGTGTAGAGGATCAACAGATATTCTGTGGGTCATTTTTCACTCTTGAGAAACTGCCACTTGAATAACTCAAGCACAAGTAAATAGTATGCAAAATACTATTTTAAAAGCATATCTGCAGCAGACATCAGCCTATCATGCTTAGACTCCATTATGCATATACTTCATTTATTCCGTTTGCTTTCAAAGCACCTAAATTCTCTGACACTTTGATGCATCTCATACAAAAGGGTAACTTTACTTATCAGATGATCTTCCCTGAACAGCTGTTTGATTAATCTTTTGTTTAACATATGCTTAGATAAATTACACTACTGGAACAGTGTGAAAAATTAGTTTCATTAAAAATATTAATTAATAAAATAAATATTAAAGGGTTTTATTTTTAAAAGCTCAGATAATTTGCAGTATATAATCACTATGATCACACATTTGTTAAGTTTATTAATTGGGTTGGTTTTGGGTTTGGTTTTCTTGTTTTGTTCTGTGGAGTTTTTTTCAAAAATCACTGCATTTATTCCTACTCATAAGCAGTTAGGAATAAAATGTATATGTCAAATAACTCTGTTTTGTTTCATTAAATTAGTTCTGTTGTGAAAATTTCAGTGTTTCTATACAGAAGCTTCCAAGTAATTTCCACTTCAATATTTATGAGTTCTGGGAAAACAGCAATGCCTGGAATAGGTAAGTGTTAGGACTTTGGTGGCTTTTGTTTGTTTTGGTTTTTTTTGGAAATACATAAAGTTTTGAAGGTTAGAAATCAATTATGTAGAAAGACTGAGTACAAATTACATTAAATACTGCTAACTGTTCTTTTGCCAAATATATCACAATTAATACTTCAGAACAACACTTTAGTTGCTAAAGACTTGAATATACTGAAACATAAATAAAAATGACAGGAAGACAATGGTGATTATTCAAAACAGAAAAAAGTCTGACAGTGAGTACACAAAGATATAGCATTAAGTGGATGTTAGTTCATCAGGGCTAGAAAACCTGCAGGACAGCAATATCACCAGTTTCACTGTAAAGAAGAAACAAAAATGCACAATTATTGAAACAGAAGATGTGCCAGTGCTCAGCACACTTCAGCATGCAAGTGGCCATGTGGAGCTCTCCCAAAACTTCCCAATCTACATCACAGGAACCCATCCAACAGACTCCCAGAGTGTTTCTTTTGGGCCCAAAACAGAAATTATTAAACATCCTGCCAGCTGAAGTAGATGATTGTCCTTATCCACATTTAGTTAGAACACTCAAACAAATCTGTAAAGAGAACCTGTTCTTAGGGAGATGGAGAAGTCTCTTGCACTTTTGCTGCTTTCCTTTCAAACAAAACCCCAGTTTTACTGGGTTTCCTGTCACAAAGACACAAGAACACCAGTAACACATGTCAGCACTGTACTGGGTCACAACCAAGAGATGAGCATCAGACTGACAGCGAGCTGCACAGAAGAAAAGCAGTGCTTAATATAACAGGCAGGCACTTCATAGCTTGTCTGATCTCCTCTCCCACTGCCACTGGAAGTTTTGAAGCACAGAACCTCTGTACAGCACTAATTGTGAAATTTCTAATAATGCTCATTTAAAAAAAAAAGGAGCCCTTTAAAAAAACTGCTACATTTTTACTTTTTACAATTATTTAGCCACCTTCAAAGGAATTACAGCAAGCCATTCCAAAGAAGTAACGTGGATTTCTTGGAAACCCCAGAGCTCATCACAACAATGCTAGTCCCTGGTAAATATCAACTTTTCACATTATTTTTTTGTTCCATTGGAAAGGTTCTATTAGTGTGTTCCATTGCATAATATCACCCTTTTTCAGATCTTCTTTGGTAAAGTATAAAGGAGAAAAGGACTCAAAATATTTTTATTTTAACCAAATAAATATAAAATGCATCAGCAAGGACAAGACCCACAGTGCTTTATTTTACATACTGTGAAGTTACACTAACATACAGCATTTAAGAAAATATCTAAAATGAACAATACTATTTGTGAATAGTAAAATAGACCCCATTGAAGCTTTTCAAGGAAAAAAATGCTTTCAGATTAAGACTTTTATTCCTACTTACATTGCCTGAAGGGAGCCTTCATTACTAATAATTGATATTTACTAACCAATTTTGTTTTTAACACTGCTGTGTTAAAAAAAAAAAAAAAAAAAGCAAGGTGGTAAAGATTCCAAATTATTATTCTTAATACAAACCAATGAGCATGTAACATCTCTCTCCTAGAAATAAAAGACACAGTGCAGCTGCAGGATGAAGCAAAAAAAGAATCAGTCCCATATTTACAGAGAGAGGACAGTATTTTTTTTATTTTAGGGAACACAAATCTATTACAATGAAGCCCTAATTTCCCAAGTGTCTGAGCACAGACTAAATTTAAAATAATAAAACCCCACTTAGTAGAAAAATAAATGTAGTCCTGTACCCAGGGTTCATCCTTTAAAAAAGCCAGCCAAGACATCTTCAGATCTCATGAGCCTGATGTGGACACAAAATTATACACCAGGCATTCCTGCAGAATCAGGAGATTGAAGTTGATGAACCAAATATCTCTGTAAATCTTGTATCTTACTGGGATATTGCTGGATTTAAGACAAACTTGATTGTAGGAAAAAATGCAGCCTTTTCCCAAAATTCTCTGTATCCAAGAGACTGCACATGATCCAGGAGTGTTCCAGGGTAGTTTACTCACAGGTAAAGTACAATTAACATAAAATAAAATGCAAACATAATTTTTAGGTACCTAAATATGGAAGTGTCTGAAATTGGATTCCAAGTACTCATTAAAGCATTTACTCTGCCTGCTAAGAAGGATTTCAGTCAGCAGCACTCTGCCCTGGCAGACAGTTACCATAGAAACATTATTTCTCACTGTGAACTCCTTGCTGGGGTTGGGGATGGGAGCAATGGGAATTAATGCATTCACAGACCTTTGTACAGTTCTGCACATCACCTGTAATTTAGAAATCTGTGCAATGATTTGAACTCTGTCTCATGAAAAGAGCTTCCCACAAGTCATTTATAAAATCATATTTTTGTTTGGAAGACAGAAAATGAACTTGAGGTAAAAAATTATGGCTGCAATCCCACCAGTACACTTCACAAAACCATTTTAGACACCATAAAGTGATATCACTGTAAAATCAGATGGAAAAAACCCATAAACCTGTCTGCAATTACAACACAGATAGGTTCTATTTTGAAAACAAATTTACCCTAGTTGAGAAACTTCCAAACTTCTTTTACATCTGGGTAGCTAAGAACTAAATCAATTGCAAATTGTAATCTGAACATGATTCATTCAAAGTTTATAACCCATAAGTCTTTACCAATTAACTAAAATTAGTAAGGATACACTTATGTGGCCACGAATGATTCAGAAAGACAAGTTTGCAAGACTGTTTGATCCAGTATTATCCTAAAGAGAATTAACTTCCCATCAGTTAAGAGGAACCACAAGCTATTATAACCACTCATATACCTGTTAACTCACCTGGTTGCTTCAGCCAGTCTACCAGGGTGGCATGAATCACTCAGTTCACATGCAGTGAATGTCTCATTTTTATACAAGATCTGGACTTGAAGACTCTAGAGAACCTTTGGATGAAGAAAACAAGATAAGGGGAAACCACTGAACACTTAAAACACTATAACCCATGAAATAAATAGCTAAATTGGCATTTTGGGGGGCTGAAATGCATTAATCCACTGATGTTTCAGAGACTTCTAGGCTCATAGCCTGAATTCAGGTAGGACTCGAGTATTTTCTCATCATTTTTCTTCATTAATAATAATTTTCATTAAAACAGCATTAATGGAAGTATTTATGGATACATACCTAAGAAGTAAGCTCTGCTAATGAATTTGTGTCGTGTGAAACCTACATAGCCTAGAACATCCCTCTACTAAGGGCACTTGGCATCTCAGATGCAGGCACGATTCTTTCCTTGCCATCTCTCTCCATAAATCTTGTGGCTCCTCTCTGCATAAGATTCCCTTTCAAAAGGCCAAAGGCTAGAGATTGTGGGGAAGAAACACAAACTGGTTTCACCCCAGCACTGCCTATAATCTTGTGATTACAGAACTTTTTATGGGAATGACATTTTACAAGTTCATCAATTCTCTTAGTTTTGAGGACAAAAAGCTATTAATTCCTGGAGTTGTGTAAAAAACCCATCAGATTTGAATGTCACCAGGAAACAAATCATTAAAGCTAACACAACCACCTAGGGAACATAGTGCTTGGCTTAAAAACTGACACACACAGCAGCACAGGACTGCGGATTTATTTGGTTTGCTCTCAGGGATATGGATGCTTAATTCTATGCAGCCACACCTGTGACACATTGATGCTGCTTTGATGTTATCAAAAGGAGATAAAATTCTTGTGATAAAGCCACCTTCCCACCACTTACACTCAGCTCTCCCAGTATTCTGAGTATTTTTTCTCACCAGTATTAGCTGCATATAAAAACAAACATTTCATTATATACTTATAGGTATTTTATTTAGAATTTTACCAGAGGTCAAAAAATAAATTCAATAAATGCTAACAACTAAATTAATTCTGCTCTCTTTCAGCATCGTGGTGGGTCCTCAAAAACAACTAGAAGTTGTGGTTCCAAATAATGTTAATGCTGTACTGTCTTTCATTACACTAACATTCATATTGAAGTGTACAGGTGAATTTATGATGTGAAAATATTTGTTATTATGGATGGGATCTTTTCCACCTTATCCATTCTAAAAATCCATTCTAAAAATCTGGAAAACTGTGCATTTATTACCTTTTCTTCTTGTGACTAGTTTCTTGTGAAATGATCCATTCTAAAAACTGAATAAGACAACCATGATAAACTATTTATTTCTGTGACAGTCCAAACTGTTACAGAAAAGTATGTCTTGAATGTATGACTACATATTTGTGAAAAATTTTATTACTGCATTAAAAAACAACCATTACTGAATGCTGCTGTGGTCTCCTTTTACAAAAGAAAGAAGTATGAACCTGAACACACATTTTCATACATATCTGCAGAGAAGCTCTAAGTCATTAATGAAAAGAATAAACATAGGGACAACTCTTTGTGGTAATACAGAACTTCCCCCAGGATATTTTCTGCTCCTGATTAGACAAGGCAGAACTATCTTCTCCTAACAGACTCTTAACCCTTAGCCTTGCAAGAAGAAACATATCTGCCTGTTTTCACTGCAGATCCCCAGACTGAACACTGCGCAACCTCTATATCCTGACCACTCAGAAAATATTTTCTTTAGATCTCTGGCAGGTCACTGCAAAATCATTAGGGAAACTTCAGTTACAGCACAAATAGCCATAAACCTTCAGCTTGTTTGGAGGGTGGTTCTAGCAGGGGGTAGGGCTTCTGTATACCCTTGACTGATGAACAGCACCATCTCCATGGGGAAGATCACCCTCTTCAACCAGTGTGCACCTTTGGTAGGGATGCACATGGAGCACTGAGGAGGAAGTGGATACCCACCAAGCCAGCCAGGTCAGCTCAATCAGCCTGGTCACAAGTGGGGCGACAGATGTTGCAGCCAGACTGCCCTCACATCCAGGGATCTGGGGGTCCTGGTTGATTGAATACGAGTTGGCAGTGCCTTGGCAGCCAGGAGGACCAACCCTGTCCTGGGGGGCATCAGGCACAGCATGGCCAGCTGGGCAAGGGAGGGGATTGTCCTGCTCTGCTCTGTGCTGGGGCACTCACCTCGAGTGCTGGGAGCAGCTTTGGGCACAATAGAAAAGAAATACAAAGCTATTTAAGCGTGCCTAAAGGAGGGCCACGAGGATGGTGAAAGGCCTACAGGGGAAGCTGTATGAGGAGCAGCTGAGGTCACTTGGTCTGGTCAGCCTGGAGGAGACTGAGGGGAGACCTCACTGCAGCTACAACTTCCTCATGAGGAGGAGAAGCAGCCACTGATCCATTCTCTCTAGTGACCAGTGACAGGGCCTGAGGGAATGGCATCAAGTTGTGTGAGGGGAGATTGAGGTTAGGCATTGAGAAAAGGTTCTTTTCCCAGAGGATGGTGGAACACTGAACAGGGAAGTGATAACAGCACCAAGCCCGACAGTGTTCAAGCAGCATTTGGACAATGCTCTCAGGCACATGGTATGAGTCTAAGCATATCCTGCGCAGGGCCAGGAGCTGGACCTTGGTGATCCCCTTGAGTCCCTTCTAACTGAGGATATTCCATGATTCTGTAAGACCTGGAAGTAGCAATACTTGATTCCCTAACAAGTCATGATGCTGTTGCCTGCATCTGAGGTGTGTCCTCCAGCCCAAGAATGGGCAAGCAACCACTGTAACCTCACACCTCCATAGCAGGTTGACATGCTCTACATGCTACATGACCACTCTCTCCATTCATTTAGCAGCCTAAAGTTACAAACAGAACCCAAAAAAACCCTTAAAAGCCATGCTCAATAAAATATCTTCTTGTCTAGTTTTATTTCTTCTCAAAAAAGCTACCATATGTAATTGAAAGGGGGAATTCAACTACAAACAAGCAGTATTCATTGCAGTAAGGTCCTGTATTTCAGAAATCATAACAAGGTCTGAGCTCAAGATTCAGAAGGGCATCACACTTAAGTTCCAGGATGCGACCAAGGCAATTCAGCTCTTATCAGTAGAGCTCTGAAGCAAGTTATTTGCCTAAACAAAGGCACCTAGTGCACATGAGTTACTGTAGAGGACACCAACTGCTCTCCAGCTCCCAGCTGAGGATGACACGAGTTACCTAGAGTTTGCCTGTCATGTCTGCCAGGCCCATGCAGCATGTGGACTGGAATTCCAGGAGAGTCTTGGATCACACCAGATGCCTACCTTTAAGCAACTGAATCAAGCCCTTTGCCAGTGAAGTTCATGAGGCCTTGGTTCTCCACACAAATGTGAATGTCAGAGAGGGATGCACATCTGAATTTATGGGCCCATATTACTCATAAATTTCACTTTTCTCTCACAGTAACCCAGTGAAAGTGAATGCTTTTAACACTGAAGTCCAAGGCTTTCCTGTATTGATATGATGCAGCTACCAATCTGTCCCTTTTTAAAAGGGCATTGAAATTAGCCTCACAAATGGCATCAGTTTTTTCTTTCTTTCTTTCTTAATCAAAGTAAATCTACTCATCCTCCTGATGAGTATTCCAATCCCAAGATGTTAGGCTAACGTATACCACGGAGTTTTTTGTCACTACTGACCTACCAACAAAGGAAATACAGTACTGTGACAAAGATTCAGGGAAAATCCTTAAGTGAATGACATACTACACTAAGATTTGTAACATTTTTCCTTTTCACTGGAAAAAAAAAAAGTATTAGAATCATTCTTAAAATAACCTGCTTTAGAACTTCATGTGAATGAGGCGCTAGAAGGGTGAAAAAAGTTGTAGCAGGTCATGTGTCTTTGAAACAGTTACTCACATTTGTATATTTACTAGTAAACACTTTGATGAAGCATACAAGAAGTTTGAGAAGTTTCACTTAGGAGTTTTGAGAGCTACACACAGAAACTCACACATACTGGGAAAAAAGATCCTTATGACCCACTTTAAGAAACTCCCAGTGATTAAAAACTAACCAACAAAAAATTACTTGCATCATTCAGGAAAAGAAATCTAGCACCAATCCAATGCAGCTTGACAGGTTTTTGCATTACTGCAATTGTCATTTAACACATCCTCATTCAGCTTTCATTATCATCTGTAACAGAGGGTAAAAAATTGTTGGAGTACCCAAATGATACTATTATAGATCTAAATACACATTTAGAAGCTAATTATATTCATACAAAATACTTATTATTGATGCCTGTCAACTGATGAACGCCTTCAGGAAGGACCCGAACTACTACTTTCCACTTTAGTTTTGGATACCATACTCATTCAAGAGAAAAAGAGAGAATTAACTCTGCATTGGTACCCATATAAAACATATGGATTAAAATCTTCTTCCTCAGTTTTTCCCATTACTTTCACTTTTCAAAGTCAAGAACACTGGACAATTATCTACAAAGAACTTTAAGGAATGCAATGAATAGGCAGGTCTCCTGTTCTGATCAGGATGAGAAAAAAATTTCTCTTATTAGTGAAACTATTACATTAGAAACTTCATAGCTTGAAAGAAGGTATGTATAGCCACAAAATATTAAGGAATATCTTATGTCAAGATGATTNTTTCTTTCTTAATCAAAGTAAATCTACTCATCCTCCTGATGAGTATTCCAATCCCAAGATGTTAGGCTAACGTATACCACGGAGTTTTTTGTCACTACTGACCTACCAACAAAGGAAATACAGTACTGTGACAAAGATTCAGGGAAAATCCTTAAGTGAATGACATACTACACTAAGATTTGTAACATTTTTCCTTTTCACTGGAAAAAAAAAAAGTATTAGAATCATTCTTAAAATAACCTGCTTTAGAACTTCATGTGAATGAGGCGCTAGAAGGGTGAAAAAAGTTGTAGCAGGTCATGTGTCTTTGAAACAGTTACTCACATTTGTATATTTACTAGTAAACACTTTGATGAAGCATACAAGAAGTTTGAGAAGTTTCACTTAGGAGTTTTGAGAGCTACACACAGAAACTCACACATACTGGGAAAAAAGATCCTTATGACCCACTTTAAGAAACTCCCAGTGATTAAAAACTAACCAACAAAAAATTACTTGCATCATTCAGGAAAAGAAATCTAGCACCAATCCAATGCAGCTTGACAGGTTTTTGCATTACTGCAATTGTCATTTAACACATCCTCATTCAGCTTTCATTATCATCTGTAACAGAGGGTAAAAAATTGTTGGAGTACCCAAATGATACTATTATAGATCTAAATACACATTTAGAAGCTAATTATATTCATACAAAATACTTATTATTGATGCCTGTCAACTGATGAACGCCTTCAGGAAGGACCCGAACTACTACTTTCCACTTTAGTTTTGGATACCATACTCATTCAAGAGAAAAAGAGAGAATTAACTCTGCATTGGTACCCATATAAAACATATGGATTAAAATCTTCTTCCTCAGTTTTTCCCATTACTTTCACTTTTCAAAGTCAAGAACACTGGACAATTATCTACAAAGAACTTTAAGGAATGCAATGAATAGGCAGGTCTCCTGTTCTGATCAGGATGAGAAAAAAATTTCTCTTATTAGTGAAACTATTACATTAGAAACTTCATAGCTTGAAAGAAGGTATGTATAGCCACAAAATATTAAGGAATATCTTATGTCAAGATGATTCAAATTAAGAAGAATCAAGTCAAGTTTTGTCAAAAAACCCCCAAAAACTAGAGGACATCTGAGATTTGACACAGCAAGTATTTGTTGTCACACCTTAACTTCTGAGGAAGAGAGTTGGGAGCAAGCAAAAAATCCCAGTCAAGTATTTATTTAGAATTTATGGTCAGGCAAAATACATGGCTACATAACACAAACAATTCAATGACAAAATTCTGCCACACCAATATGTAGAATTATTTATTTTCACTTTAATCATATTACCATTTCAGGCATTACAAATTAAAGGTTTGTCTCTTAACGCATTCAGGCAATTACAGGAAGAAACAGGCATTTTCATAGGTTTCACAGGGTCGTACTTCCATCTGCAGGCACCCAAGTACCTTCAAAAATCTTGGAAGACCTACATCAAATGTAGCTCCCTCATTGACAGACTTCAGATCTTCCAAACAACATGTCACTTCTTGCAGATGTCAATGAAAGGTTTGTTCTTTACCTGTATGACAAATCAACCCTCAAATTACTTCAGTTATAATAGATCACTTAAAGTTTTAATTTCAGTCTGCTTGCACTCTTTCCTACTCCATGTACATTTCACAATTTGAATTTTTTTTATTATGGCAAACAGTTCTATTTTCATTAATCATAGAAAGTTCATCTAAAATTTTCCCATTGTGTGTCAAGTAATATCTTTTCAAATGCTGAGCTATGTATTGGTAGCCCTGATCCACACATCTCAAAAAAACCCATGTCCTTCAGGAAAAATGCAGTCCACAGTCCACCAACTGTAACTGCATCTCCCTTGTACAAGTAATTCTAGGAAGTTTTCTTCATCTAAAAACACAACTTTTACTCATAAATGGGCACATACTTCAGCAGTGGCTTCAAAAATTCAGAACTAGAAAAGTCTTAAGATAGGCATGAACTGTCTGAATACCCAGTTCAGCAGCAAACTATTGAAAACCACCTGCTCCAAAATACAAGCTCACTGACACTGTAGGATTGTCTGTTTGTCATTAGAAATTTATTTGCAGGCCACCTTCTGCCACTTTTAAACATCATTCATTTAATTTACACATGCATCCCGTCAATCCCTCTGGTTTCTGTGCAGAAAAACAAATGATGTGATCAGTAAACAGGCTGGAATTTTGGCTGAACTACTGATTTCTGTAGGGAGCCTCCTTTTTTCCTAGGAATGTAAAAAATCTGAAAGCATATAGACTATCCAAATATGCCACTCTTAGAAACACAGGTGGTGGGAGAGGGGGGAAAGTTAGGAAATTAAAGAGCTGAGACTTCTGAATCTGAAAGCAAGTTTTCAAACAAACAAAGCTTTCATCTTGAGGGTAAATAGAAATACATAAAAAGTAAGACCAGGGGAGCTGATTATGGTAATATATTAGTTAATTTTTGTGTTTTCAAAGCACAGAAATTTTAAAAGTTTAAAAATGCCTCCAAATGTGGCCAACACAGTAATCATGTGGACCTATTTATCCATAACAGGAATCCTGTTTCTAGCAGAACTACATCCCAGTGGTCTCAAAAGCTACCTAGTATGTAGCCTAATTTTAAATTATGTTTACACAGAAGATTTTCCCAAACTTGGGGTCTGGAATTTGAATCAGTAGATGTTTTCTCCCAGCATATGAAGTATTTGAGGATTATTTTATCACAAATATTAAGGCAGCACACATGGATATCCTTCACATTCGTCATTCATTTCTACTGATTTCTCACTAAAACCAAACACTAAAAATAATGATAATACAAACTGCATTGAGCTCATTAATGGTTTTGTAGTGGGCACTGATGAATGAACAACTCAAACACTGGATTACGACTTGTACCAAGCTGTAAATTCATCAAGACAGTCCTCTTTTATTTTGAAAACATATCTGATCTTTTTCCTGAAAATAAATTAAAAACCTTTTCCCTTTACATGGTACTACCCAGGGTAAGATGTCAAACATCAACCCAAGAAGTTACATACAAAAGTTGTGCTGAACTGCACAATGTGTCCTTTGAAGGTTTTACCAATTTGACAGGCCAGTATGAAGGCAAATGTTTCCTGTCAAATGGCTTATCAAAACCTCCATTTTGTAACTTCACTTACTACAAAAAAATGCACTTACTGGCTTTTCAAGTACAATTGGGTGATCAGGAAGAAACTCTGGTTTCTTCTGAGAGAGAGAAACATTTGAAAGCTTCAGAAGGAAATCTCTGCTGTATTGGATCCTTTCTGTGAATATACAAAACCACTAAATTCAACATTCTTGTTTAAGGGATTAAGATTGGGAATTCAGAAAAAACATCTGGTTACTTATAGAATGGTATAAATGCTGCATGTGGAATATAAAAATCACTTTTAAAAACAGAAGTAATTTAGGTCTTATCTTGAATCAGGAAATCTGATGTAAATTACAGAGCATTTCACTTCAATTGTATCAAACTGACACAGTAAATCAACACAAAAAAAAAAAAAGCTGAATCCAACCTTACAGCAGACAGACTCCTTGTATCTTGTTCTAATTAGCAGAAACACCACAAAGTGGTCTTGAAACCCAAAAGAAAACCTGTTTATAACTCACTCCAAAGTGGCACCTATGTCTGAGGGACAGATAACAAGAATGGAGTGTCCCCTTTCTTGGAGCTAATAAGTCTTTCAACACACCTACAAGTGATGATCTGCTGCATGTAAAATGGAAAACAGATTAATAGCAGTGAAATATTTTTGAGGGGCATGCTGAATCAACAAAAGTCAGACCATGTAGGTTTCTCACTCAAGTTAAAAGCACTATCTCTACTATGGCATAGCTTTGGATACAGTATGTCTAGCAATGTCTGTATTTGAGCAGATATTCTCAAACAGGAACAGAAACAAGAGGAAATTAATTTGGTAAAGAAGGAACAAATTTTATCTCCGGTCCTTGATGACAAAGAAGCTTATTCCTTTAGGAATGATGGGCTTCCTGCAAGATTGTTACACTGTCACCTGATGGATAACAGTTTTTGTTTCTCAGATTGTAGGAGGTTAAAAAGAGAGAAGCTGGTATGAGCCATTACACTCATTTTCTCCTGCCTTTGAACACAAATGATGCAGTAACTGCTTAACCTAAGAGAGGGCATGTGGGTAACTTTGAAAAAAACAGTTTGAAGAATACGAGCATACTTGAAAACTTACATCTTCCTTTTACCTCCCCTTGAGAAAAAACCTATGAAGATGATGACTTCTGTAAGGCCTTTGACACAATCCCCCACAAAATCTTTCTCTCTAAACTGGACAGATGTGGATTAGATCAGGGGCTGGAAGAGGAACTGGTTGGACAGTTGCACCTGATCTCATATTGGAACAAGTCCAGAGGAGAGTCCCTGACTTGATCACAGGGCTGGAACACCTCTTCTATGAAGACAGGCTTAGATACTTGGGGATGTTCAGCCTGGAGAAGAGAAGGCTCTGAGGAGACTTTGGGGCAGCCTTCCAGTACCTAAATGGGGGCCTACAAGAAGGCTAGAGAGGGACTTTTCACAGGCATGTAGTGACAGGAAAAGGGGGAAATGATCTTAGCTGAGGGACAGAAGGTTTAGGTTAGACAGAAGAATGGAAGTCTTTACTGTGAGGATGGTGAGGCACTGGAAAAGTTATGGATGCCTTATCTCTAGGAGTGTTCAACATCATGCTGGGTGGGGCTTTGAGTAACATGGTCTAGTAGCAGGTGTCTACACCCATGACAGGGATTAGAACTTGATCATCTTTTAGTCTCCTACAACCCAAACCACCCTATGATCCAGAGCAGTGGTCATGTCTGAATGTAGTTCAGTGAGTGACAAGTGGTATCCCTCAGAGTTTCACATTTGGATCAGTACGGCTGAGTATTCTCATCACTGACAGACAGTGGGATCAGCTGCACCCTCAGCAAATTTGCAGGTAACAGCAAGCTGAGTGGTGTGGTTGACACACCTGAAGCACAGGATACCATCCAGAAAGACCTGGAAAAACTCAAGGAGTGGGCTCATGGGAACCCCATGCTGCACCTAAGAACTGCTGAGACGGATAATTGAAAGCATAGTACCACTGAAGAGATATCAAGTGGAAATTTTTATCTGGAACCTAAAGTACAGCTGAACATAAACAGTGTTCTAGAAGAAATTTTACTGTGCAAGGAAAAAAAAGGAAGAAAACAAAAGACTTATTTGTAAGCAGTAGCCAAATAGTAGGACCTCTAAAGTCATGTAACTCTGAAGGAAAAGATTGCAACAATCAGCAAACAAACAAAAGCTCTTTGAAAATAAGTGTGAGAAAAAGTTTGACAGGGTGGAGAATTATGGAGTAGACTCATGGAGGCATCACAGAGCAATTAATCATTGAAAACGATCCCAAGTGACAGCTTACACAAGAGACCAGGATCTCATGAGAAGCTGTGTAAGATCTTGTGGAACAAAACAATCTTTACCCACCACAAGCAGAATTGATGAGAAAGGATCAGAAAGACACCAAACAGATAGAACTTGACAAGTCTGTCATGTAACTAGACCAAAAAACCAGAACTCTCTTCTATTTATCAAGACCAAAACTAAAAGAAATGAACCTGAGCTTGAAAGAAGATACATGAAGGACTTATTTTCAAGTCAGTAACACACAACAGAACAGAACTAATGCTCAAGAACCTGAGAGATGGTAACCTCAGATGAAAGCCTCATTAAAACTTAAAAGAATTCTTTCAAACTTTGAGTACTAAGAGCAAAAAACAATCCACATCTTCAGAGATTACGTAAGAGCTGGAGACTACAGATGGATGCCTGATCACAGGCAGACACAGACAAAAGAAATTGTCTCAATGAACTGGTGACCTAACCTAAGCCACTGATGCAGTTTCTGTGACATATTTAAGAATGAAAAATTAGGCAGGCAGTAGGGCAGAGAAGTACTGTGAGAATGCATTTGGTATCTGAGACTACCCCTTAATGGAAGAAAAAAAAAAGGGAGTAAAATTGTGACTTGGTTAAACTACCAACTCTCTGTGAGTACAGTGGCAGGCAGTACAGAGAGAAAAGCATAAGGAGCAAGCCTGCAGGACAGTACTGACACAAAAGCAAATCGCCCAGGATTAATCATAAAAAAATTAATTCATATCTATCCACCCAAATACTATTATTTCAGAACCACAGTAGTAAGAACAGGACAAGGAAGCCAAAATGCTGAGTTCTTAACTTGATTACATTCAATAGCCTGTATGCCACAACTGAGCCCTGCAACTAAAGGATGCAACTCAAATCTGTACTTCTACACACACAAGCAATCTAGACAAACCCAGGAGTTTGTGGGAAGAATTTTTTTATGTCTGAGGTCTATTTTTTCAGGGTTGGTAGCAGTTTTCTGTTTGTTTTGCTGGGTTCGTTGGGTTTTTTTAAAACAGTTATATCTTTATATGCAAGCAACTCTACCAGTGGTAGTTTTCCACCTCAGTTATGATCAATTTTTACACCTTCTCTAGAATGTTATGTGAAAAGCAGAAAAGTTTCATACTGGTCTCTGAACCGTGCACTGGCTGATCAGAAAAAATGAAGTGCAGCCCACATCACTTCAAATTTCAGTTGTCCTCCATCCAGAAAATACAGTCCTGACACAGCTCCCCAAGCAGTATTTTACCTTTTTTTGCTCCTGATTCATGTTGTTTTGGTTGGCAGAGCATCACAGTTTGAGTTAGGATCTTCACTTCAGTCATTTCAGATGACTAAAATGGGAAGGAAAGTTATGTTTCTTAGTTAAAAGTAACAGTTGTAGCAAGTTTAATTTGAACCTGTAGAATGTTACTCAATTACGTATAGTAAGGAAATAGTTCAATAAAACAATACAGATTAACATAATGAAGAGTCATTTTTTACATAGAATTTAAAGTGTTATTGCCAGCTTTTAAAAAGAACACATTTATCCCCTCCTTTTCTGCTATCCCACCTAGAACGCAGCCACAGGCTGCCACAGGCTGCCACATTTGGGAATGACAAAAGCAGGAAGGACTTTCCTTAAGTCCAAAGGATGGACTTGGATTCTCTCAGCAAAAAGGTTTGCTTCATAAGCATCAAGACCCAATATCTACAGCTTAATGTCAAGATTTTTCCAGGTGCCGAAACCTTTAAGAAAATGTTTAGAAAAGCTGAAAAGTGGTTTATTCTCAAGAGCTTGTCTTAGCTCTGAAAAGGCTCTACAGGTTTGAGGAATCTGAATATCACTCTGAGTCAGATGGGAAGCAGGCAAGAACTGAAAACTGCTCATCAAGCAGGGTTGCAAGGGCACTATTCAGATGGTATTTGGGCTACCCATGGAACAGTTCACAGCCAAAAGCATCACTAAAAATTCTTTTCCATATACTACATTAATGAAGATGTTTAAAAAAATATTAAAAATACATCTATACCTATATCAAACAAATGCAATATGCAGCTACATGCAGCTAAATACTGATAAAAATGAATATTACAATAATGATGACCAGAGACTTATTTAAAAGGGAGTAATTTGTTCTCCCCAGTAATTACTGGTCAAGACACAACTGTAAGTGTTAATTTCTCTATGTCAGATCAAAAATAGGCTCCCAAGACCTTGACTTTTTTTTAATGTATTTTTTTTAAAGTCAAAGGCAGCCTGCAGCAGCCTAGTACAATAAAGAAGGATTACTAAAACTTTTCAAAAATTATAACAAAAATAAAGGAAAAATTAAGGAACAGACATTTGTTCCAACAAAAACCCCCATCTATCAACACTCTGAAAAAAACATTCAAAACAGAATCAACAGAAAGTCAAATTCAGGCTATGAAACACGAAGCATTCCAGTTGGAAGACTTCAAACTTAATTTTCCAGCAAACAGCTACAACTAATTTCAAGTGTGAAGAACATATTCGTACCATGTCCAAGCCAAGCACTTCTAGCAATAAAGCATAAAGTTTTATGAAGTTTGCTGTCTCAAAGGAATTTGTGCATGTGCTAACAACAAAAATAATCTGATTTCATTATTTACACATAATAAGTGAAGACAGAATACATGCACCCTAAGTTTAAAAGAGCTGACTTAAATTCAATGAAGACTAAAGAAATGCCACACAGACTTTCATAAGAATCTTAAATTCCTAAGCTGCATTTTTCAGCTCTTAGTGCAAGCAAATACCAGGGAAAGGCATTCCTGAAACTCAATTCCTTTCAACAGTTCTAACACTGCTGATTTGAAACATTCAGAGTCAAGGGCACTCCAAGGTGGAAATAGTTTTCATTTGGTTATATAACAGATCAGCTGACCTCCAGTTTATAAATAATTATATATTTACTGAATACTCACCCAGTTAACCTTACTCTGCAAACATACTTCAGTGCTGCTGGGTAATTCAGTCCGAATGTTTAAAGCAATGGGTGATGCTGGTGAGCATAAAACATTAAGAAATAATAATTTCAACAGACTCCAGTATTATTTTGTGAATAAATGCCCCAAGAACATTCCTTGCTGCACAGAGATTATAAGGGGCATTTATTCACAACAACATCACCACAGGACTCTTTTTCTGTTTCTTCCATAAATTTTATACAAAGTAAAAATTTATGATGGCACTTAGCTACAGTCCACACCAGCACAGCTGATGGTTTTCTGGCCATCCAAAATTTCTAACTTAACAATAATAACAACTGTAATGTTGCAATATCTAGGCTTTAATCTATAAAAGCTTAAAATTAAAACAAAAATATTCACACCTGACATATATACTGCATGATTTTTTTTTCTCAAATTTTTTTTGATTTTTGTTTTGAATTTGTGCGAAAGCTAGGTAAGAATAATGCTGTGCAGTATACTGTACTTGCAATAAAACCTAAATAATCCATCAAATTATGTGTATTTAATTTTTCAATAGTAGGAGTCAGCTACCCCAAGAAATCCAAATTTAACAGAGAAGCAAGATCCAGCTTTCTTAAGCTACATTTCAGATGTCAAGCTAGAAGAGCAATACCAAAGAGCTCTGCATAAACCTAATACAGTTTAAATTCAGATTTTATCCCAGAGATGATGTACTAAGATCAACACACAGCAAGGTATTTACTCACTGTAGTTTAACAAAGTAATTTAAAAAGAAAACAAAACAAGACATGTTACACATCCCTGTTACTTCCCAAAACATAACACAAACTTTACCTAAGTGAACTGCACCTTAGCCATGCTACTCACCTTGTTTAGAAGACAGCTGATGCACAGGTCGTGCTGGCTGAAGGGATTTACCAATAAACTTTTTTGCTTCTGCAACATTTTGAAACATCGCACTTCAAAAAAGCAGCTGAAATCATTAGCATTCAGTTTCACACATGGATGTTAAGCAAGAAGAGCAATCTACCTACTCCTTGTTAGTTGCATTTGACAAGGCAATATTATATCTGGGCAGGAAAAAGCAGAAAGGTCTGATGCATAATTTTTTTTTAGATGATTGAACGTGCTGGATAAAATTTGCATGAAGACAGAATCAGACACTTCTGTCATTTTTCCTTCCAAGTGAGCCACCCTAGCTTCTTATCAAGAAGATTCTTTCCCTGTATGTCTATATATACATTTAGAGAAAGGAGATGGAGATATGATAGAAATAAGGGAGTTTCTAACATTTTAAGTTCAATGTGTTTTTAATTAATTAGCATCAGCATGCCCCTTATCAATCTGTTGTCTGCACAGGAGTTCCTTATATATCCATATAAACTTACAGGACTGTTTTATAATAGCTACTTTAGTTAAATTAATAGAGTTTTGTATCTTCTCACTTGGTTTAGCTACCAGAGAATCATCAAAAACTGCTAAGGTGGTGCTGGGATGACAAATCTCACACTTTAAGTAAGCAATGAGATGGAAAATGTTCATTTGTAGTATCTCCTCATTCCCAACTCTTTTGTCAACTGGGAGATTTTATGATTTGAAGGGAATTTTAGCGAAAAAGAATACCAGAAAGAACAACTACAATAAAAATTTTACTACTTTTTTTTTTCTCTAAGAAAGTTTACAGGACAAGGGAATAATTATTATAGCAAAAAAACCAAGAAATAATCATGACTGCAAGAGTTACAACTACATTATCCATTTTTGGCATGAAACAGGAAAAGAGAAGCCAGGCTATTAGGCCCAGTATCATACCCAGCTTTAGTTGGTCTTTGTGTTATAGGAAAAAAACTAAAAATCATCTGGGAATTTACTACGTTATATTTTTTTGAACATTTCTAACATAGTCAAGTAACAATTTTTCCAACATAGGAAGTTTGAGCCCACCCAGGTCTAGAAACCAACTGTTTGATGGCTACCGTCTGAATTAGAAAAACTTAACTAAAGCTAGGGAAAAAAAATTCTGGTTTGATTTTCTGATTTTCCTACCCGCTCACCTTAAAAAAGGAAGACTTCAAAGCTGTAGTAAAAAGCAGCAATGAAAATTCCTGCAGCTAAATTTACTAAGACTACAGATATGGATGACATATTTTATTTTACCCAGATTAGGAATGCTTGTATAAATCCAATTAATCCTAGATAGTGAATTTCCACAGAAAGCAATGTAGTAATAATACACGTTTGCATCAGAAGAGTGAAAAAAACCCAACAAACAGGCAAGTTTTCTTTCATGCCCTGATGACAAATGATATGCACGCTTTTTATAAACAGGAAACCCTGTTTAAGAGGCTGGGTAGCTCCTAGAACACAGCACACCTCTATTTTTTGTAGTGTTCTGACAATAAAAACAAGTTGTGTGGTGACAGCAAACAACACATTTTGCCACTCTTCCCTCACCCTGCCCTAGGAAGACTCTAGAAAAGATCGCAATAAATAAACCTCCTCAATTAATGGAGTGTTCTTTCTTACCACTACCAAGGAAAGTGGAGAAAGATTCGTTTTAATAGCTGAGAAATAAACTGCTTCCATGGGAGGCTACTGCAGTAGGCTGGCATCCCAAAAACTCCCCCTTCCAGGGCCACACTGCTTCTCTGGGGTCATTCCCATGGGAGACCTGCCCAGCTGAAGGGAAGCCTGGCACCAGCAAACAGGCCTAGAGCAGCTCTGTAGAACCCAGCTTTTTTTTTTTTTTTTTT
>WBND01000635.1:0-14051 GCA_013398595.1 Tychaedon coryphoeus | reverse complement strand
ACAAGCTGGGCATTGACAGCAGCCATCTTCCAAGAGCCCATCCTCAAGTGTTTAGAAGGCTCTTTCCTAAGTGCGTAAAGGGGATTTGACGCTATTCTCGTGAAAAATCCCCACGAGCAACCAGAAACTGACCGTCCCCCCTGGCCCGAAACGGCACCGCACCGGGAACCCCTCACGAAACCCCTCCCTCCGCCGCCCGGCCCCTCGCCCGCTGCCTCCCCTGGGCCGGGGGCTGCCCAGCCCACCTCCACCGCCGGCAGCGCCCGTGCCCCGCGAAGCCGCCGCCCGTGGGTGCCGCTGAGCCCGCTCCGTCCCTCAGCGCGGCCGGGCGGGGCGGCCTTCGCGCGGCGGCCGCGTGCCGGGCGGGGCCGTTCAACGTCGCGCCGCGGGCCGGGCGCGGCCGGGGCTCCGCGGGGCCGCCGCCGCTTCCTGCGCCTTCCCGCACCTTTCCCCCGCACATTCCCGCACCCCCCTGGGATCCAGGGAAGCGGGCACACCTGAGCTGCCCTGCGTGGCCCTGCCAAGGAGCAGCACAGGCGAGATGAGGCGCTGCTGCCCCGCTCCCTCTGGGGTTAGACCTGAAGGGACTGGGCATAGATAAAGGTGGTGTCCTCCTCTGCCCCGCAAAGGGAAGCGTATTCCGTCAGGGCCTTACAGCGGAAACTGGGAGAAATAAGTGACACAACTGTGAGGCCTCTACAGCTAGCCTTACCGAGAAACAAAAGGGC
Organism: Tychaedon coryphoeus; assembly: GCA_013398595.1. Lineage (NCBI taxonomy): Eukaryota > Metazoa > Chordata > Aves > Passeriformes > Muscicapidae > Tychaedon > Tychaedon coryphoeus. Next base: position 13,323 of record WBND01000635.1, on the reverse strand, counting down.
AATTCGCAGGCCTTGGAAAGCTGTCAGTGAATTGGAAAACTTCCCTCACCAATCTGCCCCGTGGCACCGGGCAGGAGGGACAGAGAACAGCCTCTGGCTTCTCAGTTACGGAAGTGATGGCATCCTGTATGCTTTGGAAGTTCAGATTTTTCCTCATTTTTTGCTCACAGCGTGTAATCGACAGTAACGATGAACACACCCTGCTAACTCCCAGAGGAGCACATTAAAGTTCCCTGATGTTAGTTTGCTGGATGTCACCTTACTAAGTATACTATATTAATTAAAAGTCCTTAAGTTTTTACTGATTTTTAAAAACATATATATTTCATATCACCTACTAAGAACTCCAGAAGTTCAGAATAGGAAGGTAACACCAAGTATATAATCACATAAATAACAAGTAATTAATTATTAATATCCAATGTTCAGATTTATAGTCCTGGCTAGTTTATAAAGTCTGTTTTACTGTTTCCATCAAGCATATTGGCTCTGCTTTGCTGCAGTCTCTGAATTTTATTGACTTAGGTATTCAGAGATGAATACTGTCCCTGAAATAGCAGCTGTTACAGGGATGTCACACTCCTACAGTCTTCTCTCCTAACACATCATCTTCCATTTGGTTTCCTGAACTGTGCATGCATGATTGCTATCAGCCTTCTCTTTGCAGACACTGATGCAGCACATCTGCATACTCACTAACCCATTTGCTGCTGTTTAAGGTCTGATTTAAAGTAATTTCTCCCAAGTGGATTAGTCTATACTCAGACATGTCCTGTTTCTTCTGACCCATCATCCATTCTCACAAGATTGTCATGTAAAACAGTTGCTCTCCTATCAACCATTCCCTTAGCTACATAAGAACTAATTATAAATTATTAATATGTAAGTGCCCATAAATATTAAATGTCTCTGGCTGTTACTCCAGAATTGTTACTGATGGGAAAGTCAATGGGCAGCTAAAATGAAGTTATGGTTTTTCGTGGGACAGTTGTGCTTTTTAAAAGAAATATGTCAGATGCTGCAAAGCAGATTTACACAAGATCGACACTACTCCTCTTGACATATTGAAATGGTATCACATACAGATGTAGAAGTACATATTCTTCCAGGTTTTTTGTATATTTAAATATGCTAAGGATGAACTAAACAGTAAAAAACGTCATATGCATTTTTCATAACTGAGTTGCTGCTAGGTTGTAAGGCAAGGAGAAGGGGCAGGAACAAAAATATGGGGGGGAAAAGAAAAGGAGTGTGCCAGGTATTTTGAGAGAGCTTGTTGCTTCTGGACATGCTGGAAGATGGGCACATTAGGGCTGGTAATATCTGTTTTGCTGCCCATCCCAGCAGGAATAGTTATCACCTCACAGGCAGCCACCCGAGAGTTGGCAGTGCCAGCATAGCAGCCAGGCCACTGCCCCATGCCTGGGCTGAGGAGCGCTGGACTGCAGCCATTGCACAGAGCCCAGCAACCTGCTCTCCTGAGCAACCTCACCTCGAGAGAACCGTGCTGCTGGCTGTGGGAAATGAAAACATAAAGTGGAAAAAACATCAGCTATATATCACTCATCTCCCAGTTTGTCTGGTGCTGGCGACGACACTACTGAAAATTTCTATTTCATTTGGTTGGTACTGTTCATGTTCTTACATTAAGTGATGCTAATCTAATGTTCTCTCAAATACCTGATATATACAATAATTAATCTGAAGTGCCAATGACAGGTCTAGCCATGAGAGACCTTACTATATGTTGCAAAAAGGTTTTTGTAGCTGTGTGACAAAAATGCTTGTATGTAGGGAAAAAAACACCCCAAAAACAACTGTTTTTTTCTATTTGGTGAAATAATCAGGGAAATTATTTATTTTTAACATATTGTTTGTGCTCTTAAAAGCTGTGGGTTACAGAGAGCAACACAGTCACACTTGCTTCCTGTACTAGATACGGTTCAGGAAAGCAGAAGACATTTATTAAAGACAGTATCAATATTGCACGTGTAAAAATGAGCAATTGCACATCTAAATGAGCGTGTAATTGTAATTGCATGTGATTTTAGGTTTGTAATGGATGGCACTTAACAGCAAAGTAATGGCTTTGTGCTGAAATGAAAGGACTCTTGGGTCAGCCTGCGGGCAGACTTGTAGTTGCAAGTTTAAAAAGCCATTTTCAGTGTAATTTGATACTCAGTTGTGCAGCCAAATGTAATCAGCCTATTTGCATATGTAATTGTGATTTATTTAGCAGTACTTTTTTTTTGCTTAAAGCCACTTTCAAAATTATTTCATCACAAACCAAAAAAAAAAAAAAAAAAAAACCCCAAAACCAAACCAACCCTTCCCCCAAACCATTATTTCCAACACTTTATGCTTCATTAAGTCAGTCAACAGAACAAACACAAGAGACAAGAATGTGCATGTAAATATATATATATGCACACACAGAATATTATGGTTGTACTTTTGTGAAGTGGCACTTTCAGCTAAATTAGTGACTTGCCATGTGAGGGCAGCCCAGGGAAAGAACACAAAAACTCTTTTATCCCCCAACTGTTCCTGAAACTGAGCAACTATGTATTGAGGTTCATCTTTCAATAGAGTTGAGAATTCAGAATATTAAACACGAATATTAGTCTTGCTCTTTTTGACTACAGAAACTGCTGAATTAAAAGTGGGAAGCTATTGCTGTATTTAGTGCTTACTATGTGTAACTAGAGGAATGTTTATGATCAGCATATGGTACTCTATAAAATAATATATCAAATATATTTTCTTCATATACAAAAATTCTCTCAAGTCTGTCACTTGTCACAGCTCTCAAATTAGGATTCTGTATTTTCCTTTAAAGTTAATTTTCTGGTAACACTAATTGTAACAGATTCTCAGTATTTTTCTTTAAATTTCTGATTCCTTCAAATGTGGAGGAAAAAAATCTCAACAACATGGGTCAAAAGCACTGTGTAAACACCAAATAATCCCTAAGCGACAGATAAAATTATTTTATAAATAAAATATATATCAAAACTAAACATTCATTATTTTGGGGGAGGCCTGCCTTGTTCATCTCTGTCACTGAGGATGGCAGTACTGAATTGCAGAGGTAAATTACTGCACTTGCGCTGAAGGTGCTATCAGGATGCACTGAACATTCTCAGCAACTGCAGGCACTTGCCATCAGCATTTTCATCTGACCTTATTTTGTAGGCTCTGAACCACCAGCTGCCTGTCCTGCTTCTTGAAAGGGATCCTGAAGCCACAGGTAGGAGGATTAAAAGGCAGAGAGGCCCATGGAACCTGTAGGCTCTGCTGTGCCACAGAGTGGCTGGGCAGCGGGGCATGTGCTTACTGCCTGCAACAGCTCTGGCACTGCACCTTCATCAGCGTTGCCCTTTGGTTTTGATACACAAAATGTGCCTCTGTTGAAGAATGAGCCTGTGGAGAGCACAGCTCACATGCAGAGCTCGAGTTTGCTATGTGATTGCATTGCATAGTGGAAAAAGATGCCATGGGGCAGCTGATGCCTAGAGAAGGAAAGCTGATAGACTGCAGCTAATAGCTTGATGAACTTACTTTGTATATAAAGGAGGGTATTGGCAAGTGTCAACGTATCTGCTGATTGCTTCTTTTTTTTTTTTTTCGTTGACAAAAGAATAAGGTAAAGAAGTTAGGAAAGATTTGTTGTTCTGCTTAGAATCAATCAACAAAAATTCATGCATCATTATTGATGACAAAGTCTTTTAATCTATGTCTATAGGTCTATAATCTACTACATTCACTTAGTAGTAGATAGATAAAACAACTAAAAGACAAAAAAAATAACCCACACATACAGTTCTCTTGTGTGGTTTTGGATATTCACAGGGAAAGAGACTCACATGTTTAATAACTAATTAAGAACTCTTACTCCTGCAACAGTTCATTTTGCTTTGGGAAAACTGAAATTCTGAAATCACAGCTTAATAAATTTAGTGAAAGTTTTGCACTTTTTTCTTGGGCCAGAATTTCAATTGTTATTTGTATAGATTCCTTACTCTGAATTCTTACACCTGAAACATTTATCATAGCTGTATTACAAGACCTTTATATATGCTAGAGTTAGTCTCTAAATCTGAAAAAAAAAAATCTTCAAGAGAAATCAGCTCATGCTTCGATGCAATGAAGAATTTTGCTTTTCAGTTGTGGGAGTTGGGTTTAGTTTTTAGGCTGATTGAGATCGTTGTCATAGCTTTTAATACCACGACTATATATAGAGTCTTATTACTAAGACATTGGTACCTTTAGATTCAGACTCAATCAGCATGATTCAGCAAATGGCACCAAAACCTGTACTGATAAATGAAAATGCAGCAGAATGTGGACAGAACAGTAAGGACCAAGACCATAACAGGAAAAAAAAAAATCAAAGCTTGGAATGTGACATAAAGAAACATGTATTAACTGTGCAAAAGTGTAGTGATTATAAAAAATATACTCAGTAAAACTATGCATTCATGCTGCTTTGGATGGAGATAATTGTTTGTGTCACAGCTCTGACGTGCTCATCAAAATTGTTGACAATGTTTGTTTGCATGCCAAATAGGAAATACAATTTCATGTTAATATAAGTGACATGCGTTCAGATGTATGTATATGCATGAGATTAAGAATGACCTGACTGAAAATCAATCATTCATAAATTAATCCATTTTATGCACTCTGGGAAGTAAAATTTGCTTTTTCACCTTGAAATATAGTGTAAAATTACTAAATGCATATGGCTAACTATTGCAATGGAATAATTATGACCTCATTTAGCTTTTACTAGATGTGAGGTATAGCTGATTTACAAGGAATCAGAATAAAGTTCCTTACTTATATTGCTATTTATTTACATGAGAAATATTAATATTTCTATGGGTTTTAAATTAGTACCTGTCTTACATCAGTTCACTGTTCTTCTATGCAGTGAATATTTAGTAGCCTGCACAGATGACCTAATAAGACAGCAGCCAGTATAACCTCAGTGCGAATTTGATCTTTCTGCATTATGAAATACATTGTCTCCATTTCAGAAGAGGCAGGGGATGAGCCTTAGTCTTGTCCTAAAACAGAGTTTGGAGCATACATCTACCCCCTGCACAGAGATAATCTGGCTGCTGTTTGTGCTGTCGAAGACGGGGAAAATGTAGAACAAATTTTGTGCTTCACTTCACTGTGATCTCTTGCCATGTGAACCTGCATGAGAGAACCAAGACAGTGCATAGAAGCAATCTGAGAATTAGTAGTTCATAGGAGTGCAGACCTAAGTCTAGCAAGTTTAGTCTGCCTGCTTAGCAGCTGCCTTTTCTCTGCCAGAAATAGCAGTTTCACAGACTCAGGGAAGTAACTCCTGCCTGTGCAGGGACTCCTTGTGATAGAAACTAATTGCCAGAAGCAGGAGAGCTCTGGCAAGAGAACACTTGCACTGGGGCGCACTAAGGGAAAAGGAGTGCATTGTGTGCCTTGGCTTGGCATTGCCTACTGCACATCATCCTGCTAAAAGGAGCCAGAAACTGCACACTTTGTGCTCCAGTGCACCCATCATTTACTTACTCCCAGCTATCTAAGCTTGCCACTTCATTGTGGCAGTGGACCCATCAAATTCTGGCTCTTTGGTATCTCAGGACAGAAGGTTGTTCTGCCAAGAAGGCGTTTTTTTCTCAGCCAAATGCTCTTAATCGTTTACTGTGTGTCTATTAAATACAAAAGCAGGAGAAAAGCAAAAGTCACCAAAAAGCAAATGAGAGGAAGGAACAGCATCAAGTCAGAATTGTTGCTGTCATTAACCAAACAAGCATAGAAATAATTAGAAAAACCCAAGCACACAAACAGAAACACACACAAAAAAGCAAAAATAGTACCTAAAAATTCTGTTTTGGAGCTGAAGCTCTATAACTACCTCAGGAATAAAAATTAATTTGATTTTCTGAATATGCTAAAGTTTCTTTTTCTGTATAAGAACTGAAACAATGTAATTCATTGCTTGTAAAATGAACAGTTGAAATCTTTGATATTTGTGAGAATAAGCACACATCATGACCCCCTGAGTGGCAAAAACTAAAAGATTTTAACTCTATCTTATTAAAAAGAAAAAAGAAATCTCAAAAAAATCAGATCAAGTTCTCATTTCTGTGTAGGAAACACTGTTTGTTGATTAGTCTGTGAGCAGAAGCTTGCAGAGACATTTGGCCCCATAAGGCAGTTACAGGTGTTCCTTTGTTTTAATTAGTAAGTCTTACATTCTAGGGCTTTACAAGTATTACATTTATCATATGTCTTGGTCTGGAGGAAATTTATACCAGTACATCACATCTATCTATTTTTTACTATTCTACCACAGCTTATAGTAGGAGTTTTTTGAAAGTATATTTTTATGGAACTAAATCCATTTTTATGGATTTAGTGTTTATCTTATAAGTATAGCAAAAAAAAATTGCAAAAAAATTGTCTGCTTATATAAACTGTGTAAACAAAAAGATATTTTCCCTCCAAGTTTATAAATATAAAGAACTATTTTTAAATAAGCATTTCACTTTTCATGCTGCTAACTGCCACTGCCAATCAAACTCAGCATTTATGAAAAAACTGTACTTTTCTGAATTAATCTTTTTAATAACATTTTATTTGCAGTTTAATCAACAAATTTAACCCATTTTGAGATTTATTTAGTTTTTAATCCAAAGGTTTTAATTAAGCACAAGAGCATTTAGGAAGCTGAGATTTTGAGGGAGTCTTCTCAGAGAAGTCTATCACTAGGTATCAGTTTCAATGAGGAATCATCATGTGAGCTGCTGTGACCCTCTCCACCTGTCCCACCTTCCCCAGCCAGGAAAGTTATACAGAGCTGCCAGGATCCCACTGAACATTAGGCATGTGCTGCCCTGGATCAGGAATTTGTTCAGTCTTAGCTCTGGAAAGTGACTTCAGGGACTCCACTGTGGTATCAGTCTCTCTATCAGCAATACCATTTTTTGCAGAAGTAATCCAAACTTGATGTCCTGAATCCAAGCAAAGTTAGGATTGTTGAAAATATTTTATATAGTTGTACTAAATAGAAAATGTTCTATCACTCTACTCAGAGTGTCAGAAAAAGAAATGGTAGTATTCAGTGAAAGATATATTCCTCATCAATTTAGAAAATATTGTAGACCTAAAGAATGACAGAGATTCCATAAATAATAATGGAATAGGAAAAACTTGGGGTTCAGTCAGCTCACATAAATATCTCATTAAATCAACTCATGCCAAGGCTTTCCTTCAAGCCAAGATTAGGATCTGCTGTTACTTGAAAATTCCATTCAAGTTTTCCAGCTCAGCCAGCCTGTGTGTTTACAAGTGTGAGACCAAAAGCAGTTAATCCTAGTAGACAAGTAAATTAAAATTCACAAATACAAACATTGGAATTGTAAAATTTATCATTATCTTCCTTCTCTGCTTCTCTCAAAAATCAGATCAGTATTAGCAACACTTAATGCTGTATTAAAATACAGCATTTCATGAGCTGCTGTGGGCATAACAAGATTCTGCATTGTGTGATGCTAATAATGTCCTGCTCCTGTCACTGCAGCAAGGGCTGGCTGCTGTGACAGCCAGGCTGCTTCTCTGCAGTAGAGAATGGCAGTGTCCCACCCCAGCAGTGCTTGTGTGTGACAAAAATTGCTGTCCCCACGTGCAGCCATGCATCAGAGTGAGCTCTCCACACTCTTGCTCTGTGTTCTTGATGCTTTTAAAGTATGGGAAAAGTCAATATTTTTCAAGCTTTTACTTTGTATTTCTAAAAAAAAAACCAAAAAAAACAACAAACCCAAACAATTTGTTTTCAATCCAATTGCATTAATTTTTTTTTAAAACTAAACTTAAACAGAAAGGCTGCAGAGGTGTTTTGTTCTGTATTAATGACAGATTAAAATCACTACATTTAACAGATTTTGTTCTCTGCTTTCTACTTCAAAACAAAGATGAAGAAAAAAAGGTTAACTCTCACTAGTTATTACTTTGTTAAGAAAAAAAAAGCATTCTGTTAAGCTTTCTGCCATAGATTTGTACCAGATCTATATAGCATTTTACGACTATGCCATTTCTGCCTTTGTAAAATAAATTATAGTATGTTTGTACATCAGAGGTCTTATTATCAATAATAGCTGCTACATTATGTTTTCCAAATTTGGAAAAAAAAAAAAGACATTTGCAAGGTTGTGTCTTCACTGTTAACAGACAAAATGTGTTATTTGCTGCAACCCTCCTCATCCATGCAGTCCATTCTCTCTGATACTGGTGACAGGACATTTTAAACAAAACTGGATGTAGACTAGAAATGCATATTCAAAATGATTTTTCAGGAAACCTACAACCTCTGTCCTGTTCAGCAACATGCAAATGAGTCTACTTTAGTGTTTTTCTAATCTGAATAAAATCTGTGAATTTGGGGTCAATTTGGTTGTCCTGTTACACTGTATAGGACAGTAGCTTCCAATGACGAGTGTCCCATCAGCCTTTTTGGGGACTGTAAAGAAAGCTGACTGCAAACCAGCTTAGAAAGAGATTAATGCATAACAATTATGAGAAAATTTTGTGTTTGTGCGCACCTGTATGAGAGCCAGATCTTGGAGGAAAATCTAAGTAATTTTGTAGCAGGCTCTGACTTGTTTTTTGGAGTTGCTTTTTTTATACTGTGCATGCATTTTTAACCTTTTCTCTTAGCTCCATTAGCTCCCTAGTGTCCAGTTTAGACAATCTAAATATAGCATTAAAGGCAGCAGTTCTGTGACTTTTACTCATTTATCATTTAAAAGCCTACAAAAAATAAGATTTTCCTTGTAATTCTTGTTTCAGCCCTCACAGGGTGATTTAACTCTACAGTTTACATAAGCTCCCTTTTTTCCTGGAATACAGAGACTGTCTCTGTGTGCTGTCAAGCTCAGGACATTTCTGCCAGGGTCCCTCAGTCATACAGGACAGTGTTGATGGAGGGAACTTGTGGGGAAGTGTGCTCTTAATCACAAAGAGGAATCACATCTTAATCATAGAGGAAAGTTTTGCTATTACAAGTCTTCCAGCTTCCATGACCTGATACAAGGTAGACTGAACAGACAGCATCTGTGTCAAAGAGGAAGACCAGAAGACCAGCTCATAGCCCAGATTCTCTCCATCCTCATCCTATTGCTGTAAAGTCAGGTGGATAATGATTCATGGACAATGGGATACTAAAAGCATCTTCTCAAGCATGCCACAATCCTTTATGGACTTGTTACTGTGCCAAAAGGCATACCACACCACACACACACACAAACAAACGTAGCAATCTGCATAAAGGTTGATTTAAGCAGAATTCGGTGTCATTAATAAATTATTAGGTGTTTCTTCCTCATTTTTCCTAGTGTGATTTCCTCTGTTTCAATTCCTTTGTTTGATTCTCATGGACTGTGTTTCCTGCTTCAGTTTTGTATCACTCAGTATTCCTCTCTATGCTCCTTCTTCATCCTGACAGTCTCTTACTTTATTTTCCTCCTTCATGTTGCCCAATGGCCAATAAAAGAGCCTGCAGTACTGGTCCTTTCTTCTTTCAGATATGATAGAAGGAGGAATTACAGGAAAGCCATGTCTATTTCCTGTATCTCCAGAATGAAAGCAACAGCTTAACCACTTCAGAGGAAACATAACCCCACTACAAAACAGATACTCTGAAGTTTTTAGCTGACTAGTTCTAACAAATGTCTTCCAAGAGCACATAGGTGAAATTTTTCCTGAGTCTTGTAACTCAGATATCTTTCAGATCACTTTGCAGGAGTGTTAAAAACGCTCCAATCCTACTGAACTGCTCCAAAGCAGGGTGCAGGGGTAGCTGAAATTGTATAGAGTCATGTGCTTATATTTAATCATAAACAGTTTTTCCCTGTCCTCATTCCTGGCAAAGCAGTATTATTTCAACTGAAATGGCACAGAAAATGTACACACGACTTTTGGGATGGAAAATTTTGATCTAAAATATTAGTATTTGACATTATAAACATCTAAGCAAAATAAGATACAACTAAAGCTCCAACAATAGAAAAATGAGGCAAGTTAAATACTTTTTTAAAGCATGCTTTCTAGTCCATTGACCTGTCCATCAAAATAAAAATAGCGTGCATTTATGTTAAAGGAAAGGTATTGTTTTCTTACTCCTAAATAAGAAAGGTCCACAAACTATAAATATCACTATAGACTTTTTTAACCCTCTTCCACACTGATTAGAGTGAGGTGAGAATTTTTGATGGAGAAAAAAAAAACAAAAACCAGAGAATGCCAGCTGGTCAGTTGCAGATTTCTCTAGGGAAACTCCTGGACTGACTGCATTTTCAATGAAATACAGCCAGAAAACCTGGCTTTTTCTTGTGAAAACCTGCATGCTGTCTGCTGGTTCATCTGGTAGCTGTTTGGGGTTTCTTGGGGTTCCAAGCTTGCAGAGCTTCTTGGGAGGTGTGTTATACCTTTCAAATCACTGTTGAACAGAAATTTTGTATTAAAGATTCATGTCTCAAGGTGCTCTGTGTTTTATCTGTCTGCTACAGTTAGAAATTATGTTCAGCGTGTTGTTAAAGCATTCCTTAAACATGCAAGAATTTGGTATATTTCATAAGTTTAACTTGAGAAACTGGAAGATACAACACAGTGGTATCAGTTACAGATATAAAATTTAAAAATATGCAAAGAATAATATCATAATCACATTTACAAAATTAAAGAAGACCCAGTATACTCCAATAACACTTCACAGACAAATAATATAAAAGTCTCTACCTATTTCTTATTTAGGCACCTTTGCTAGTATTTTTAAAAAATTGAAAACATGGCAAGAAAGATGCATGGGTAAGAGACTTCATTAATAGACAATGAAAATTTAAAGATTACTTTGGAAATATTAAAAATTGGTCCTTCTTTGAGAGTAATATATGCTGTATGGCATTTGGCCTGTCACAAATTCTTTCTCAGACAATTTAACTCAAATCAATCCTGAAATTCCATCAGCCAAATCATTTTTCCTAGGAAAATTTGCAAAAGCAGAGGTGTTTGCTAACCTCAGTCTCTTATTCACTTCTCCAGTTGTTTGGGGTGGTTTTAGACATTAAGAAATGAACATAGATCTAAGAAAGCTGGAACTATAACCGTGTCATTACAAATTTATATAAATTCATAAAAAAGAGCTGCTATTAAATTTACTTTGAAATAAATGGTTGTTGCTCCATTACATGAAATGCTGTTACTGGATAAAATCCTAATATGCAACTGTCTTTATGACCCTATGCATCTCATCCAGCTTTATCTTTTAGCCACTGTTTATAAGTGTTCCCTGACCCACTTGATAATCATTTTACTAAGTCATTGTAATGACATATAGCTTGTCATCTGGATTAATTTCCAATCCACAATCATATCTGTTACTTTTGTTAACAAGATGTAGCTGAACTCACTTCTTTCAAATGAACTGTTAAAAAGAACCATAAAATCCACTATACAGGTCCAGATCCAAACTCTGTTACAGTCGTGTCCTTTTTTTTTCCTTCCCCAAAACCAGCCAATATGAATGCCTTCAAATTAATATTAAAGCAGAGGAGGTGATACAGGGATACCTCCATGGTACACTCCCCCAGATTTCACTGAAGTGTAACATGACAAGTTGCTAGCTAATCAAGCTAACAAGTAGCTTTATTGTTCTAAAAGAAAAACCTCTTTGTGGTTAAAGCTGTAGGAAACTGAGCCTAGATATTCTTTTCTTATTGGCTCAAATATCCACAACAAAAATCTTGCCAATAACTGAAACCAGATTAAGTTCTTCTCTCCCCTCTCCTTCATGACCTCCATCCAGCCTTTTGCTCCTTCACCTTCACACAATCTACTGCAGGTCGACAGCACCGATAAAATTACAGAAACCTGAATTAAGGAGGGACTTGCAAAGTTTTTTTCAAGAAGGGTACTGCCCTGCAGCAACATGTGTACAGTTGCTCATACTCCTCCAGTACAACTCTGCTGCTGAGTCTTGGGATAGGCACAGTTGGAAGGCTGAGGAATGGGGACAATTTAATCTGGCTACTGAGACAAACATGGTTTGTAACTCCCCTGTAAATAGACTAATTTTTTGTAAGAAGGGGGATTTGAGAGTCCAGCTTTCAAATACTACATGTTATTCTAAGTATTATGGTTAGAATTTTCTATTTCAAGTAACTTAGTGATACTCATTTCTCCCACACTGATCCATTTTTTCACAACAGATTCTTTGAAAGGGAAAGTTAAGTCCCTGGCACTGTTAATACAAATCACAGAGGAAATTAAGTAGGAAAACAGGATTAATTAGTATGATGCAATCACTCAACTTGCTCCCAGTTTCTAACAAGTGGAATTATAGATAAACAGCATACTAACCTGACAAAAGTATTAAGTATTTCCAAAAAGCTGGTATGCATGGCTTGCCACATCTTCCCAGCTTGATAATCACTATATTTAATATTTTTGTATGTGTGTTTCTCAAGCTTGCTTAGAAGAATATTTTTAGTGTCTACTTCATTCAGTGTGAAATTTTTGCTGTTGGAAAAGGCAGTGAGATAGATCTTACATGACAAATCATCTTGCTGGTACTCACCTATTTATTACTCAAGTCCTTAAGGCTAGCTACAAAGATTTTCCAGCACTTCATATGAAACTGCTGCCCTGGCATTCCCTCTGTTTATAAAGGCATACACTAAAAGACAACATCCATTTCTTAGCAATAACCACTAATCACTCCATAGCTGCTCCAGCATCTTCTCCAAACACTTCATGCTGAATTTCTTACCAGGCTGATTTGGAAGTTAGCTTTTTTCAACATGCTACTTGTGACAAAGATCTCCTGATAACCTAATTTTCAGAAACACTACCCTCTTGGCCTCATAAGACAACATATCAACATGTATGGTGGGTACAAATAAAATTAGTAAAATTTTACTCATCAGCAGGTTTATAATTGAAAAATTAAACACAGTTTAAGGTCTGAAGTGTTTCCTAGTCAAAGTCACACAGTTTGTTTAAAAGCTCTGGTGGAAAGGAGTGGAAGGAGAGCAGGGAAGGGAGGAACTAAAATCTCAAAGCAGAAGTCCTTAATCATGAATTTGAATAACTCCTTCCTCTACCTAACACAGAAATAATAGCTTGGAGGAAAATACTCAAAAAAACAATGATTGATTATAAAACCTGAAAGTTGTTCTGGTGGTCTGTATGCACAGGACAGTAATTTAATTTTTTTAAAATTTTAAGTTCAGAGAAGTATATTGGATTGATATGTAGTTCAGCACAGAACACCAC
>WBND01000634.1:557260-569327 GCA_013398595.1 Tychaedon coryphoeus | reverse complement strand
AAAAAAACCCAAAACTGTAAAAGAAAGAAAGGCTCACCTACAAAAAATAATTTCTTAAACAGGAAGTATGACTTGTCCTTCAGAAACTTCTCTTTTTCTCCCAATAGCAAAGCGGAGAAGACTAAATTTTTTCCCCTAGGTGTCTAGGGAGATGAAGCTTACTGCAAGAACTCATCTGAAATGTTCTGGTATGAAGTAAGTAATTTGAATTCAATTTGTAGCCAGAAGAATAAACCTCATGTTTTCTTTTAAAAAATCCTTCAAATCAGTAGTCCCTTCCTTTTCAATCAGCAGGTATTAATGGAAAACTGTGCTTTGTATTATGGGGTAAGTGATCAAATAAACAACTCCTTCACCTGAAGTCTCACTCTAAAATTTCTCTTCTGAAGCATTAGATATTTTATTAATTCACAATTGTCTTTTTTTCTACAAAGGAAAAAAAGACACAAAGGGGTACTTCATTGCAAAACTTAACCATTCTGCTTTAGAAATGCATTCTTCAGCATCTTTCTGTGTTTTCAAGGCTAAGTTTAACACTTCCTTATCTCATAATCAATGCCAGCAATAGGTTTAGTATTTGATTTCAAATTTCCTTAATATTTTTCTTATAGCAATTCTGGTTGATCCCAAAGTGCCTTTAATTTAGTACAAAGTTTGTTAACTAACAACATACCCATGGGATGCAAGGAATCCCTAGATTTTCAATATTTTTGCAAGTATTTAACTTTTATACTCTTCACTCTTTGGAGTTACAGTAGAAAATTACTTAATTTCCAGTAAGAGAGCAATGACTTTTATCTGCTGATAAAATAATTTATTTTGACACACCATAGTGTTAAATATTAACTAAAAGGGCAATTAAAACAAGTGAAGTCAAGTTGATATATCAAATGTTTATTCATGTCTTGAGCCTGAAAATAATAAAACTGTAGGTTTAGAATGCATAATTTCATCTGGGGTTTAAAAAATAGGCTAAGTCATAAGGACATAGTCTCTTAGATGAATGCTGCATGCAATGAAGTGCACTGTGATATAATCTGGAATGAAACGACCTTCATTTTTCTGTCAGACATTTTGTGAATATTTTAGCAGTTTGGTCTCAGACTTCCTTAGATGTAACAACTTTGTTTAATAGGATTCCTCCCTTCTTCATCCTGTTAGAGTTGTCAGCAAACATCCTGAGTGTTTATGCATATTTTGGGTCTGTCAGAGACAGAGCGAATTTCCTCTGCAGCAGCTCTCACAGTGCTGCACATTGGCAGCTGGAAAGATGTTGATGACACACCAGGTTTTTGGCAACTGCTGAGCTGCTCTGGCACAGCATCAGTGCTGTCTGTCCAACATTCTCCCCATCACCATTAGGCTGAGGGTGAACAAGATCTTGGTAGAGGACATGGCTTTGCTTCCAAATGCATGACTCTTACTACTAGACATCAGATCCCGTGGAAAAAATGTGGTGATTAGGAGAAGAAAAAGGGTGGTTTGTTTTGGCTGATGGGACAAGGGGGGTAGAAGAAGGGAAAGAGCAAAAAAGATACAAAATAAAGGTGCTGGAACAGACTGCTTGTTCGTAAATATAGCTGCATGAATCATCATGATCTCATCCAGGAGTGAAGATCAGATTCCAAAGGGCGTTGGATCTTAGTACGCTAAAAAGCTGGTAGAGAGAAAATTTAAATTTGACATGCAATTGCATATCGTGTCACAGACTGTAGCTCATTCGAGCAGTGTGAGAAATCACAAGATGACAAGAAAACAAGCTAAGTTCATGAGGAAAATTATTTTAGTTAGTCTGGTATATAAACAAATGCAAGTTTGTAAGAATATATCAAAAAGAAGGAAATTACCTATTTGAGGCAAAATACTTAACTACTATGGGCATAATTTATGATGCTTCAAGGACCTCTTCACAGAATTATATTCATTTTTACATATCCATTATTCTCATTGCATTAAGACTTCTGGAATCACTAGTGTCCAGGTGCACCTGTTATGTAGGAAAAAAAAGTCTAATTGTTTCTAATCTTTTGAATGATAAATGGATTATGAAATTTTAAACAGATGTGTCTTCAATAAATATAATTACAAAGTTGCCTTGAGAAAAAGTAATGCATTTTCGGTCAGGTATACTCTGCTTCTGTGTTAGTCAAAAACCAATCTGCTTCTGTCCAAGTTTACAGAAAGTAACTGCAAAGCTAAGTGATGTCACCTAAGAAACATTCTGAAACATTTTTGGCTCCATGTTTGAAGGGACAGATGAAGGAATCTGTCTCTCCTGATGCACCTTCCTACAGACTTAACCATGAGCATAGACATACCAAATTTGCAAGTCCCCCTAAGCTGTAAGTGGGATCTGAACTTCTGGGTTGCTTGAAGTGGCATTTTTAGGTTCTGCAGTGTGACAGCTGATGCTAGGTATAAAAAAATGTAAAGGTACTTCTCTAAAACAGAGGAGTGGAAAGAGTAAATTAAACGAAAAAAAATTGTCCAGGATGCCTTGAAAATAAGAATAAATCAGTTTTTAAACAGTAAGATAGTGTCAATGGGTCTATGAAAATCAGTGAAAGAGTTAAGTGCAGTATTTTTGGGTTAGATAAATGCAAATCTATGGTTTGAAAGGAGAATGTTATAGTTCCACTGATGACCCCTTATCCTGGAAACACCCTCAAACAATTCCTAGGCATATGATGATTTTGGCAGAATCAGTTGTAGCTTCTTGAAGTCTGCTCATTCTCTTCTGAATAACAAGAATACTCTTACTGTCCTTCTCCACAGAGTTTGCTTCTCATTGTGGCATGAAAGCTGTATATTTTCTTATCTCATGTGCATTTTCTAAAGCTCATGAAACTTACGGGTTTTGCTCCTAGAATCACATTATCCTGCCTAAGAATCCTATTTGTCTTTGCAAAAGTGCTAAGGGCTGAATGTTTCTTTGGAATATGGTTTGGCTTCCTGATTTTGATGATGTGGTCTTGCAGCAAGGCTGAAATGCCATATTTTAGATGGACTAGTGCCAAATAGAAAACCAAGTCTGCTGCAGAGTGGTGCTGCACTCAGAACAGGGCGTGGACAGTCTTCTGCAGTGTCCCTTGGAGGATTACTCTTCCATAATGCTGAGGGAGTTCCTACAGATCTCACCATGCAGGCCCTAAAGCTCATAAATTATCTAGATATATGGTAAATCCAATATAATTTCCTGCCTCAAGACTGTGCACTACATTCAGGTAGATCCAACCAGTCAGACTTGCAATTGCATCTTCAATTCCAGTGCTACAATTATATTTTGAATATCAGGAAACAGATTTCATTTTCCCATGATAAGATCTTTTTTGCAATACTGATGTTGAGGACAGAATATTTCAATTGAAGGTAATACAGATTGGTTTGTATTTTGTGAAGTTCATATTTTATGCAATGGTGTTTACAAGGTTTGATTTGAAAGCTGAAATTGATTTGACTGGAGGAAATGTTGTTAAAATTTTACCTGATTCTGTGTTTTTTACCTGTTGCCTGTAGTATCACTTCTGCTAAGGATTTCCAACGCATAGATATCTAATAAATTCTGGTTTATATTTTTACATCCATTACTGATCATTGTTCACCAAATGGTAGAGGGCAAGCCACAATTATTTCACTGTTCCTCAATCACCCCATTTATGAAGTCAAGGTAATGATTTCCTGATTGATAATGCTGTGGCAGAGTGGAATTTGAAAAAAAAAAATCTTGATGTAGCAGTTTACTCCAGGTAAGAATCTGATCTTGACTAACTAAAAATATTCAACATATAAATGGGAGGAATAAAAGTGAAGGTAATTCTTAAATTAATTTTCATCCTTTCTCAGATAACTTTTAATAGAAAATAATAGGAAAAACCTATGATTTCTCATTCCGACTTGGATTAATATAATGATATTAATTTTCCTTTTTTTATGCAAATAATTTGAAAAAGACTATCATTTTAAGTAATTTTCCAGTGTAAATGAAAGAAAAGGGTCATGGTTCATAGATACATATTAATTTGGCTAACAGAAAGCAATTTACCTTTCCTTAATTAAACTCAACCACTGCAGCCTTTGTTTTAAATTGATAAAAGGATTACAAAGTTATCTTTTCAGGTTTGTATAGCAGTTAATGTTTGAATAAAAATGCATTTTGCCTGAACTCAAGTTCAATTAAGGAACTATGAAGAAAAATGCTCTTAAAAATAGTTAAAGTAATTTTTACATTTCTTTATTAAATGGTAGTGTTCCCTTTGAGTCCTAAATTCTAAGGTTTGTGTGATTATGTGAAAACTAAATTGAAATACATAGGTAGAGCCTGTCACTCAAATTAAACAGGTCCATTAATTAAATATGTAACTATTTTTTATTACTAAGTTTAAAAACTATTCTAGAGCCAGACAAAGTGGCTGAATGCTGAGGATACATCTCGCCAATTTCAGGGGAAAAAATGTTCCCCTCCCTATCCATTGACAACAGAATGAGGTGAGTAAACTATAATGAGAAAGATACAAGTAAGCTACAATGAGCTGAAAACTTTTTCTGGCCCTACATCTGCAATGTGTCCTTGAGTACAGTGTTAGGACATTCAGTGGCTCTGAAAATAAAGCCGTGGTATATATCCCAAAAAAATACTTAACATATCACACACAGTGCATAAGTATGAGGCTGAACCAGCAAAAAGAAGGCTTGGAAGAAGCAGGTAATCCCAATCTTAATGTTTGGGAAAAGGTGGTTAAAGAAATTGCATTTACAGTAGCCAGATTTTTGAAAATGCAAACTTGGAATAGCAAGAATAGGAAAAAAGAATTATCAAACTTGGCAAAATAAGAGTGATTGTTTTTTATTACTTACTTATGGTCTTGCCTTAAGTAGAAGGAAAAAGAATGAAGAAGATATATGAGCAGAAAGAAAATGAAATAATAAAAAGCATGATTTCCTTGATAAAATATATTTTCCTTTTTTTTTTCCAAAACAAAAAGAGTAGATTTAATTCCTCTCTTCTTAAAAGATTTGATACATTATCGTTAGTGAAATTTTTACCTACATTGTCAAAGAAAGGAAGTTAGTAAAACCTATGCAAAATGATACAGAAGTGAAAAAAAAGATTAACTAGAATGAGTAGTACTGCAATGGTGTCAAGGTGTTGTGGGGCTGGTGACTTCCTGGACTCAGGGGTGGATTCCTTGGCTGTGGGCAGCGTGGTGGAGCCCCTGGGAGGCCAGGCAGATACATTTAGATTTGGTAGGCTTTGACAAACTGAAAATCATTATCTGGAGGTCATTATCAGAATATTTTCAAGGCAGACCTTGAGCATGAATCTCAAGGAGATTAACTGGCTTTGTCATTTAAGAAGCTGACTACAATTGCTGTTTTTAAACACATCATGGATATGAACAGAAAAGACATGTTACCTGGTTTTTGGCATGGATTTTAATATGAAAGAAATATGAGTATAAGTGGGTGGAAAGCAAAATATTTTAAATTGGTAGATTCTGGAGCAGTCTTCAAATATTGCTCCAGTAGAAGTACCAAGAGAAGAAATCCAGATGTCAGGATGTCCTAACTGAACTTCTGGACTAACTCAGTGATAATGGAGGTTAGAATTCACATTTTCAACTTGGGAAGGATGGAACAAATATTGAAGAAGTCTGTTTGTGCTGTTCTGAATACATTAAAAAACTAAAGTTAGAAAATGTTAGTAAACAGTAAGACATTAAACAAAAGCTTTTAAATGTCACGGTTCTAGCACCTTACTCTGGGATAGAAGTTAGAAAATTATTCATAAGGTTAGGAGATTGACTTATAGGCCTGACCTTAGATGTCTTGTTTCTTTTGAACTAAGTAAAAAATAGAAGGTTTCTGGTTTTGGAGTGAAAATATCAAGGTAGGGTTTGGAATACCTATGACAGGTAGTTGGAAATATCAGAGAGGAGGATATGTTTGAATGCTTGGAAATTCAGAGCAGCACTTGGGATATGTCTATGTCTTTCTCATCAGTAGCATGGCAGAAAACTTTTCTGGGAAGTAGGAAGACACACTCCAAGCCCTTCTCAGCCTGGGAACTTGAACTGACAGCTTTTCAATGTCATCAGATGTTTTGCCTCCTGTTCATAGCTGCTGTGTTCTACAATTAAACTAGATTTGATAGGAGTGAGTTAATTTGCCTGTTCTTAGGAAGTGAAGCACTTTTGCTGACTTTTCTTGTGTGTCTTTTTTATCTCAAGGTCTGTAGGTAAGATTTAGGCTTCTCAATAACTACCACAGTAAATATAACAGCAACATTATTGGTCATACATAATGCTTTGCTCAAATCATCCAAGAAAGTCTCTTTAGAAGTAGACTCCTGAATACATCTCAGATAAGATGTACTAGCTGAACACTTTGCTGGTTATCTGTCTATTGAGACACTCGAGTGTTCACTGCAGCTTTGCTGGTTTGCCTAGAATCCATGGTCCATTCATTGAGTTAATCTTTAATTCTTTTACTTAAAGACTCTAAAGACAATGAGAAAAAACATGGGTTTCTATTAAATGAAAATCCATCTGTGGAAAGCAAAGGCATACTTGTACTGTTTCATGTTGGAGGTTGTTTTTGCAAGCTGCTTATGGAATTAGCTAATCAACAGTGATATGATTAGCAGTTTTGATTTAAGATTTCAGTTTTATGGATGTGACAGCCACTGATTTCAGAGTAGAAATAAAAATATAAACCATTTCTAGTCTAGATTGCAGTTACATATATAGACTGCTTTTCATGCAATGATAAAAGCTAAAAAAAAGATAATTTTGATTTTGTTTAAACGGAAGATTTTTTTTTCTTCTGCTTGAGAAAATCTTTGAAGCCTTTTCTGAAAGTCATATGCTTATTCACATTAAGGCTGTAGCCATTAATTAGGGAAAAAAATGCCTCACCAAAATCCGCAAACCCCACATTTATTGTCCTGCTCCTCTCTATGTGCTATTCTTATTCCTACATCCTGTAATGTTAGTGGTGACTTACTGTCAGCTAGGAAAATAATCCACATGCTACTTGCTTATATAACTTTCCTTAGCAAATGTATGTATCTTATCTCTTTATAGGCCAGAGCAATGTTCTGAAACAGCTGAAAATCTCATTACAGTAACCTACTCTTAAGAACTAGTTGTGATATGTAAGATTAGAAATATTACCATTACATTTTTAATAACTTATTTTCAATTTATATAGGTCAGTTTTATGCTCCATCCTTTCATACCATCTACAATAGTTGGAAGCCATTCTATTATGTTCTACTATGGGTAAACTTGATTTACATGAGAAAGGCCTTTTGATTCTCCTGTTACTGAAATAATAATTTTAAAAATATTTTCTCTTTCTTTGGTAGAAAGATGATGACTTAATAAGGATTCAGAAGAAAGATGATCTTGGATAGAAAAAATGTATATTAACACTGTCCCAAGATTTTATTTATACAGTATGACTAACTCTGTCCACATAATATTTCATGTTATTGAGAGAGATATATAGTAATTTTGGAGATGAAAGCCCAAGGAAGTGAGAGGTAAAACCCTGGCACAATACCACAAGTTAAATAGAGGTCAAAAACAGGTTGGAAATTAAAAATATCAGAAAAAAATGGTCTTTTTGCATTTTCATTATTGAAAAAACCCATACAGTTTTAAGAATACCTGCAAGCTTTTTTTATATGTAGTTGCCATAATCATGACTTTAGTCTCTTGAAAGTGATAATACATTTCACCTAATAAGTTTTTTTTCTTTTTTTTCTGAGTTTTACCAGTGCAGAAAAATACCCTAAGGTTTGTGCAAACCAATGAGATTAAAATCCCTAACAAAGTTTGTAGAGTTGTATCAGCATTTATGAGTAATCCTTGCATGAAAAATCTTCAAATCATTAATGGATAGACATAACCATGAATAACCCAGAGGAAGAAAGAATATTTAATAGCATTTATGGGACATACTGAAGCAAGAGAGTAGTGAGTACCAATTACAACAGAGAGCAGGTTACAGTGAGTTCTGAAATTGGAAATATAGGGAGGGAATGATAAACATGATGGTTGAAGAGGGAGTTAACTGGAGAAAATTGAACAGAAAATAGAAATATGTTTTAGACACAGTATAAAATCTTTAAATAGTGCAAATTGTCACACACTGATGTTGATTTACCACATTATCTAAACTCATGGTGCTTTAGTGCCTGCTAAAGAATGTATTAACTGATGCAGTTTCTGCTGTTGGCATTAGTTGACAATGATTATGATACACCATACAGTCATATGCCAAACATATAAAAGCAGAAAAAAATCATTAAATAAAAAGAAAATTTTCAATAAGAGTTCCCTTTGCTGTAATTAAAACAAGCTTTCAAATTGTTACTGGAAAGTAAGCAAGGGTGATCATCATAGAGTTTGTTCAGAAAAAAATCAATGTAGTCAAAGAAAGCGATAGGGATTTTTGACTTGATTTGTAAAATTATCGCATACCTTCTGCACAGGTTGTTTTCTCTTATACTACTAATTGTTAATATTTATCTACTACTTAAACTAGCATTAAAGATAGGAAAATTAAATTCTTGAAGTGATTTAAAGTATCTCTGTACTGTATATTTTCGTTTCTTTGAGAGAAAAACAACCTCAAGTACCCAGTTTGATGATGTTGTATTTCTTTTGAGCAGTACTGTTCTAATTCTGGTTCATTTTCACAAATAAATAGGTCCACAAGAATTGCCAGAGGAAATTTTCCCCCACGTTTTCTCCAAGAACAAAATGTTTGTTTAGATCCATTCTTACAGTTCATTAGAACACAGAAATAAAAACACTAAATCTCTTTAAGCCAAAATTCTCACTCTGAGAATATTGATAAGAGATATGTTTTAGGGGAATACATGGATCTGCTGTCTCTTTGTGGTTCCTTCTGTTTCATCTCTTCCAGCTTCCACAATTGTCATGTTATGGATAGAAGACTAGAAGAAAGAATGGAGAAGTATTTCTATTTTCTTCTATTGTAAACATACAATTTTTTGGGCAGATTTTTTTCAGACTGAATCCATACAAAACATAAAGGCTGTCAATAGAGCAAGCAAACCTTTAATCTGAAATATGTCAGTTGTGTTTCTCTATAAAAACAGACAAATGAGCTAAAATATTCCATGTCTCAGTTCACAAGAGAAGCTAAAAGAGACAGGTTGTTTTCTCACTCCCATACACAAATCTGCTCAGTTAATAGCTGAATTTATGAAAATCTATATGCTATGAGTAGCTGGGATTTGGTCATAGAAGGTGGACAGGAAAATATAGCATAGAAAAATAGCTACATGCTACCTAAAAACAAGACAAAATCCTAAACACATATGAACCTTCAGCTCCCTCCCCCCAGAAACTATGGAAATCTAAGTTTAAAAAGTACTGACAATTAATAAAACTTTTCAGAGAAACGAGAATATTCTTCTCATGAAATCATCTTTGTAGATGAGAAAGACTTATATTCATTCTAGAAATTCAAAGAATTCTAAAATTGTGATTGAAGAACATAAAAGATAAAGGCAGGATTGTTGAACTGATTCACATGCATCAGGTTCCTTGCTGCTACAAATATTTTGGAAAAGACTTAAGAATGCATACTCCAAGATGTAGACATTTTCTGAAATAAAATATTTTTATGATAGTAAAGCTAACAGTACCAGTAACCAAACAATGACTCAAGAGCAGTTTTGCTGGGTAAGACACCTTTATCAGACCTGTTATTGATAAGTTGTCTCCATGTCTTTCAGAAAAATACTGACAGAATTTTACTAAGATATATACAAAATATCAACTTGAAAAACTCCTTTCTGAAGGCCAGAAACATGGATAAGAATATGCCTATGCAGGTTATATTGAGTGTGACATTTTTCAAAATATGGTCTCAAGCTACAAGATCAAATGGGACACCCAAGAAAGATGGTTCATGACATTGTTATGAAGAAAGCAGTATTCAAATGGGTCAGCAGGAATGGAAAGGATATTTTTATTCTGCAAGATGAAAAAGATGTTATATAGATCACTGTGAATGTATCGCAAACTCTTTATTAAAGATACCTCTGAACAGCTAAAAGAAAAAAACCATCAAAGATGAACTGTGTCACTATATGAACCCCTTAGTTTCGTACATTTTCTTCTGCAGGTTGATCTTTGTTTTTTTGACATTTTCAAAATACTTCACCTACAGTTCATAAAATCCCAATGAGTTATTGGTTTGAGCTAGATTTTCTTTCTTCTTTTTGAGTTTAGAACCTGGTAAACCTTTCATGAACAGACAAGACAAGATCTTAAGGACAATTTTACCTGCATAGGGATATTATGTTTATTAATATGCAGTTATTTTTAAAATAGTTAAGCAGCTTTGGCTTTGTTAGCTTCCAATTCAGTGAAAAAAAGAATAATTTAAGGGCAATATAAAATTTTGAAACAGTCTATTGATTTTAAAATTATGAATATGTATTTTGAAATATATAAATGCTCATAAAATAAGATTTGAGAATCATCCTGGAAGCAATAAGAATTTTAGAGTTGTTACAATTTCTTCTATTAGGGATTACAAAGTAAAAGTTAACATATTTTTGTAACCTTAATATAAAGATTTCAGCAGTTTGAAAGCACTACAAAGTGTGTAATATTTTTCTTTTCATTAAAAACAATTGCTGTGAAATATGCTGTATTCTTACGAAATAAAATTTTTAAAAATGCAAGTGACTTTCAAGATGTTTTTTGCAACATTCACAAAATAGAATGAAAACACAATATGGCTTGTCAATTGATGGAGTTAGTAGCTGCTATGTGGACTGTATGCTTAATCTGTTGTTAAAATTGCAAACCAAAAAATGTAAGCCCTAAGAAACCTGAACTTTAATAGAAAAATATCCTGTACCTTGCATGGTTTAGACAGTGCAATCAATGGAAACATCATTGTGATTAAAACACAACAGTATGATTCATAAAGTGCTTTATGAAGCATTTATGATTTATTACAAAGGTATCTTTTATGTAGTATTTTTATGAAAATTGGTAGGATTTAAGATGATCATGGTAACCATATCTCACTCTTAAAAATTTGAATAGAAGGTGCATAACACAGAAATTTTAATCTGGCTCATATGGTCAGATTTGCTTGCGTTCATGAATACAGAAATAATTTAACTAATGATGCAAAGTATGGAGGAGTTGCAGTTTCTAATAAGAAAAAAATAATAAGTAAAAGTATTTTTAAAAATCACAAAACCCTAGAATAAGAAGATTCCATCTACTCATTTGGAAAAGAGGGAATCTGTTTCTAGAAATACATCCTTCTGAACATCTGACTAAGTCTACCCCTAACCAATAAGAGCACCTTGGAACATAATTGCATTTTTAGAAAGACAATTTTTTAATTTTCTAGTTAATATTCCCTTGCATTTCACCTTAACTTGTAAGTTAATTTACGATTGTGTGATATCATCTCCACAATCTGGAATGGAGATGATATTTTAAAAAATTACTTCATTTTAATACACTGTTACCCTGAAAACCAGAATTAATGAAAAGAAAAATTCAAAAATCAACATGTAGTTAACTTTGTTTGACTAATTTTGTGAGAGGCATATCAATAAATGATCAAAGGAGAAAAGTACGCAATAAGAAAATTTTCACAGCCTCTGAAATAATCACTTTGTTCATAATTTTGCAGTCACATAATTGGAAGAAGAGTAAATTATTGCAATCAAGATGATGAATATTTTTTTCTGATCACTAATTATATGCAGTTGAACAAGAGCAAGAATTGACGCAATATAACTCAGAGGAAATTGTGTCTGATTACAAGTTATTTATTTAGTTGGATATGTTTCCATATAAAAATATTTTTTTCCTGTGGAAAGTTTTGAAATGTTACTATAAATTCAGGAGGTGAATAGCCAGAGGATGAAAAGAATCAGACATAATAAGTAAACTAGAAATTCTGTTTAGATAGATAGATAGATAGATAGATAGATAGATAGATATTAGATATTTACAAGGGCACTCACAACTTCTTGGGGCAAATTGTTCTGGTG
>WBND01000634.1:455598-557093 GCA_013398595.1 Tychaedon coryphoeus | reverse complement strand
GGAGTGATACAACCACGAGAAGAAATTGGTCACACAAATAAAGAAATTAAATTTGACAATATGCAGTCCTCAGCGTCCAAGAAATGAGATGACATGTACTTTTCCTGTGAGGGAATTCAATCTCCCCATGAAAACAAAATATTGCCTATGCTAATGGCATATTAGGAACACTTCTGTACATATAAAAAAGATAAAACATAAAAGTCCAAGGGTTTTAGTAGCTGTCATAAATCCACTGCATGTACAGTTGCTGAATTACAATATGTTTATCTGTAAAGATTTATCTCTAGACTCTAGTATTTAATGTATTTAATTTATATGTTAAACTTCTATTAAATAGGATTAATCTTGCAGTCGACGTGTAGTATGGTGACTTTGATATACTATGAGACTTCTCATAAAAGATGCAAAAGTTGTGGGTGTTTTCATAATCCAGAGGAAGTCAGATAACTGGCATCTCTATTGCTAGTGTAGAATTTGAGGTAAAAATTTTGAGTTCAGGGATTTCAAGCTGCTTTCAGATGTGATAGGATTCCCCATTGCCAATTTGCTAATCTTTATCACAAGTCTTTTGCAACTCACATCTTGTTAACCTAAGTATTGCTGCTTATGTCACAGTATGAGATGGCCAAAGACTAGCTCTAAGTAAAGAAACATTGACATTTTTGATAATCACATTACAGTGACAGAACACAAACATAATTATACTGCCATGGTTCCAGGTCAGCTCATGAATGGAAAGACTCCATGTTACACTGATTGCACCTCACAAAAGTATGATAGACTATGAGATCATAAAATTTGAAAAACTGTCGAAGAAGTGTGCTTCTAATTTCTACTACTAAATTCAGAAAAAGTATTGATAATAAGAATAACCAATGTAGACAAGATGTCTTTCTGGCCATTAGAGAAAGGGATACATAAGAGGATCTGATGTTTAAAAGGAATGAGAATTAGAGTATGTGACAGCTACTGGGATTTGACAAGGGATTCTACACTTATTAATCTGCAAATCAGCATTTCACATCCAATTAATAGTTGAAAATGTGACCTTTATTAAATATATAGCAATCTATTAATTATTAATTATATATAATTCTGATGCTATTATAATACAATTACACTATTAATGCATAATTGTCCATCTGCATAATTGAATTATAGCATGGATATATACTAAGAATGATAGTAAAAGATGAGTTTGGCCAGCTCTCTAACACTAAGTTTATTCCATTAATGTTGGACAACTAAGGTCAACATCAGGTTTAACAGAGACTACAGAAGATGAATCTAGTCTCTGGAAGACTGACTAATTGCTTTTTTTTCTGCAGTGGTTATTGTATCTCATCATCTATGTGCTATACATGTAAAAAATTACTCTTGCTGACAAAATGTTGTGAATTAGAGGTGGAAGTTCATGTGATTTCTGTCTCCCTATTGACTTCAGAAGTTTGTTGTTTCCCTATTGCTCTGTCTCCATTCTTTAAACTCTATAGTCACTAAAACATGATCAGAAAAATATTAGTTAAAATTTGGTAGATTGTTTTCTCTTTTTCACTCCAAAATGTGTTCTTGACTAGTGTGTTGATAATGTAATTACAATATGGGAAAAGCTAATAAACAAACCCCAATAAAAAAACCCTAATAAAAATCAAGATGTTTTATTTATACATAATGATTTCAATAGATGGTAAGGATTAGCTGTAAAATCATGTGTGTGTCTGGGGTTTCTATGTTACTACTTTGTTACTTGTGAGATCACCTGATGTCTGCTGTGTGAAAGACTAAGAGAATCTTGAACCACAAAGAGAAGAATTTTGTCCTCAGTAGGAAGACTAAATATGGGTAAAAAAATTAAAATTTTTCCTAAGGACATCCCATTTTAAAAAAAGTATCAAGAGAATGTTTTATAGCAGATTCGTTTTGATCTTTGTTTGTTTGTTTCTATCTCCTTCCCGTTTAAAATGACATACTAAACCCACTTCAGTGTGACCTAACCTGTTCATTGTGACACTAATCAATTAATCCCCTTAGCCTTCCTGCTCACCTTCCTCTTGGTTAATTTGTAAGCATAATTTAGGTCAAAAGCACTGACTGCAACCTCATTCAGTAATCCACTCTCTATTTTAGACAATTTGTAAAAAACAAGCCCCCTGTAAAACACCAAAGTCTCCATACATTAAAGATTTATTAAGAGCAAATATTTGAATATGTAGATATGCTGTTTCCACTAGCAGAAGACCTACAGAGTATTAAGGTATATGCAAACACTGTGCCAGAAAATAAATAGTTGCACAGTATCCCTTTCATAAATATTTGATGAGAGAAGTGGAACCAAAATTTTTCACAATTCTATACTGTCTTCAGTCCTTGGTGTACATATATATATATATATGCACATAGGGCCATATTTAAGAGATATTGGGTTTGTAGACCCTCCCTGAACTCTAAATGTTTGACTTGGAGCTGCATTGACAACAAGCTGACATATTCCTACAGTGAGTCAGAAGATCTAAAGAGCCCTATATGTATGACAGGACTTTATAAAATATGATTTGCTGTTTCAGACCTGCTCTTCATCTCTGCAAAATGATTTCAAAATCATTCTTCCAAAGAATTAGAGGAGAATCTGAAAGTATATGCGCTTATACTGAAGTACAGAAAATACACTGCTTTGGGCTATGCTTGTTGCCAAACTTGTAAGTCTTTCCATCCTCCATCACAAAGACTTGTGGTGAAGCTGAAATTGTCACATCCTATTCAGAGATTTAAAGGCCAAAGGGAGGATTATGACCACCCAACCACTCATTCTAAGAGCAAAGCAGAAAGGTAAATAACAATAAACAGAGAGAGGTTTAATTTTGATGTGGAATTTTATTGAAAGTGGATAACTGTGAATAGTCAGGGGAGTCAGACTTGCTCTTTGCTGTTGGTTGCTCTGGAATTTTTGTGCTTTAATCCTCTCCGTAATAATTGGCAAAATTGTTGGAAATCTAACCCTCCATAAAAAAATTGAGATGTATTTCGACAAAAGGTTCTTTACGTTGGTCTCTATATATCTTTTAGCACAGCATTCAGCATGTTCCTCCATTTCAATGGTTATTTTTCACAAAAAAGAAAATATGATTTTTTAAGACTGAAAATTTAATATATTTCTTTTCCTTTTCACAATTTACTCCACATTCTTATAATATTTTTTGCCCTTGCCAGACATTCATTTTTTTTCAAAATCCTCTGATCTCAAGGATATAAAAAATCAATAATTCTGAAAAGCCTTCCTGCTTGGAGCTTCTACTATAATTTCTGTTGGGTAGCAGAAATTATATAGCTTATAATTAATTTAATTACATTAATTATACCCTTATAATAATAACACCTTTATCCATCAAAAATTTTCACAAATGTATTGATTTTCTTAAGCTACAAAATAATATCCAAAGCTAACCAGTATGACATTTTCCATGTTCAGTGGCCTTCACAGAACCCCCTATTTTGTAGTCATTTTCCTTGTAATGATAAGTTGCTGATACTGTAACTAAAACTTTCCAGAAGAGTGATTGTAATGTATATCAAAATTAGAGAAACAACTTAGACTTACTTTTTATAAAAGCTGTTTTCTGACAGCTTTCTGTCATTTTTATATAATAAGCTGTCACCCTTTTATGCTCAGTACTATTTCACCCAGGCCAATATCTGTTAAATCAGTGGTATCCTGAAATGCCAGCTCACTAAATTCTAAAGTTCTGAAGCTACTTCAGTCAGTTGTAGCAGCATGGTTTAAGGGGACTTGACTAATATTTTAAAGTTCTGAATTTTTCAGGTTTGCATTTAAATATGCCCCTTTTTCCTCTTTGGCTTGACTGCTTACAATGGTCTTTGTCAGTTGTGGATGCATTCCAATGCATATATTGTGAAAAAGACAGTAACAGTGTAGGTTTCATCAGCTAACCTTAACCTCCCCTTGACCTACCTATTTAAGTTTAAATTTATATTATTGAAAAAGTGCTACTGGACTACCTCTGAAAATACAGCCTTATGTTCCTGATGAACAGGAGCAGACAGGCATAAAACGTGCACCATCACTCAGTCACCTGGTATTGTTGAGGCACTTCACATTGTTTTGCACTAAAGCACACACATCAGCTGGTGTCAAAGGGAGATTCTTCTGAATTTTTCACTTGTAGTGCGTAAGCATTAGCAAATGCATAAGCAACAGGCAATCACACAAGCATTGACCTCAACCAAACTGGCAGTGTTCATAAACTAAGAGAACTACTGCTGTCATCCATTATTAGTTAAATACTCTTCACTGTTCTCAATTGCTTTTTCACAATTTCCGATTTTTATCCTCTTTATCAGGTGATGGCACCTGACCAATGCTAGAAAACACAGAGCTTTATTCTGGTTTATGTGACTGTCCATGGGCACTCACACGAAAACTGACAAAGATCTGTGAAAAGCAGGTCAATATTAAGGACTTGGGAGAAGAGGTTCTTAGTACTGTTAAGAGACCTTTGTCCAGACACTTGTGATGAGCAAAAGATCTCTGAGAGAAATCATATAATAATACTAATAATTTTAACCTCAAAACTAATCCCAGCTGTATTTCCTGGCCCCACTGCTGTAGTCATTAGTATGAGTTACTTGAAGTTATGATAGCTTTTGGCATGAACTGATGAACCTTGACTTTTTGCTGTAACAGAAGCAGATGAAATATAGTACAAAACTGTTACAAAGAACAGAGTCATTTTGGTGTACTTAAGGAAATATATAGACAAAGAACACACTCAGTCTGCTGGACATCAACATGTCTAGAAGTTGCCTGAACAGGAAGATTGGGAGCACTGGCAATGACTGCAACAAATCATAATAAAGCAGTGCAATTGGGAGAGGCAAGAATCCATGGCAAGATATTCTGTACTCAAATGTATATCTAAAGCTACTTAAGAATAGTGGAGATAACCACAGAAAAGACATTGTTGAGGAACCCAGCGACACTCCTCAGGATCCAGGATTGTGTCTCTAACCTTCAGGAAACCATGGCTCTGGATTATACACTGCAGCATTGACACCATTGCACTGACACACACGACCTTCCTCCTGCTGCAATGTCTTACAGGCTGGAAAAGTAACACAGTTAGTAAAACCACACATCTGTGATGTGTTTGGGTATATAAACCTATTTATCCACGTTATAATCTGGTCTTAAAAATTCTACACAAAGAGAAAGCTCTCTCATTTTGTTTGGAAGAGCAGAAGTTTAGTTAGATAGACAGCTTCTTGGAGCAGCCTAACCATACTTATAACCAGCAAACATGTATTTGTTCTTATGCTATCATCCTCTAACAGAAATGTTTCTTCCCCCTGAAAAGAGATAATTTCATTATCTCTGAATCTTGATGAGAAAACCATATTCTCTGCTAGCATTTAGAAGGGCCCCTCTGTTTTGATCTCATTGTATGATAGACACTTCATCTCCTTCCCGGAAATCTTCCTGGTAATGCTTTCCTCATGGTCTTCCAACTAGTATTAATCTTTCTGAATATTAGCAGCAAAAATATAGTCCTGTATTCCAGTATCCTGTATAATAGCATTCATGATTTTATTCTATTTGAAATAGATGCCATGATACAGCCCTGGGTTTTTTTCATCATCACATGGCATAGGCAGATTTTAGGTTAATTGGTGAGCTTAAGGTTTATAACACCCCCTTGCTGACCAGAGACATAGCTTTTATTTTGAACTATTAAATGTTATTTTAATCTCATTTTTAATGTCACCTAGTTCTTGCTGATAGTATGACCCTTATATGTTTAGACAGTATTTTCAAACTCCAAACCATTGACAAATTTTGTTAGTTGACAATTATTATCTTATAATCACTAATGAAAATAATCTTAATGACAAACACCAAGATATGAAAATAATCTTGCTCCAATTATTTCCAATTATACTTCTCTTCAGTCCGTATTTCACTATCTTGGTTTTAGCTTGGAATATGAAAGCAACAGAAATGTGGTTAACATTTATGGCAAAACATGTAAATGGAACTGCGAAGTTGTGATATAGTTCTTCATATAGTCTTTTCTACTAGTTTTATGTCTCAGTTGTAACACACTGTGCATTTTTAATGTATTTTTCTTTTATTTAAAATTAAATAAATTGCAATATATGAAGCCTTTTCAGATAAGGAGAGATGAAATTTAGCTTTTTTTTATATGGCTTTTTATAGTAGCAAGGGAAAACAAAAAGGAAAAAAGAGAAAAAAAGAAAGACGTGAAATTGCAAGCAGTTACTAAAGTGGATCATGGTATTGTGAAAACAAAATTGTTTTTTGAGTGCAGCAGTTTTTTGTCTGCAAAATAGGAACAAATTCTCCATTTGTTTTAAGTGTCAGTACAAATCCAGGGAGACAATATCATGTCAAACTGATGGAAAATTATTTCAATGCAACTATGCTATGAGATATTACCGTGTCAAGACAATATTAAAAGGATGTCAGTAGAAAAACTCAACAATATGGAAATTTAATAATATCCCAATCTAAAGGTTTCTGATGTAGGGATTTGGAGATTATGTTACCTTGACAAGATAATAGAATGGTATCAATGCAAATTACACTTTTATTTAAAAGCAGAAAATTAAATCAACATCATATTAAGTAACATCAGGTAAAAGCAATAAAATTAAAACTGTATTCATCATCCCTTAAACAACCTGCTGCCTATGAACTAAGGAGATAATTAAGAACAATTCTTTCATTGGCTGTGTACTAAGCAAAGTATTTGGAACCTGCTGAGAGTTAAGCTAGCCAAACAGTTTTGGTAGCAATATCTCTCAGGAGCTGTCCTGACAAGATACTTGCTTCTTCCTAAACGGAGCATGGAAAGAAGCCTGTTCTGTGAAATCCCACCCAGAAGAAAGTTATTATGGCAGTATCAAAACTAGTCCCATATGATAATATGTCAGTCTGGGCTGCTTCTGGCCCATTACCTTCTAATCACATCGAAAATTCTATGTCAGCCTTCTAGAAAAAAAAAAAAGAAAGAACAACAAACTTTTTTTATCTTTTTGGAAAGCCTGCTTCCTCTCCATGCTCTACAGGGAGGTTCCTGCACTACAATCTCTCCCTAAGTCAGCACCAAATGTGTTTACTTTTGCTGTCAAACAACATGTGCTATGAAATGGTTTCTGCTGAACTGCTCATACCAGTCCTTCTGAAATACCTTGCAAAGTTGTTTGCTTGGACACAGACAGATAGGAGAATTTATTTCTACTTCATTGCTGATTATGTTTCTGCTTCCTCTTCCCCCTTTCTTTTTAATGCCTTTTTACAGGACACTTTACATTGGATTGTGTTGGAACGTGATGCTGTGACTTCCCCTTTAATCCTCCCCCTTTAAATATCTGGAGAAATATGCAATTAGTATTTCTGTTTTCAAGCCAATTCAAGCCAAATATTATCTTCATTAACTTTTATAAGAATTAAAGGAAGAGAAAAAACTCTGCTTTCTGTAAAAATCTACAGTAAAGAAGAATGAAATCCACACTATTTCTAAATCTTTGTATTAGTTACTTTGCAGTTTAATATCTTTAAATCCACCACAGAACTGAATTTTGTGAGCTTTGTTTCAGGTTTTTTTGTATCAATTTTTGTGCGTGAAGAAAGAGCATAGGCCAAAGAGTTTCTGAAAAAGTAGAATTTCTTTGAAAATCAGTGTTCTACTTATTAATTCTTTTGTAAGAGTGAATTGAAAACGAGAGCAAAATAAAGCGTGTACCTTGTACTCATTTGCTAAAAAAAAAAATACTGTTACAAAATTAATTACACCTCTTCCCTCTAAGTCAGAAATTTATTGTAACATATTGAAAACAAAAATAAAAACTTTTCTGAGCCTTCTTAGAAATTGTGTTGGGTTGCAATACAGGATGTGGCCAGAAATGTGTATTCTATCACCATACGTTGAAGCTGGGTGGGGCAGTGACCCTTGTCTCCGTGGCACACATTATCTGCTAATGGGCCATCTTTAAAACCAGGTGGGTCAGTCATCTTTATCTTTTCCACAACCCATCCTCCCTCCTGGAAGATATCATCTGCTGCTGGGCCATTCAGTCCCACTGTATGATTGATAAAATTACATTCTCCCACTGGGAGATGCTCCAGCCAGGGGGAGGAGCCAAGCCTCTCCTAGCTAGATAAAAAACAAATTTTGGACAGCAAGATAAGGTCTTTCCGCTGGATTCCAGAGGAAAACCGGAGCTTTCCACATCATCCATGCACCTTCAGAGGAAGGCTGCACCCTTCTACAGGAGCACTGCTTCAGCTGAACCACATCTGCCACTGCAGGGGGACTGCAGCCACCATTTAATCAGATTGCTACCAACACCCTGACTGACAGGGTGTCAGGTTGTATTCTGACTGTCAGTGTTTTTGGGATTGTTCTTTGTAATAATGTATTTCTATTTTAATTTTCCTAGTAAAGAACTGTTATTCCTAATTCCCATATCTTTGCCTGAGAGCCTCTTAATTTCAAAATTATATTAATTTGGAGGAACGGGGTTTACATTCTCCATTTCAAAGAGAAGTTCTGCCTTTATTGGCAGACACTTGTCCTTCAAACCAGGACAGAAATTAATCAACTATTTTAATTATTAACATCCAATTGTTTGCATAATAACAAACTCCAAAATATTGGCAAATTTCAAAACCATTGTGACTATTGGAAAATAGCTGAAACAACCAGAGACAAAGAATTGAGGATATCACACAGAACAAATTACTCCTACATGGTTAAACTTTACAATATAAGGAAAATATGTAGCTTAGAGGCTGTTGTGAGAAATTTCTGTTTCATATTTTCCTCTCCAATTTTAGAATTATTTTTTGTTTGATTATTAAAAAAATAATCAAAGTAGAGAAAAGAAAGGCTGCATCACTAAAATCTAATAATTTTAATAGCAGATGTTGAAAGATTACCTGTAACCTATTTATAATCAAATATTTTAATTTGGATCTGCTGTTATCAAGGAAAGAAGCAAAATTTTTCTCAGCAATGTAGTGCTTCAGAAGAAGCAACAGAAGTTTTAGAAAAACAAGTGATTATGAATCACTTGATATTCATTTTGAAGAACAGCCTATTACTTGAAATCTGTTTCTTCTAACTTAATATGAATACCAAGGAGGAATCTGTGAAAAGCCTTCTGATGTCTTTTGTGTCAGATATTAGTCTCAAGAGTCAGAGAAGAATGGGAGATGCATGGCAAGTTACTTATTTTCTCCACAGGCATATTATCCCAAATTAGTTTTGTGAGATGCTAGAGTTGGGCAAAGATGTTTGAAAGTGATGTTGCAGTAACCCTTATTATAGGAATGGATCACAATTTCTTTTTCTAGTTGCTGGCACCATTCCCCATAGATTTGAGTTTTCTTGTATTTATTACATCAGTGCATTGCTTTTTGCATTCAATAATTAGCTTTGCTGTTAAAAAGTTTTCAGCATATGTTTGAAATAATTAATGTTAATTGCTACATGAACTTTGAGTGATCCACCAGGAATGAGTTAGTTCCAAAAAGAACATTTTCCATCTGAGTACACAGTCATTAAAATACATTAATCTAATAATCCTTATACTTTTGTGCCGTTTCCCTTTTCTTCTGCCAAGAAAACAACAACAACAAAGAAAAAACCAAAATTGTGCCAGAGTAGCTGTTGATCTTGATTTTATAGAGAAGAATTCAGGAGAATATATTTTGCACATGCCCTGCAGTGATGGAGCAGCCTCTGGACTCCTCTCTGTGTTTTTGTAGCTGGGGAGAAACTTGTCTGGAGCACACCACTATCCCGAGTGCATTGCCAGTTCTATAACCACGGATCAAGACAGAAAGCTAATGGTAAAATTATACCTTCCTCATCCTTCCAGCTACCTGTGTGTCAGAATCCTTTTAAAAGTCTATAAAGGATTTTGTATTTCCGATTTCATATTGATAGTTGTCTGCAGATTATATGACCAAGTAATATGTGTAAGGTTTTAATATCCATAAGTCTAAAGCTAAGAAAAAAAAAAAAAGCTGGATAATTTGTAGGTATTTTGGATTTTATCAAATCCTTTCTGAAATTTTATAATAAATTCAGCAGTTAAATGCCCAGTGCAGTCACAATGAAATCGACTGGGAGAAAGTGACAACGCTGTTTACTCAAAGATATTTTCAGACTTCAAAATTTTCCATTAATTATTAAAAGAAACATTGTTTCTCCAAATCTGTAACTGGGCATGTCCTGGTGTGAACTTTAGGGATTTCAGGAATCTAGGGACATGGTTTAGTGGTAGGCGTGGCAATGGTACGTAATGTTTGGACTCAGCGATCTTAAAGTCTTTTCCAATCTAAACAATTCTGTGATCCTATGATTCAATTCACACAGATGATTGCTGAGCAATTTCCAAATTGACCTATTGAATTGGACCATAAAAACTTATGAAAGTGATTGGAATCTCAGTCTGGAGGCTACACTGATCTTTAAGTCCAAGCATTGCTACCAGATGCCATTTTTTGATGACAATTTTCACAAAAATGGTAATTTCTGAATCTACTTCATCTTAAAACTATACTAGATTTTTCATGAAGCCAAGAGGGCGGCAAAGAAATATTTTTACAGTCTTGAGTTCACAGAATAATTGTAGACAGATAATAAGGTCTATACACTAAGTCAGAAATTTAGAAGGACATGTTTATAAAACTTTAAAAGTCTTAAAAATATGCTTCAATTCATAAAGAATTTTAAGGTTTTCTTCTGCATCAATTTAAATCCTTTAAGGCAGATTTTAATTAAACTATGACATCTCAGAGTGAAAGTTAACTCAGACACAGGTAATTTGGGTATAATTTCACAAGTCTGACCCTATGGCATATTTTGTGGGAAAAAATAAAAAAAAAGGAGCTTGCAATTACATAGAGAACAAAAAAGTGTTTTAAGCTTAGTATATAATGAAACCACCAAATTCCATGTTCCCTGAAGGAAAATCTGGTCCATAAAACATACCATAAGAGCAAGCCAAAAGAAAAGGTGCATTTTTTAATGTTTTGACATGACAATGTCTGGTTTAAATTTATTAAGGATTCCTAGGGAAAAGAATCATCTAATACCTGAGAACATGATGGTTCAAATTCACAAGAAGACTGTGTTTTCAGTAAGATACAAAAAAAATATAGAGGGTTTTTTATTTCTATTTCTCCACTAGAGTATTGTTTTAGTTTTGTAAGTCAATCTTAGAAGAAAAAAAAAAAATCAAGCACATATGTAGTGTCTTAACTGCAATTAACTAAAAGTTACTTGGTTGATTGCTTGCTATTCTCTCTGTTGTACCCACAGGAATGCCTCACATGAAACTGGTGCAAACAGTTGTGCCAAACAAAAAAATTACTTGCTCGGCAGTATGTTCTGATTGTCTAAAACAAATGACATAGGAGTGAATTCAACCCCCTACTGCAGTTACTACAGCTGAAATGCAAACGTCAGCTCACCTGCCTCTGTGGTTTGAGGGATGATGTGAAAACCACATTGGTTAAGAGTCAAATGAATGTTTGCTCTGTGGTTAAGCAGGATTGCTGCAGATTGTGTTGGCCTTACATGTCCTATACAATCCCAACACACCCATTCTTTCTAATCCACTTTGTCTTTTTTGCCTACCTATCACATGCACATCTAATTAATCTCCAAGAAATAAAATATTTCACAAGTATAATGGTGTATCTTTCTATAGTAAATTTTAAAAATCCCTCAAACAAACAAAACACAACAACTAAAATCCAAACGAAGCAAAAAACCCCAAAAATAAACAAAAACAAAACACAAACAAAAAACCAAAACCACAAAGCCCCAGAAAAAAAAACTTCCCCCAGCTAAAAACCTAGAGTTTGATAATGGTGTGTCTCTTTTCCATTACAATCCCACTGAAATATCTGCCACCAGTTCACTTTCAAGGAAAATTTTGTCAAATTGGTTTTTTTACAGGTTTTTATTGCTGACATTCTTTAAGCTATGGACATTGCCATAATGCAGTGTTTTGCTTTCATTTATTTTGGATACTGTTAAGTATTGGTAAAAGCTATTTACAACTTCTGTTCCAAAATTAATGAAAATCAAATTTGGAGCTGGACTGGATATCTCCAGAGTCTCTTCCAGCCCCAGTTTTTCTGTGACATTATTTTCATCATGGAAACATTAACAAAATATATAAAAACACTTCTCTGTAGTTAAAAAAAATATATATATATAAAATTTGCATTTAATTGAAATCATGTTTGAAAAAATTGATATGGAAATATCTAAAAACAATAAGGTAAATATACTTTGATTCTTTTTGTTTAGTTTTATTGTCTGTATTTGTCTTGATAAATCAGGTTTTCACTACTCAAAGAATGGGCGTTCTCATTCAAATATATATTCTTCCAAACTGAACTCCAAATGAAATGTGATATAATTGATTCCACTTCTGTGTTCTGGGCATTTTTTTCTCCTTTTATACTTATCCTGGGCTATTAAACAGTCAAAAGAAAACTTAGGGGAATAATTTATTTTACTCTCAATAGTGCACATTGAACCTGGAGGCATTTTGGTGTCACATAAATTGTGCACAGTACAATAGAATGGCAGTAGGTCACCATCCTCTCAAAAGAAACTCTAAAGGAAATGAGGTGATTGCAACATCAAGTGGGCAACCAGTAAATCTTACAATGATGCTACCAATATTAAAGTTAAAATGTTACAGCGAGGTCTTGTCTGCCCTTGAGGTGACAAAGAGGTTGTAACCACTGGGTGAAGCACTTTGAAATACTAGTAAATTACTTCATGATCACATCCAAATGTGCTTGTTCTTTTTGGCTTGTTTTTCTACAACTTTGTGCTTTAGCTCTCTCAGAAAACCTATTATTTATGGCTTTGTTTCTTCTTCAGAAAATAGACTGATAAAAACACCTGAAACTGCTGGATTTGACATCTTGCCCCATAAAAAGCCTCACTTGAAGAACGATGATTTTTCAATATTTTTTATGTGACATATTTTTCTTAATTAATATATTTTTTTAAAAGCTAGGTTCTTCTTAATTGTTTCAAAATTGTCAAAGATAAATTTTGATTAAAAATCAATACTTTTATTTAAACCAAAACTATTTTTTTTATTTTTAATGTTGAAGAAAAACAGATTTGGACATTTTAATTCTGAAGAAATTCATAAAGTTGCTACACTGAGACTTTGGTATCAGCAAGGAAATTTATTCTCTGGAAGGACTGGACAGGAACACAAATGAGGAAGAATCAGACATAAATTTTCAGAAGAACCAAATTTTTATATAACTAAATAAGGTCATTAAAACTATGACTCATACATTCTGGGATATGATTTCTTACAGAAGCAAAGGCCAAAGGCAGGTAGATGTGTTTATTGCTCTGAAAACTGTAGAGCAATTACATGAGTCATATCAATCAATGTACTCCTTCATTGCTGTAGAATAAAAAAGTCCAAAAACAATCAACTATTCGTTAAGTACTGAGTAAATTATTGCGTGGGAATAACTAATGCTACATACAAAGAGAAAAGTTATCAGGGATATGGCTGATAATCTCAATAATTTTCTTTTATCTTCATTCCATTTTGAGACTTTTCTGGCAGGGATTCTTAAGAAAAAAAAGTGACTTCTCTTATTCAGTTTTCTTCTTAGGATGAATCTTTCTGCAGGTAGTCTTCTGATATGAAAAAAACTATTTCTGGTGGCTTGTGGCACAGTAAAGAGTGCACAAATAGTGCTGGATATTAGAAGGGAAGAGCAATGAGAAACACAGATCTTTAAAATGAAGGTTATAGATGTACGACTATAATAGAATAGAAAGATTGTAGATATTTTATGGAGATGACACAGCAATAGAAAAAGCTTAGCAAGACCAACAAGCCAGAGTTTACAAAGATTCTCAGGTCACCAACATACAACAGGCCTAATTTAATCAAGGGTGGTGTGATTCACTTTTTCTTGAATAATTAATGAACAAATAAGTTTTTACTCTGAATGGTCGTGTCTTGTATTTTCTTACAAAAGCATCTAGAAAATACAGTGATATTTCATTGTCTTTTTTACCTATTCTCAGAACTCACCTATCAAAAGTCATATGGTAAAAAACCAGAGTGGGAAATACTGATATTAATAGTGTGATTCAGAAATACATCAGAAAGAACAATTTACTTTTCATTAGAAACTATGAGTTGTGTAATTTGAAAAACAAGGGAAGGCTATGAAAATATGCAATATTTTTTGCAGCCATCATAATATTGTTAAAATTCATGGCAAACACATCTAGCCAATAAGAGCAATAATTTTTATATTTTACACAATTTAATGTCTGAGTGCCTTTTATTACTGTTTTAATGATGACATGATTTAATATATATAGGCCATTATTTGTAATGCATTTGCTTGTCTATTTCATTTTTTAGTATAATTTGATCATATTATGTAAAATATACTATAACCATTATGCCAAAGCATTAATGTCATGCATAGAATAATGCCAATTTTTATTAAAATGTCATTAATGCACATTTATTTTAATTTATACCATTCTTTACAGAAAGATCTCTGGAATATTAATATATCTGCCTTATTTTTACATTACATCTCTGTATATTAGAGTGTTTCAGATGTGGCTCAGAGAAGTCGCTCAACTTGATTTAAAAAATATCTTCTACCTCAAAAAACTCCCATTTAAACTTTCATATTTGTTCTATATCAAATGGTAGCAACAGTTCCGGAAATTAAAATGATGCTTCAAATTAGGTTGATAGAAAAAAAAAAAAAAAGAAAGTGAATTTTCCATTCCTTTCATGGTAGACATCTAATTCTCTGTGCCAAAAGGTTGTGACCAGCAACATTCATCATGCGTGATATTGATAAATTTATCTCATGTATGGAAAGACTGCACATAATTGACAAAACGGATAAGGCTTGTATAATAACAGCCAGTGAGAGAATAACTGATAAAGAATAAAGTAGTTAATAAAATCAAAATATTTATGATCTCTTTTTTTCCCTTTCCAAATATAGACAATGTCTGAAAAAAATTTAGTATACTTATTATTTGGACTGGGTAGACTCACAGATAAGCTGCATCCACTGCTGGGAATAAGATTAAAGAATGTGGTGGCAGGATCTATGTTTGGTCCAGGAGTGAGGATTTCCACCACTCCCCTCTCCCAGGATGAGAAAGTGAAGGAGTTCTGGTCGAGCCTGGACCAGGTAGGAGGAGAAGAAACAGCCAGATTTGGAGCTACCCTGTGTAGGGGTGTACCTCTAAGAAGAGATCTAGCAGTGGCAAACAATTCCTTTTGTAGGGGACACAAAGTCCTGCCTCTATTAATCTGCCTGGTGTGTACTTTGCTTTAAGAATAATTCTTTTGTCCTTACCACAGAAGTTCTTACCACAGAAGCCTCTCAATTAGGAAGTTACGTAATTTTTTTCATTTTTTTTTTTTTTTCAGAGGGACAACTCAACTGTTGTAAGCGTTTCCTATTTTAAACTCAGTGTTTTGTGTGAAATATCCCACTGATATTAGTGTCAATATAATAACAATATTTTGTATTTTATAAAATGTAAAATCATAATTAATAATAAACAGAAAATATATATGATGTTATATAACAATGTATAATTGTTCATTTATAAATACATATATCTAATTATAAAGGATTATTTCAAAAGGAAGAATTAATACATAATATATAATACTACTGCTTTTTGAAATTCACATATGAATAGTCAGATTTCACAGTTTATATGCACATTTCACTAACATTTGGGTGTGCAATGAAAGAATAAAGAAAAGACAACTGAAGATATGTTTTAAAATTTATAGAAACATTAATGAAATATGCCTTTTTTTCTCCTAATTGGCATCTAAAGTATATATTGGATTTTATTTGAATATTACCCATGTACATGTCCCCAAGACTGGTCTGTTTAGTTATATTACTGACTGTTAGAACTTTCA
Organism: Tychaedon coryphoeus; assembly: GCA_013398595.1. NCBI lineage: Eukaryota > Metazoa > Chordata > Aves > Passeriformes > Muscicapidae > Tychaedon > Tychaedon coryphoeus. Next base: position 541,058 of record WBND01000634.1, on the reverse strand, counting down.
AAACAAGGCCTCATATTACCAATATATTCAGCATACATTGGAAGTTTAAATACTTTCACTGGAATAACTAGATGGGGATTTCTGACCAGATGGGAATTATTCAAAACAACAAAATCCTCAAACCTAGCAAAATCCAAACCAAAAGGTTTCTCATCTATGCCTTGAAAATTGAAGTTGAAAACATATATTATGTTGCTACAAATATTCAGGAGAATCAGGTATTGTCATATTGAATAGAGTGCATTAATGTTTTTATTTGCATTTAAAATTCACAACACTTAAAGTTATAACAATGCAGTTCAAGTAATTTCATCAAATATCTCTTATTAAATAATGAAGGACAAAAAATTCCTTTTTTTCTGTGATAGAAAACAAAATATTTGAATATATGTTAGAAACATTGGAAATTAAAATAATGAGTTTAAGAACAATTGGCAATTTTCTCTTCCTTGTTCCTCAGCATCCCTGTAAATGCAGAGCTCACTCTGTAGTTTTCTTGTGGCTCTGTGTACTTTTGACTAAGCCTGCATTTCAGATCCGATCTGGGGTTTGCCTGGTCTATGCAGACAGAAAAACTGATCTATTCAAAGTCAGTTTGTTTTGAAGTACAAGATATTTAGTACTATATTGCAGCTTATATTTTCTCCTGAAAACTATAATGATTGTAAATGTTAAATGTTGCTTTTCTTGCAACATGTGGAAAGATTGATGACTTTGCTTTCATTTTTCTGCATCAAATGATATTAAATATATTTCAAACTGCTAAGTATTTTTGACTCCTTGCAATGTTATTGCCAAACTGGCTGAGGTGTTATTTTTCCCTTTTGGATTTTCTTCAAATCATGAGCTGTGAGTTAGATTTAAGGAAGCTGCAGTCAGTTACCACAAGCAGAGCCCACATTTTCTCTGTTTTTTTATTTCTTCATGACTTTCTGCCCCTTCTTTCAGCTGTTATAGAAAGATGGTTCATGATTCTATACAATACTGGCTAGGAGCCCCATTCAGCAGTGGGGCAAGAGAAGTATGCACATACACTGATACCAAATGAGTTTGCAATCCAGGTTAACTAACTCTTAATTACAATTGTCATGCAAAATTAGGCAGACCAATGGTTTGGTAAATTTTGTAGTTGTTATTGCTGTTATTTTGTGTGTTTGGTTTTGATTTTGGTTGTTTGGTTTTTTTTACTCTTACTTTGTAGTCCTAAACCTGGACCTTGTTGAGTAAGCCCTTATCAGGGAAGAACAGGTATAAACGAGTTCTTTATAGTGTGAAATTTCTTTACTATTTTTTTCCAGGTTGGTTAGAATAAGAAGATTAATTAACATAATGTTATCTGCAAGGGCAGATATATTTTCTGACGTTATATAATAATCTGGTTTTGGAGAGACTTCTGAAGAAGTGTTCTCTCTACTGATTCAGGTCAATTGAATCGTAGACTCATTTAGGCTGGAAAAGATCTCTAAAATCATTGAACTCAACCATTAGCCCAACACTGTCAAGTCCAGCATTAAATATGTCCCCTATTTCCACATCTATGCAAATATCTCCAGGAATGGGGACACAACCACTTCCCTGGGCAGTCTGTTTCACTGCCTGATAATTCTTTGGAGAAGAATTTTTTCCTAATAGCCCTGAGATAGTCTATAGAATTAAGAAATCTCTCTCTTAACTTCTAGTACAAATTAGCTCACTGCTTCAGCAAGGCTGGAGACTGTTTCTTAGTATAGCTTATGGCTATGCCATTTTACAGAAGAGTATGATGTCGATCTTCTCGCAGAATAAACTTGAATTTCATATTAAAGACAACATCTAATCTATAATTTATTTGATAACTCTCTAACTGCAAAAATAGGTTAAGCTTTCTGCATATTTTAAAGGTATACAACAGATGATGTTCCCTGTGCCAGCTCAGTGGTTTTGTGTTAACCCTGCAAGACCATTCATTTTAGTATTGCTTTCTATTGGTTCTCCAAATGCTATCAGAACCCTGGGAGATTTCATATGTGAAGTGCTCCACAAGTTTTTAGCTTGATATTTCTTTTCATGCCTTGTCAAAGTCTGGCTATCTCAACAAATTATTACTTTACATTGTATGAATTTGTAATAAACCTCTGTTGAGATTCCTTAATTGTACTGTCTTCAAGTTATTTAAGTGAAATTTTAGCTTCACTACCACTTTTCATCCTCTGCTCTAACCATTGTGACTTTTCTTTGAGTATCCTCTCTTACAGTGTTTACTCCTGGCTAAATGCCAGTCCCAAAATCACAACAGAAGTGATTTGAAAACATGTTGAATGAATACACTTAATGCTCCTATTGTTTTTGAGTATACTGCTTTTGTCTTTTCTATTTTTCTCTGTAGTGTCTCTACTGCTTGATGATTGTGCACCATATAATGAGTCTGCTTGACTCTTGTCTCTATTTCTGTTACCAGAAAATTAGTAAAAGTTATTTTTTAGTATGTATATTTCTGTTACACTAAATTATGATGCCTGCTTATACTTCCTGGTTTACATCTTTAGCCTATAGCTCACTCAAGCTCCCATTATAGGTTGTTCTGTCCACAATGACAACCTCTCAGGAGTAATGAAATGAGAAGCAAAGAGGCTCATTAAAAAAGAAGAGGAGGATAGCCCAAGGGTCATAAAATGAAATGAGAAAATCTGATTTATCTAGGTCTTTCAAAGTGGCATAACTTTCAGTAGCCCTAACAGTTGAATAAGAAGCAGTTACAAGCATTTAGGTCTTTTATGACTCTCCTAAATAGTTGTGGATACAAATGTTTATCTTTCACTAAATAACAGAGGAACTATAACAAGCCTGGCTTTCTAAAATATACTAGTTCTCTGGTAGTATTTTTTTCTGAAAGTTATGCTGTTGTAGAGCTTACTTCTCTATGTATTTTATCTAAGGTTCCCTGAGATTCAATGTCTGCATTTATTTCTGCTTGACAGGTTAGGATGAAATCATTCCAATATATTATTTGTTTTCTCCTGAGTGAGCTCCAGTGAATGCTTGGCTCAAACAATGCAATGACAGTAAGGCCTCAGTTAATTCTCCCTTCATGCCTTGTTGGCAGTCACCATAAGCTACTGTAAGTTCAATTTAATGAAAAATCATTGCTTCATCAAGTTTCATTCCTGTCCTAAAAGAACTGAAACCCCTTTGGTTCAATGCAACAGAATAAGAAATGCTAATAGTAAGAATATAGTGCTGTCTGTGGGGAGAAAGGATCCACACATACTGTTCCTTTTTTTGCCTGGGGTGTCATAGTGATTCTTCTGGAATTACTCTCCTCTGGCATAACCTTTCACTCTCACTCTTGAAAATTCTAAATTGCTCATTTTCCTGAGCTGCAGAGAATGGTTCACTAGAGATTTAAGAATGATCAGACAAGCCCCTTGGAAATTTTCAGGATCACTATTGTTTGCCTGGAAAATAATAAGGAACGTGCTGTATCTGAGACTGAAAAGCAGAGAGGAAATCACAGTTACACCAACACAAAAATCCACTATACGAAGTTTTCCCTACTTGCCAGAGTCCCACTCGGCCTGAGTGAGTCCTGGCTACCATGAGTGGACATGCAGTAGCTTTTGCCATCTTTCAGTGGAAATAGAGACCAAGTACTGACTTTGAGTAGCCCACGGCTTTTGCCATCTGATTGTGGCCCAAAGAGTCATGACTTTGTGTAAGCAGCATAAATAACAGTAGAAGATTAGTTAAAATGGCAATTATTATACATCTGGAAGGAGGCTTCATTTCATCAATAAAGTGCTAGTGCTGCTAAAGGTTATAACTCTTGCTGATATGTTAACAACCTACTGTGTACTGTATAAAGACATAAATAAGAATGATATACATTTTAGAGTATGTGGAAGTTAATCTACATAAATCTAAGTCTGTACACCAGCTTTCTACACTCTTTTATTTTGCCTCAGTCTCACTTTGTGGCAGTGGACTTTGATGCAGAAATGATTTACCAACATTAATCTATGTAACTAATTAAGGCTGAAGGGAGAATGGCTGAGAGAAAGTATGATTTCTTTGAATAATTTTTCCCTTTCTCATTCTGACAAGATAAAGAAACAAAAAAAAAAAAAAGAAACTCATGGTTTCATTCATACTTTTCCAACTTTTGTCTGGAAATTTTTCTTCACATGACTCACCTTTTGGGACATGTATAAGGATCTTAATAGCAGTCCCTGACAGTGATTTCCTCTGCTAATCAGCACTACTTTTTCAACTGAAATTTGAATCTCTTAGCATACCTTGGGACTTCCACAAGTTCCACACACTATACACTAATACAGCAGTTCTAGGGTTATCCTAGATATTTCTTTATCTTTAAAATGTGACAAAACAAATTTAATCATGACTCCAAAGTTATGATTTTGCAATCAAATGCAAATTTTATGCAAAGTATTTTTATAAAATTCAATGTCAAATTTCAAAGGAACAGAATGAGTAAGAGTTAATGAAAAAACAAAGGAAAACAAAACAAAAGGACACATTCCAAGATGTTCAAATACATTCACATCCTGATTTTCAAGAAAGCTGAGCTGAGCAAAGGCTGTGGACGTTAAAAATGCTGATTGCTGTCCTAACAAAGGATTCCAAGCAGTCATCATCCATTATGGAAACTCATATTTATGGACTTCTTACTGCAGTTTATAATTCTGGCCTTCAGTAAGCAGGTTTTAGACTAAATAGAAAATCACAGTATATTTTTAACCTTTGTAGGTCACTGATCACTGATATGATATGCTGTTTTAGCTCAGGTGTTTCTGTTGTATCTCTTAGAATATTATTTCAGTGTATGACATTCACAGGGAAATCACCAAGTAACCCTGTGAAAATATGCCTGCAACCTACTCTGCAAACCTAGTAATCTTTTCAAAGTGATCTGTTTGCATTTATATTCTTTAATCCATTCATTCAGGATTGAAGTACTCAAAATACTAATAGAAAAATAAATTGAATAAACATTGAAACCTAGATCCAGTAGAAAGAAAGCATTTGCCATGTCTTTTTATCCTGCTAGAATTTCAGATGAGGAGGCAAAGGTAGGAAAAGAGAAAAAAATGCCAGCTGTGTGGAGTCTGCATTTACATTAGCAATTTAATTTGGAAATAAAACTAAATTCTTTCCACTTTTCCCCTTTCATTTTTATTGAGTCCTCTTGAGGTATGGATTCCTTTTGGATGAAACTTCACCAAAGGAGTTGCATGAAGGTGGAGTCTAGCTGTAACTGGAAGTCTTTCTTTGAGAATGGTCCAGAGCTACTCCAGAATAAATGCTACGCACAAGGGGTAATGAAACATGTGCAGTGTGGATTTCAGGCCCTGAGCAATGAGTCTTCTTCTCTAGTGGCCTGTTCTATCACACTACAGAACTTGTTAATACAGACATATACAGACATATCTTCATATTTTCAATGCCAACTTTTATCTATCAGAATAGTGCTGCATACTATTGATCTTTGCCTTGACTCGTTATATAAGGGTGGATCAGTCTGGAACCTGCAATATCAAAGTATTGGTCTTTGAATCTTAAGGAAGAAAAACAAGATTCATTTAATCACGTGCTTACAAGAAGATGTTCCAAGTCACGTAATTATTTTTGGTCAGAAATAGTTTGAAGTCACAGAGAACAGGAATATTGAAGTTTCTATTACTTCTGAATTCCAGCTGAAATAAGAAAAGCTACAATTCAAACTTTTTCTGCAGTATTCCTGCATATATGCTTTCAGTAAGGATATTGCAGTCTGAAGATTGCCTTATCCAGCCTTTTAAGAAACAGCAATTTACATAGGTGTTTGATGTGTGGCAGTCTTTGGGAAATAGGTTTCGGAAGGCTTGTGTGCAAGTCAGACGGATTTTCATTTTTATTTCATATTTAGACAAATTTGTGAACAAGGGAAGGGAAGAAAGAAGAAAAAAGTAAATATAGATTACAGATTCTTTATTTTCAACTATGCCTATAATATCAAACAAGAAAGAAGTATGGTAATCTTATTATCTAATTATCTACTTTTTGGGTTTTTTTGTTTTGTTTTTTTTCTTGAAGAAAAAAATGGAGAAAAAGGGAAAAATCATTTATTTGTGAAATAAGTCTGATTGCAAATTACATATGGGAAATTACGTCTTTTCATGGTAACTATAAAATAAGTAATTACAAATGTGGTTTCTCTATTGAGTATTTCCTCAGTTTTTTCCTTTTTGGCCTTGAAGGTATTTTGTCAATAAAACTACTTTCTGTTTGAAAAAATGTAACCTGATCTTCTGCAATAATTACTGTATAGAATCAGAGAGAAATAGATGTTCAGCTAAATATACCAGAAGACACATAATTTCTTTTACATCCTTGTCCATAAAGTTAGATCACGTAGTTGTTATCCACAATCATTTAACATTATTATATCAAGAAAGACCAAGTCAGCCAAAATCACTGATGTCAGCAGCTGTTGTAACACTGAGTTATAACATCATTAGTCTGACAAGAGTTTACTGATAGATTAGCATAATATAGGATTGTACTGAACCAGTCATTCATGTTAATCAAAACAGATCACCTACTACGATAAAATATTTCAAGAAGTCATAGAAGATGACTTGGATATATTTATCTAAAACGGCAGGAAATAAAAGAAGAAAATTTAGGTAAATAGGTGTGTGTGTGTGCTTGTGACAGAGAAGCACAGAGAGCAAATATCTGGCTGCTTAGTGACTTGTTTCTTCATCTTCTGTGTAGAGACAGTTGCTGTTGTGTGGCTATTTCAACGAGTCAAGCAGCAGAATTCAATATAAAAGCCTTTGACAACACAAAATAAAGCAGGCAGATTGAAGTATTATGTGTAAATTTTTAGCTGGCACAGAAACTACAAGGCTACCTCAATCTCCTGTTTCTCCTGAAGTTGGGATACTTTTTGTAAATTCCTATACTAAAAATATAAATTATGTTTAAAGATGCTTAATCCTCCATATTCCAGTCACATAAATGCATATATGACTACCCTGAAATGGGAAATGTGCAATTGGATAATCAATTAAGAAATCTTTAATGTGTCACTCTGACCTTCTAATATCTGTCAGGTAAACCTGAAAAGTTCCTTTGGGCTGAGTAGACACTCCGGTAAATCTTTGAGGACTGTGACTGGGAGTTTTGAAATAGAGAAATACTTTAAGGGTCAAGTGCAAAAGATGAGGGGAAAAAAGACAACATTGTTCCAAGGACTGAGGCAGAATATTCAACCCTTGTTCTCTGAGCAATTAAGATTTCTAAAAGAACAAGGAGAGGCAAAAAATCCAAAGGTTAGATAACTTTTTTCCTTGCCTATTCTTTGAAAAACGATTACCAGTGTAAAGACTGCACTGGAACTTTATCTTTTGTTTTATAAGGACAAGCTCTGTAAATAAGTACCACTAACAAAGAAAGTATCTAACTCATGTTTCTGCTTCAAATCATAAAATCATCTAAGGTCACAAAAATGTGGTATATTTGAGAAGGGAAATATTTGCCTTTTGTTATCCAGATACTGTAATTTAACAATTACAAAAATGATATGAGGCTCCCTTTCAGAATTTATCACTATCTGATCAGTTTGGACTTTACAAATATTAATAAATAAACCATATTTAATGTGCAAAATAAAGAAAAGTGGGCTACTGAGAGTATTGATGTACACTAAAAGTCAGGGCCTTGCTGCAGAAACAACTTGATGTCAAATGGGCAAAACATCAGATCAGTGAACACCATCAGATCAAAAAAGAGATTTGGTCCAGTTTTGTCAGAAAATTCAGAATTATATCATTGCTATCCAAAATTGAAATTGTTGTTACATGTACTTATATGCATATAAAAAATGTGGTTTAACAACTTAGAATGTATTCTCCCTTAAAAACAGTCTAAACAGAGAGCAACTAGGATAAAACAGGGTAGAGAATACAGTAAATAAGTAAAATGCTGTGGAATTCTTACTGAATTCAGTGGGTTTCTTGTTTTTGGTTTTCTGGGTTTTTTTAGTGTTTCTTTTTTTCAGGGTACTGTATTAATTTTTATTGCTTATCTGTACATACAATTACCTCCTTATTTTAAAGAAAAAATCTGAATCCCTCTTTTAAAAGGTTTTTGGAATTTTTTAATGTGTTTACTTAGCTCTGTTTTGTATGACACATTAGAACTACAATAATTTGAGCTTTTTCAGGTTCAAATCTGCTTAAATCCTTAAGAATTTTGAAACAAGAGGTGATCAAAAGTAATCTCTCTAGTTCTAAATTTCTGTGTGGGGGACAGAAAGCTCTAGACAACATGCAGTCACTGACTAGTGACACTATCACTAACATAGTCATGGGTGCATCAAGACATCCAGACATGACTCTAAATTCACTCTCCAAATATTGCTTGGATCTTACAATGGACAGCAGTAGAAGAATCAGTAAGTACTTAGATTTCCTCAGAGTAAGGTAGGAATACTTTGGGTCCCAGTGTAGTTCTTGTTGTTGGATCAAATTGGAGTTCCTTAGTTTTTAAATAAAATTACAAGTGAAAATGCAGAAATTTAAGGAATCTCCAGACTTTTATATTATGTATCCAGCACAACATTTAGCTTTAGATTTATAATTAATCTTGGCTAACAGAAAATAGGGCTAGAAGATGTTTCTAAAGAACACTTATTTGATCGATCTCTGGCTCAAAAAATTGTCAATCTCACATTTTATTGCTGATCAATTGTCAAATATAATCAAACATTTCCTGATTTATGAGAGACTTGTTCTTAAAAATGTCCAATGATGAAAATTCTGCTATTTTCTTGTGTGATATATTTCAGTATTTGAACATCATTAAACTGTTGCTTCCAATATCAAAGCTAAATCTCCCCTGCTGCAATTTATCTAATTAGTCTTTGCACTATCCCAAAAAAAACCACAGGGAAGCAGTTTACTACTTTCTTCTTTGCAGAAACTTTTTACATATTTGAAGGTTGTTAACAAATGTCCTTTCAGGCTTCTCTGGAGTATAGGAACCCTGCTGTTTCAGTATCTCTATTAGGTCATATTTTATAGACCCTCCAATGAGCCGTATTTTCTGAAATAATATCTGGAGGACATGGTAAGCCTATTTTTTTAATTGGAAACTCAGAAGACAGTAGGATTAGTTCAGTCATCCACTCAAAGGTAATTACCTGATATTAGATGAACATTTTCTACTGTTTTGCAGATATAAGCAGGAGTAATCCCCAACAGACTCAGTGTAAGATATTTTCTCCTTTTCACATGAAGTAACTTGTTACACCACAATGATAATGATTCCTTAACATATTCTCATCTGGGACTTATTTTATTCTGTTCTTCTTATAAGAATAGAAAATGGAGTGGAAGTTTACAGTTATCATGAGGAGCTATACTACTAAACACCACAAGAAAAAGTGCAACACTTGATACAAGAAAGTTTATTTCACCTCATTGACATTTGGCACATCTGTCTTGGCTCTGTAACTAATGACATGAGTCAAAGATGTCACTTTTATATTTGAAAATTATAAAACTATAATTATTTAAATAAGTTATCATTTTCTCTGGGTTATTTTTTGTTTGGTTGGTTGTTTTATTTTAATTTATTTTAATGGGGAGAGGATTTGATAATGACTTCTTGTCAACACATACCTGCAAATACTGGTTTTCACCCAGCTCGTGCACTGAACCATGCAATGTGAATTTTGCTGGCTGATTAAACCAAGATTTATTCTGACATATGGCAGCCCTCCTCAAGCTGAAGGAGACCACTGGCGAAATTCATTTATTTTGAGGACTGCAGAAGGTGGAGCCTTGAAAGTTTCATTCTCTTCCAGAAATAAGGGCAGCAGCTGATGAAGCTGTCATTATACTTGGAAATGCTCTCAGCCTCCTCAGAGAATGAGTGCATAACTACAACTGCTGACCAAGTTACTCCCTGATAGGTGACAAAAGAAACAAAGCCAGTGCTTTCTTCAGTTTTACATCTCTGCCAGACAAAAGACAGTGAGTAGAAGGATCCACACTGAGTGTCCTACTAGCTCCACTTCTCAAGGTCATGTATGAGCCTGGAATACTTCCAGTCTGGTGAATTTTTTTCTCTCCTTGACCTTAGGGAGAAGAACATGTGTGAAGTGCTTCCTGAAAGTCAAGACCATTTCACTCTCAGGATGGAAAGACAAGAGCAGTAGCTAGAGGGGTACATTCATTAGTTCCAGCTCCTGTAAGGGTCAACCAGAGCCATGCAGACCCATGTGGCAGGAGTGTAAAAAAAGGGCTGTCATCAAAATTTCTTATTTCTTTTCTTTCCTTTCTTCCTAACATGAAGGACAGGGAATAGCAAAGACTTTGTAGTTCTCTTCCTTTTGTCTCCTTTTTCCTTGACTTCTCTCTCTGGGCAGAAGGGGAGTGTATATTTGTGTTTAAATGTCAGGCTATAGCAGAAAAGAAGCAAAGCCTTTTCTAAAGAACACACTAAGAAAACCCAATAAAGAACAACAACATTAAATCCTTTACAAATCTCATTATCAATTTCCCCCAAGCTTATTATTGTAACTTCACCAGTTTGAAAAAGCAAAGGATAATTGTTTTGCTTGACAAAACTGTGATATTTCTACACTGACTGTCATGATCTTGCTGCAGGCTGACAGGCAGCATAAAACAAATGAAGGTTGTGCAGAAAATGAATCATCATTGAAATTGGTACTATGCAGATAAGTATGTCTTATTTGCACACTTGTTCTATTTCATGTCCTATAATTTAAAAAATGGTAGGTGATTTTCTAGCATTTGTTAAAATATGGACAGAATATTTTACAAGTGTAATTGGGTGTCTGGAAGCAAGCTGGAGATCAAAGTTCAGAGGCAATAACTTAGAAAAGAACCTATATGTTCAGGAACTCAGAAACATTTTAGCAAACAGCACGTATCCTTGAGGAATTATATATTTCAGGGTAGTAGTATAGTTGTACTGGATTACTCAGAAAGAGGATTTCTCTCAGACTGCTTGAGACTAAATTGCCTTTCATAATGCTCTATTTTGTATATAAACTGCCTTTGACCTTCAAGCACAAGATATGTTTCATTTAGCTCTTACCATACATTCCATCCTCCTTAATTTTATTTTTGGTGTATTCTAATATCATATACATACTATACAAAGAAAATAAAAAGAACTTATCACAATATATTCTGCATGATGGCCTTGCCAATAGTAGGTTTTATCAGGAAATATCATGTATTTAATATTTAGGGACTAGCTATTGCAATATATTTTGTAAATCTTCTAAAATCTTGATGGAAACTTTGACACAACCTCCATTATCTTTTGAGGAACTTAAGTGGTGTTGTGAAAAAAAAATAATCTTGTGTCATCTAAGTTTTCCTTGATTGTTCTGTGGGTTAGAGAAATCTCATCACAGAAATCTCATATTTTTCTTAAAAGTAAGCTGTTTTTAAATTAAAAGGAAAAAAATTGTGTTTTCAGTCTATTTGGAAAACAGTGGTGACTGAAAAACCTTGAAGGAGTTGACTGTCTTCAAATTTTATTTGGGTTGGGTAATATCAAATAATTGATACTTGGTTCTTAGTTGAGGCAGTGGCAGATAATTGTCATTGCAATTATCAGAAGTTGGTTTTCTGTTGTACACCTAATTTTGTTTTTATCATTCACTATTCTAAGAATCTTTCATTTGAAAATAGAAATTTTTATTTTGTTCACGTATCATGGAGTACAGTAGTGAAAGATTTGTGAAATATAAAACAATTACTAAATATAAGAGTGAATTGGAACTTGTATTTTTTGGTTAATATAATCAATAAGTTTTCTATGGCTAGAAACTAGGATGTTTGAAGGAAAACAATAACTTTCATGCTTCTCTTACATCATCCTTTCATATAATCATTTACCCATGTCTGATGACAAAAAAAATTGTAAAAACCGATATAAATTCCAGATGTTGCCTGCATTTCCTTATTTGTGACTAACACAAAAGAAATTTAGTGCAAAAAGGTACTGCAACTAAATAAAAACAATTTATTGTTTTTATTTTATTTATTTTACCTTATGTCATTTATTATGCTTGTATATGCACCCGAGGATTTGTGAAGATTCTTTGCTCAGAAAAATTTAGCAGAATATCACAGTGCCTCTACTTGTGCAAAAAGACAGAGGAAAGGGAAGGGCTCTCAAGAGAAAGTGGGAGAAGCATCTTGACAGAAATAGGGAAAGGGATGATAAAAGGAGATGTGTGAGCAGTACTCAAGAGGAGATGTTCCTGCACCCTGAGCCACTCAGGCTGTTGAGTTACCTTTTACTCCGTCAAGATCACCAAACAATGAGTGCTACACTGTCAAAACCTGAGAGATTCTTCAAGCAGATGTGGCTATACTTTAAAATGACCATCTAAATGTTTTCTTAACTGTAGACTGTAAATAGCTTGAATAAAAAACTAGATTCAGAAATTTCTCTATTTCAACACGTTTTGAGTTAAATTGCATTCTTCAACAATAGAACAAACCCATGTATTCTATGGTTCAAAAATAAGAAGCTTTTAAGACATCACTTTTCATGATAGATAAAGGATATTGAAAGGTCATAATGGGATTACATTATAATCCACAGGTAAGAGCAGGATTCATGTCAAAGGATTTTAGCTATAGTTTTATTAAGCTTCCCTCTTACTTTAAGAGATTAACAAGCAGGACAACATCTGACACCTGATACAGCAACAGAAAGGATTTCTGTGGTTTTTCCTTTTATATATTTGACAGTAACACGAATGGAAGAGCTGAGAGCTGAACAGTTTCAAAAGGTTTACTCTCTGCAGTTTATGAGTTTGTTTAGAATATGCTTTCAAGAATAAAGTGAATAGTAAGAGCATGCTTTAAAATTACTTGATTCAAATATATTCAGTACTCATGAGCAATTTAGAAAATTTAATGGCCTGGATGTAAAAAAGAAACAGCTATAGCAGATATGAAAAGTGACCTTGTAGATACACATGAGATAAAGGACTTCTAACAAATACATCCTGAACATTTTTTCTTGCAAGTTTGGAAGAACAAGAGGGATTTTAGTATTTTTTTCGCTATTAAATAATATGTGTGAACTGACTGTAAATATGAAAGTCAGATAATCAAAATAATTCTCTTCAGGGTGGAATAAGTTTTGTACAGAGCTAGAAGGTATATGGATTGTGAAAAAACCCTCACATTTGAATTCTTAATGAATCGTGGTATGATCTATATCACACAATCATAATTTTACATAAATGACATGAAAACAAAATAATGAACTTTGCAATCTGAAAAGCCCTGCTTTGCCTAATTTCTAATTTTTTTTTAAGTTTTCAAAGTCAAACATGTGATTCTGCTCTTGATACAAATAAGTGAGCGCTGTTGATTTAATTATTCTTTGTGTTCATGTGTGTCACTTCCAAAGTATCTTGTACTGTTAATAGTTGCTACTTCTTACTTTTGTATTTCTAAAATAGATGGTATAGAGAAGTAATTGTAATTCAAACTATATCTTCACTTCTGTTTTATATTAAATCTTCCTACTGAAAGGTAAGATAGGTACCCATCTGAAGTACCAAATGAGTTTCCAGATGGATCTAGAGAAAGTCTATCCCATAGGTCTGTGCTGTCACTACAGTTTTTTTAAAATTTCCTTTTATATAACTACATGCTGATAACACGGGAGTCAAACTACATCAATCCATATTCCCTTGCTTCTGGATTCTCAGTGGATGTCCATGCAAGACAATCTATTGTGACTTTTGTACTAAGAGAGGTGGTAGTAACCTGTAGTTTCAATGAGGTTGCACACAAGGAAAAAGAAGCTTTTGTACTTTGGCAGAGACCTAATAAAGAATCATACAGCAATAATATTTGGGATCATTTGTTAGATGCCTAAAATGAATGGACAGAAGAATACATGAAAGGACAACCTGTGTTTATTTCATTTGAATGATATTTTAAAGAAAACAAGAAGCATATCAATGTTGTTGTAACGGCATTGCAATTAGATAAGCAATTAGAATGGTTAACAGATAAACAATTAGAATGGATAGCAATAAAAAAATTTGTATTTAGATATAAATGTTTAGGATTTACTTTTGCTTGCTGCAATAAAAGATAATATTTTATATTCTCCAAGATAGTCACTTTGTGCTTCATAGATTGAAAGCCTTTAGTACCTGTCAATGACAGAGATTTAAAATTTTGACAGACAGGGGCTTTTTATTTTTTAAGAGGACTCTGAAGATTACTTACATATTTAAGGCCAGTAGAAATCACCACAACCATTTTAACTGACTTGTCACTATGAAAATTCAAGCCAGTCAAAAGAGCAAAGTTTTTTCTAAGCTACAGAACATATTTAAAGAGCTTATGTAAATTTGATATCCAGACTCCAAGTGATATAAAATTGGCCTCATCACCATATAAATAATTTATTACAAATTACTGATAACATACATACACCCTAAAGCTATTCTTACTTTCAATCATATTTTTCTAAGTTCTGCTCTGCTAAAATATTTCAGTTTTGCTATAGAATCTCTTCTCTAATGTAAAATTTACCTTGGTTATTTTTGTTCTTCTCCCCCTCCTTCATCATATATTCTTGGTATTACATTTTTCCTACATAATACTACATAAATACTTCATAGCAGCTCATCACACTTGGTGTTTGGAAGAAACATTCCAAAAGACAAATGTAAATCATGCAATCAAACAAGGGTACAAGTGATGGCACAAAAGGCAGGAAACAACCAATTGAAAGAGGATCAATTAAAATAATAATTTCTCTCTCTCTCTTTTTTTTTTTTTTTTTTTTTTTAAGTGAGGAATAATTTTCAGATAAATACTGGTTCTAAAACGCTTCATTCGACTGTAACAAGAGCACCCATGCAGCAAATCAAGAGCTAGAAGCCTGATATGGCAAATTATGGTGGCACCACAAAACAAATTAATTATTTTCTTAGTTCTGGACCATGTCTGTGGCATATTTGGAATTTAGAGTAGCCTAAGTGTTATGCAGGTATGATAAAGACAAAGTGTACCAAAGAAGCTATGCAAACTCAATAGAAATGACTACATTTTGTGTTTTTTGAGAAACAGTCTGTGCCTCTTGCTCCTAAATATGGAAAAATGTACTTTTGTATAAGACTTGTAAAAAACAATATTGGCAGTCTTGGACTTGCCTTATATTTGGATGGATTTGGTGAAATACATTGGGTTTTTCATATGTTAATTTAAACAAATTGATTTATTGCCCTGTTTATGCTCCACACTAAGCATCTGAACAGTCTCATTGACACCGGGGGGATTAAAACTAAGCAAGTGCAACAGATCTACATGACTCGAGCTTTTACTGTGAGATTACAATTCATAATTACTTTAAACAGTTTTAACTCTCTTGGCTTCTATTTTACATTAATAAATTATCCTTCCAAAGGCTAGAACTTGATTTACGCTACCCATAATCAGCACACAGATGTTTCAATGATTCACATAGCTCTTAATACCTGCTTCATGGAGTGTTTGACTTCTCAGTAACTCTGAAATTAAAAATGTTTACCCATTCAAAATGCATAATTAACTCGAATAGGAAGAAAATAAGTTACTGTTTGAATGATGAAGTTTTCTTAGTAATCATATGTCTATTATTTCTCCCATCCAAATATTTAATAATAAAAAAAAAAGTTGACAATTTGCCTCTGTAATCTATTATCTGCTTTTTATGGACACACATAGTGTTCTTACATGCATGTACTGCAAAGGGAGGAAGCTGTTTGACAGCCTTCCTTATTTTTTGTGAAACATAAAGCAGGTGGTGTAAAGGTTGTCATCCTTTGTTCTGTTCTCAAGGGATTGCCACAAGGGGAAAGAAAATAATTTGCTTTCCAGCTTCGTGCAATTATTGTTAACGGCACTGAGGCTGAATAAAACAGAGAGACTTTTGATATTCCTTTACTAAAAATGAAGACAGAGATAATAAATTCCACAAAATATATAATACAGTGTTACACTAACATGTATCAGTGAATGGTTGCTATGGACCTGTAACCTGGCACAAAATGTCATTGTCTGATGCTGCTTTTCCAAATCACTCATCAATCCCTAGGAATCTGCTGAAATGAAGAATGCTAGATGAAATGCCATTTACCTGGGACTCTACAGCTGCTGTGTACCTTCCACATTAGGGCAAATAAAATGTGGTAAGCCAATCACATGCCCATCTCATCAAGGTTCACCCAAGTGATCTGTGAGGCATGAAATTCTGCCTGTCAGCTTTCCTTACACATCCAGGAAAAATGAGCACAACAGGAACTGACTTCAAGCAATATTCACTTCTGATTTTTACTTTTCATCCCAGATTTGAGCTATGCCCCATTTCTTCCTATACACTGTTTCAGTGCTTGAATCTGTCAGGAAAAAAAAATAGTGGAAAGGAGAAATTTTCTAGTACAGCACTGCAGACAGAGAATACAGTAAATTCATTTTAATTTTTTACCCAAAGAACCACTAGTTTTCAAAATGTTTGAAAAGGATTTTGAGTACCAATATGGATAAAGAACATTTCCTTGTAAAGAAAAACCAAGAAACTAAAACCAAACAAATCAAAACAAATCAAAGCCCCCAAACAAACAAACAAATAAAATCTTGAAACCAACTGTGAAATTAGTATATCTCTAAAGCTTGGAAATCTCAGTAATTTTAAAGGAGTTTTAACACCAGTACACTAAAAAGTTTCAGATTAAAACATTGATCCAAACATCTGGGAAAACAATGGTGAATTATCAGTAGCTCATGCTCATGAGACTAGTAATAGGATTTACCATACAGATTTGATATAAAATAAAATGAATTTAGAAAAGCAGTGTGTTACAGATATAGTTTAGCCTTCCTCAAGCTATTCCTACCTGCAGGAGTAATTTCTTTTAATGGGAGAAATAATTTTGAGCACCCCATCCAGACTGAATTCATGGTGGCAATGTAAACCAAATTTTCTTGTAAGGTTTCAGCTATAATATTATGATCATAAAAATAAAATCTTAAAAATAAAATCTTAATACTTCAAATACACAGCAGTACCAGGAGACTTAATATGGTACATTTTAGCCATTTCTGTATGAGTTTAATAAACGTTTTATAGCCTTTATGTTTCATTATTTCATACCCACAAGAAAGGAACTGAGCTTTTAGAATGGTGCTTCTTTTCAGTCTGTGGATCATGTACTCTGTGTCTGTGGAGCTAATGTGTTCATGGACCTACAAGATCAATGTTTGGTAGGTAAGGAAATTAGAATCCTTGTAGCACAGTATTCAGAGGGTCAGTTCTTTACCAGCATAACAGCTGAAAAGAGAAAAACCATAAAAATCTTGAGGACTACTGTTTAAGAGTACCTGATAAACATCAGAAACCAAGAAGGAGGTAGCAGATAGGAGCATAAAGACTGCTTCCTAAATATTAAATCATTAAGGCTAAAACCAATTAAACCCTACATAGCTGCTTATTAGATCAAATTTATCCAATTTCCTCTTTCATGTTTGCAAGTTTGAGTTTATCAGATCTAAAGAGAAGATGCCAAGACAAATAGGGGATCAAGCTGTTTTCTTGTACCGTACAGACAGCCATGCACTATTCTGAGATTTACATAAACACAAAAATTTTGAGTGGAAAGTACCTATGACAGGAAAGTGGTAAAGGAGCAGAAAAACTCCTTCTCCAAGATGTTCAGAGTACTTTTCTGAAGTTTTGACATCTGACTCAAGAGTATATATTAGATGCTTTCATCACCCTTGGGACTCAGGATTTGGAATCCTGAAGTGAGAGTTTAACAGAGTTTCTTATTTAAATCAGCCAGATGATATTGTCTTGTAGTGTCATCGATCATGGATCATGTTCACAGTACAGGAGGAGATAATCTGGATTCCAGACTGTTGCAGCCTGAGAGAACTTAAACACAGATTTTAGCCATCCTACTCACTACACATAAGGGTTATCTTGCTGAAGTGCTCTGTTTGTAGTAGATGATGCAATATTTACTTCATCCAGAATGAAAATGAATGGAAAACTGTATAATTAGCAGGCTAGTAAATAAAATGCCCATCTGAGAATTCACTCATCCATTTTGCACTCTGGTTTTCTTGTAATACAACTTTTTATTCCAATAATTGAATAATGTAAAGTACATAAGGAACAGTCCAAGTGCAGGGACTAATCCTTTGAATCAGGCACTGCCAACATAAACACAATCTGAAAGAGATCTGCTGCCCCAGAAAGTTTCCTGTCATCACACAACATTTGTGGGCCAGGTACGGAAAGGCTAAGTAGCTGGTTCTTAGCTGTAGATGGTTTTTACAGAAATACCATGTACTTGTACAGACCCACTAGAAGTCTTGATGATTTTAACTGATCTAGAGATCAGTACTATCTCCGAGGTTTCTGTTTACTTAACAAGTTTTCCACATAGAGATTCAATTTTTTACCTACTTAAAAGCAATTGATTTTCATAGAAAGCTCTCCTTATTTTAATAATTCTTCCAGAATTATGTGATTAAATTTAAACAACTGTGTGATTAAAGAGATGTACAGATGTATCTGGAATCAGTCAAGAAAGACAATAAAGTTTTATTTTTCCCATAATTTACCTAAACATACCAAGAAAAAATGAAATTCATTTGATTGCCCGAGATGAGAGAGGAAACTGAATGGGCAGAATCCAGAATAATCTTTTCATTCCTAGCTTGATGGTGTTTCCAAATAGATATAGATGGTTTGTGCCTTAAAATACAATATCTGTTGGAAACATATCTAAAAGTCAATAGTAGATTGCAGCATAAAGAGCAAGATTTTCTCAAGAAAAAGGAAAACCTGAACTGATTGCAAAATTCATGTGTATCTAAGCTGCAGAGCTAGCAGTTAGATTACAGAACTTTACCTAAGATTTACTTTTTAAACAATACAAAATATTTACCTTGTGTATTTCCCCTTCTTTTTTGTTTTCTAATGGTAAATAATAATTTCTTGCTTCAAGAAGTGTGCTGAGTCTGGTTATTCAGTTTTCATAGAGTCCTTGCATAGCTTGAGGGGAAGATGCATGTTGTTTTCTAAGGTTTTTTCCAAATGTTTCCATATATTCAAAAAAAAAGTAATTTGGTCTTGAAAGCTAGTGGTTCAGATTTTCTGGTAAACTCCTGACTTTGCTGAGTCTTGGCCAAATTCAGAAGTTGAAAATAGGGCCCAGAAATAAGTAATACTTCTGACATCAGTTCAGACTCTGTCTTCATTATTCACAGAAAGTAGTTAGTGTTAATTGATATAAATAATCTTAACTGATTCAATTATGTGAGCAGGGAAATCTATATCCTATGTTTCCTTCCATATTCACGGATGACATCAAGCAGAAAACTTTCTAATGATCAATAAAGCTAATTTAAATTTGCTGATTACAATTATACATTTTCCCATCAAAGAGGTTTAAAATAAATATCTTAACTCAAGATTCTAAATTCATTCAAAATAATTCTGTCTGCTCAAGAAGGTATTAGAAGTTCTGTGACTGTAATATTAGCAAATTCTTAGCCAGTGAATAAATCAACAAAGAATTGAAGGGGATATAGATCACAGTAGTGGACATGTCATTTAACATGAATTTTAAAAGACTGTGCCTGTGTTCATGTTTTTATCAGACAAAATTTTTGATGAGTAAATACAGATTTAATAATAAATATAGTGTAAAAATTCTAAACATCTGGGAATTTTTAAATGCTTTTATATATTTAAAACCTTAATCTTAATAATTCTGTGTATATCTGAACATACTGATGACAATCTCACTCTTTCAGCTAGTCATATTAAAATTTTCTAATGTCAACCAATTTCTCATCATCAAGTACATTTCCATCATATTTCACCAGATTTTTTCAGAAGTTACTGTGGTGAATCAACTTTTGGAACACATGAGGCAGCAGATGACCAACTGCCACAATTTATAGAGGCCTGGGATTTACAAGTTTTCTCAGTTTATACATGAGATCCTGTATAATCCACCATGACTCTAGTATTGCTGAAAGAGATCCTGCAGTTTTGCCACGCCCTTTCCTTCAAATCTGTAGTTTACATAAAAATAAAATGAGACTTGTAAAGACATCCTCAGAAACAGCCTTTCATTTGTTTCTGCAACATCTGAGCTGGAGAAACCATTCTATTGGAGGAGATGAGGCTGTTGGAAGTTTTAGGACTGGAGATGCAGACATAACCACTTATGCACAAAGTCCAACTGTTGGGTTAAAGTATCTCTAATTCCTTGTATATTTTTAAATACTGCTCACAAGTGGAGAATACTGTTTCAAGAGAGACATCTGCTCTTTTTGAATATACAGTGACACCTTCTCTCTGAAGGTGTGCAGCTGATGTAACTCTTCTGAGGCAGAAAAGCATTCTTCTTTAACTGTCAAAAAAAGATACAGAACAAAATCTTTCTTATTATATTTTGTCCTAGAAGTAAAAGAAAGTATATTGCTTTAATTGTGAATTAAGGGCAAATGTGAGATATTATTCTTGTTCCTGAATTTATGCATATGGTGATGAGTATCAGTCAGTTTTCCAAACAGCTGTTTATGACAGGTGCCCATGTTTTAGCAGGCCCTCACACCAAATATAACTAAAACATCATGTAATTCATGTAAAGTAAAAGTAATTATCTATCTTTACCATACTCCCGTTTTCTTTCCTTTTCTACTTCTCCATGGAAGGAGAGCTAGAATGAATCAATCTTGGAAGTACTTCCTTCACTTACACAGAGATCAATGTTACTCATTTTCCATTTCTTTAAAATATGGAATAGTACTTATTTTGCAAATATAAAGCCCTGAAAATCAAGTCTAAGTTATTTGTATCACATTGCAGTCACAGTAAATTGCAGGTCAACCATTCTAAATCACAGTAATCTCCTTTATATTTAGAAGACACATACTTTTCTGCAGCTGTACGTTATATAAGGAACTAGTAAATGCACTGAAGTAACTAATCTCAAACAGATGTATTTATTTGCAGCATTTTATTTTTGTTGATTATTTTGGACAAGCCTACAATTAGCAGCTTTACAGGGCAATCATACTTTTCCTCAGAAACAATTTCAACTGCACCCTTTTCATCTCTTAGAGCACCCTTACCCTACTCAGCAATGTATTCAGGGAACTAGAGTCCTCTCAGCTCCTGTTGTTCAGTTCTTCAGTTTTGTTCTGTTGCTCTCTTCTTATGATTGAAAAGTCAGAGCCAAAAACAGTCAAAAGAGACTTAGCAAACTTTGTAGGCATGAATAGTGTGCTAGGGTGGCTTTATGATGCTTGTATCCCCAGTCACCTGTTCTGCTTGTGCTGGACATCAAGTTCTGTGCCTCAGAATGGTTCTGAGAGGGAAGAGGGGGAGAAGCAGTGGGCAGTTTGTTATCAGAGACTGCGCTGGCTCCCCTGTCCTCACAGACTGCACTGTCTGCAGCAGGGACAGCAGGAGAGAGCTCTCCTTTGCTTTTAGGATTTTTAGCTAGCTGAAGCAGAGAAGTTCCCCAGACTGTGGCTTTTCTTTTTCTTGGAACTGTTCAGCCCTGCTCTGGACTGAAAACCCAGAAGACCACTGGGAGCTCACACCCATGGCCCATCGGGGCCGGGACACGGCATTTTCCAGCACCAAAGAGACTGAGCGAGCCGAGCTACACCCCACCACAAGGACTTTCTAAATTTGCCATCTCTTCAAAGCAATGAGAGGTTACATCATTTAACATTATTCATTTTTCATGCTTGTGAATACTTTGTCTGTTAAATAAACAGATTTTTTCCCACTTTTCTCAGAGGAGATTTTAGCTCCCAAACCGGTTGGAGGAAGTGCCACTTGAATTTGCTTTCTAGAAAAGACCACTTCAGAAGGTTCCTCCCAAAATTTGCCCTAAACCAGGACACATAGCAAATGAATAATTTCTTAGTGGGAAAAAGAATAGAAGGTGCTCCCTTCATTTACTGCATCAGCTTTTAACAGAAATAAATTACTCCAAACAGTAGTGGAGAACTCAGGGCCAAGCTGTAATCAGATGGGACAGAGAGAAGGGCCAAGAGTTAAGAAAGGAGCTAGAATTCTTGGAGATTGGAGCCCACACTCCTTTAGAAAAAAAGATTAAATGCAAAAAATATTCAAAAATTATAAAATTTCTCTACATTTATACATGAAAAATTATTTTGCCATTGTATTGCATAATGACTTTAGTAATTTTTATAACGAGTCAAACATTAGAGTCCGCTGCACATTCAAATCAACAGTAGGTAAGAAGGCAAAGAAATATTGCTTGTTTTTCTTCACCACTATCCATTCAGAATTACATTTCTGCCACAGTTTTTCCTGAAATTTTCATTCTTAGATTGCATGTTTTTATCAATTGTCAGAGGTGTCTATGGAAATTTTTTAACGTGTTCTTATTCTTTGGTAATTCCTTCGAGTGAAGCAAGTGAAGGTTTCAGAGAAAAGGCTGACACTTTAGAACTTAAGAGAGATATGCAGAGTATAGTGTACCAAAATGTACAGCTTTATTTTGAGAACTTTAAATGAAGAAACCTATTTAATTTCCTTTTTCTTGTTTTTCACTTGAATATTAGCCTGAGAGACAGTTTGCAGAAATTTAGCTTTTTAGAACTTGTAGTGGTTTGTTCTTCTTCCTGATGTTGAAGTATATCTGTATCTACAAAAAAGGCAGAGCTTACAAAAATGCTACTTTACCTATTTTCATAGGTGATCTGTTACATCTGATTTTCAAGTTCACTTACTCACTGCTCAACAAAACCACAGAATGTGGATCCCTGATGCAGACACTGCATAGTCTCCTAACCTGGACGAGCAGTGTTGTCATCTGTGATCCTGACAAGCAAAGCAGGTGCATAGAATTCCTGTGAAAATCATATTCTTGACTTGAATGAACATCCTTAAATGGAACATCAATACCTATGGCAAAATAAACTCATTCATTCTCTTTATGTTTCAGAAATTCTTGCAGGGCACTGTGTCCCACCAACTGCAAAGAGGTGCACCACACTAGCAACAATGTAATTCTAATTGAATAATCAAAATGTTTTTCTCTGTGATTTTCTATTGTCTTTGGAAGTATTTGTACTTATATAAATATGTAAGAACTTGTGAAGGCCAACACTTTCAGCTTGGCAGCATGTCACTTTCTGGGTGACTATAATGCACCACAGCTGGTCTGTGTGTCACATGGCAGCATATCCACAATGTGAGAACATGGTACTTGAGACTACACTGTGCAGAGACACATGGGGATGGAAGGAAACTAGAATGAATAAACAATGGAAAAGAGTAGCTCTCAATACAGAGATATTGTGTACATCATAGGGCAGAAATCTTTCTAATCATAAATAAAAATGGGACAGTGTTGTCCCAATGACTGAGTCAACATATTCCAGTGAAAAATAACTTGGGCACGGTTGTCCTATCTCTAATTCATGTAAAATGGAAGTCAATAAGCATCTGTAGGTGATATAAAAAGATCTTAGAAATGTATTTTTCATATGCCCTAACCTACACTATTCAACATTCAATGTTACCTCAGAAACATTTCAGGATATCCGTATTAAGAAAATACATGAAGAATGTGGAAATTTTCACATTATCTATTTCTATTTTTGTATATCGTATTTTATGTTTTCTACAGTATTTTCAATTGGGAACCATCTGAAATACTTCACTGAAATACTTCAGTGACTATTTTGACCTTGATTTTGACATTGATTTAGATGTGGATGGACTACCTGTAATTATGGAGGAAATACAGTGAGAGAAGTAATTCAGCTCTTGACGTGGGACTGAGTTTTGTCCTCTCAAATGAATTTTAAATTAATCTCTTGTCACACACCAAGAAATAATTTCAAACAACAGGCCTTCCAGATATAGCTATTGAATTGCTGTCAAACCCTATTAAACCATCTACTCAAAGATCTATACTACAGATATTTTAGTGAATTTATTTCTTGGTGAAGAAAAGGAATTGAACATTCCACTGAGGAAGTGTCCACTCTGATTATAGATTTTCTGTCAGGGCAAATAATTTCAATATGTAATTAAAATATGTGGTTAAAATTTAGCATATTTTACTCTTCTTCTTGGACTTGAAAACCAGTATGTTATTGCAGTATGGGAAGCCAATGTAGTTATATATTTTTCTCTTTAATATTTACATAAAAGGAAAAATAATTTCTTTCAAATATGCTGGTATGGTGTAAGTAACTTTAGAGTTACGGAAAGAACAGGTCCCTGCTTCAAAACAACATTAATGCTACTGAATTAAAAGAATATGGACCAGATTCATTGATAGAAATTATTTGTGGAGGTTGAGCACGTTGCTTGTCCCCAGATTTTTGATGCTTTCAATAATTCTCTAAACCACTGGGTTTTTTAAATAAAAAAGTAAACATTAGAGCTTCTACATTTTTAACACAGAATCATAGATTGGCTTGGGTTAAATATAGAAAAAACTGTTATAACTGCTGTATTTTAGGAACTTATGAATTCTCACTTGAGAATGTATTCATAACAATGGAATTATGGGAAAAATAAAATTAAACAGCTAAACTGTATCATTTTTGTTAGAAACTGAGATTCTTACAAAACATCAAGGATGTAGAGAAAAATAGATGGAACACCTAGAGAATTACAAAACATCTTACTAGAATAGGTGAAGTCATCTCAAGTCTGTACATCCTGATATTGTTGAATGCTTGTTTTGAAAATCTCTATAGCTACTCACAAAAATATTGGGAGGTGTATTTCATACATATATGAAATAGAAAACTAAGACAGAATTAAATAGGTTACTAAAATAAAAAGGATTTTTTTCTAACAAACTAACTGAGGCAAAGTTAGCTTATTATACAGTTAGTCCCTGTATAATTTCTCTGAAAGTATTTATAACCAGTTCAACATTATTGCTCTAAAAATAGTGTGATATCAGAGAGGTGATTTTTAATCCTTTCTGACTGCCAGCTGGTTATCTCGTTTTCCACCCCAATACATGTTGCAGTCAATCAATTTTTTTGTCTTCACATGGACTGAAAGCTTTCTAATTTTGTAAAAGTAGCATTGACTGTAATTATTTTCCCATTATTCCTTGTAAGATTTTTTTTGATTGTTGACTATGTTGCACTTTTTTTTCCAAGAGGCAGAGGCCAGAAGTATCTGATAGCTTTGCCTAATAACACATGCTGATCTGGAATGCAAGATATTTGTTTAAAAAAGAAAATTTTCAGCTATTCTGAACTCTCACCACATGTTGATCCTGCATCTAGTTTGTCTCCTGTGAAGTAGATTCTATACTTTTAATATATGAAGTTTTATCCTTATTTCCCCAGAAGTTTTCAGAGTCGCTCTAAAAAAAAAAAAAAAAAGTTTTCTTATAGAAGTGCTTAGCTCAGGTCAGCAAAACCTAATGAACTCAGGAGAATACATTGTGCTGAAAGTCAATGGGATTTAGACTGCATCTATATTTCAGACTGCAAGGACAGGGAAAAGAAAACCTACTCTAATGTATATTTGTGATTTTGCTGTAAAGTATTAGTCAAGGTTAATAGGTAACAATTAAGCTTAACTCCATCTTTCACCCCTGTTGGACTACCAGACTTGGAAATAAACTGAGTCATTTCGTTCAGCTGCTGAAGTCCAGATGTTATTAATATGGTTAAAGCAATAAGTCCCTGTAGATGCACACTAAAATCAACAAATGCAGGGTGATCTATACTTAAAATAGTTGCTAGTTTTTGAAAGCAGGCAATAGGTCTTTTACTAATAAAAGTGCTTTTTTGATCCATCTTTCCCAGCATGGAACATAGATTGACCTGGTTTTGCTTACTCATAATTTTCTCTGTCTGATTCTAGAGAAGTAAAGAAGTTTAAAAAGTGTTACAGACACATTGTGGAATGAACTTCATCAGCTAAAGAAAATATGCCATTAGCCATTATCAGTACATTTCCCTTATTTTTCTGTCATAATCATACTTTCAAACTGATAAAAGGGAAACCTAAACGAAATATTTTCTCTCTGTTTTTGGAGCACTTGTTTTCAATGATCAAACCAATGATCTTCCACTGGAAGAGTTGATGGCTTTGTTTAAATAATGAGCTCAGAAATAAGGTACCTGACACTCCCTCCTAACCAGAAAAGAAATCAACAAAATAAAAATACCAAAGCAAAAAGCCAGGTCAGAAATAAGAACTAAAGAATTTATATCAAAGTAAGGAAAAATTAAAATAGCCAAGAAAATAGAAGCATTTATCAACCTAGGAAATGTTAGTGGTAGCAGACCTTCTACGTCTCAACAAATTTAGGACACATACCATCTAGTTGGCAATGGAGTCAGTGTAAAACTGATGGCAATGTTTTATACTTCTTCATCTCTATTAGTCTCTCACAGGTGTCTACATGACATTTTCCCGTAAAGAACAAACTACTTCATCTCAGAGGTAATATTACTCTGAAAAAGTTACAAAGTATAAAAGATTTAAGACTGGGGGCTATAATGGACCTCATCTGGAACCTGACCTTATTTACAGTGATCAACTAATCAAAACCTGGAAGACTTCAGATAGATTTCTGTACTTCTACCTTCTGCAACTGCAGAAAATATCTAAACTGCATAAATGCACACCTAAATATGGATAGGGAAATACATACTCACTAGTTTATAAAAATTTACAAGTTCTGCTTCTCTAGCTTTAAGATTGAAGATCCTGTAAATAAATAAATAGCATAAAGAATTTACACATCAGGAGATTCAATACTTAAGGATCTGTAAGAAGTGGTAAACTCCATAAACTTAAGGGATATAATGGGAGAGAGGAAAAGAATGAAAGAAGGGAGAAAGAGAGGAAGGAGAAATTGGCTGAGGGGGCAGAGGGAAGGTGGCAGGGGAGGAAGGAGGGAACAAAATAACACAGCTTTTGTTTTGCAGAGCTGAAATTGCATATACTTCAAGAGACTATATCTGTACCACTTTCCCTATTTGCTTTTCTTGTTTTTACGGGTAATGCTGAAGGAAGATGAGGATTGACTCTCACAACTTCCCCACTGCCACTAATAAAATATTTTCTCTTAACATCAACAGTGTCTTGACCTTTTAAATAAACTTCTTGTCAAATAATCCATTTACTTCTCTTCCTGAAAAGCAGTCTGGACTGGAACACACAGCAACATTAGTGGAGTTGAAAGAATGAAAAGAAGACATATTTTATTATTATATATATATATATAAAAAAAGTAGTCTATTTGTGAACATTTTAAATGCCTTTGAAGAGAATAGAGATATGTTCAGCATGTATAGGATTATGAAGGTTTCAAAGACAGAACATAAAATATGTTGAGTTATATTTCACTAAAATATGAATAGAATTTAAAGCATCTGTAGGATTGTCCTAGTGCTAGCTTTCCTTGCTCCAGAAGAAAAGAACCCCAATATCAGATAAGAAATACTAAAAGATTATGTCCAGGGTAGGACTTGGATGGAACTGGCACAGTGGTTGCTGGTTGTGTTGCGTGAACCCAACTTGAAACCTTATTTAAATATGAAACTTCCACATTAGTGTGTGAGTTCTGATTCTGCAACATTTCATTAAGTCATAATAGAGCAATTTATCATCATACTCCTTTATTCTGTGATAAAGAAATTAGATTTTCCTCATTTCTTCTGGATTTGTTCGATTGGACATCAGAAATACTGGGATATAAGACCTCAGTGCGTAAGTGAACACTGTACCCTAATGCCATCAGGGTAAGAGGGGGAGGAACCTCTCTTGATTTCAGAAATTACAGAAGGATCCCAACAGGTTGTTAGAGGTTGAGATGAGATTAACAAGGAAAAAGTGGCAGAAGCATCCTCTTGTGACTGAAACTGAAGCAGCCTGAAGGCTGCTGTATCCTTTGCAATGACTAGCTCAGAAGAGGGTACTCCAAGGATCCTAAAGGGTATGGGTGCCTGTTGAGGAGCTGCAGATCCCAATTGCTACCATGACAGAGTCCTAGTGACAATATTGCCCCTACCAAGGCTCCCTGGCTCCCATTACCTCATTTGTCAGCTGGAGAGCCAAGGAGTGAACATGTAGGCTCAACCACTCTTTGGTAATCCCATCTGATAAGTGCAAAATCTGGTGAAAGCTAGCAGTGGACTCTCATGGTGTGAAATAAACCATGTGGCCATTAGGGTTGCTGTATTGAACATGCTAGAAATCCAATGGGAAGTGCAGTCTAAGTCAGTTAAGTGATATGCCCCAACATATTTCTTGTGCATTTTTTCAATTTTTTTCAATTCAGTTTGCCTTCATATGTACAGATACACCTGGAACTAACTGCCCAGTTTCTAGGGCAGTCTTACCATTTGTCATGGGCTGATCCTGACTGCACTGGAAGAACATAAAGGCCCTGATCACCTGTCATTAATGTCATTCTGTGGGTAAAATAGTAAAGAAAATATTTGAGAAAAGCCAAATAACAATCCAGATTCTTTTAAAAGCCTATTTAGCTATGTAAAACCCCATGGGAGGGCGGGCGGAGGGGGTGAAAGGATCTTCACAGGTGATCTAATGTTTGGGTGTGAAATGGCAATTGAGGTGTAATTATATTTCACTGGATGGGATCAATAAGAGAAGAACTATATTCCAGTCCAAATGGTATCCTAAACTTTGTGGGATTCTGGAGAGCACATACTCCACATTACAGTCAGCTTTTGAGACCTCTCTGCCTAGTGATCCAAAATAAGAACTAATTTAAGGGACATCCTAAGCAGAAACAAGACTTTGAACAGGCAAAATAGTAGCGAGTTTGTGCAGTAGCCCTGTGGCAAGTCCATGGAGCACCAGCCATGAGAAACCTTCTCTATATCACAGCTGAGAAGGATGTTCTCATCCAGAGCTTTTGGCACAAAACATCCAGGGACTCAAGATCAACCTCTAGGAGTTTGGAGCTGGAAAAATTATGTATCCAAGACCAACTTTTTCCTGAATGCAGAGGAGGTACCTACAGCATGTAGGAGAGTTGAAGTTCCTTCAGGAGCAGTTTCTATGCATGTACAGATCTTCTGGGCATTTTGATTGCCTTTGTTGTGCTGGATGTCCAAAGGAAGGGTCCCTTCTACATAGGTATCCAAAACCACAGACTGGACAGGTAGCACTGATCACTCTGCAGGCTTAAATGGAGAACTACAACTATCCAGGAATTGTGGAAGAGATCATGGGCTGGACAGAATGGAGCAGTTTTGGAGCGTCACCGGAGGAGGCGAATCATTCCCTAGAGGCCCTGCCATTTCATGAATTACCAGAAAATTAAAAGCAATATGTTCTGTTTACTGGTGCTTCCTGTTGTTTTCTGCAAACCCATAAGAAGAGTAAAGCTGCTGTTTGGAGTCAAACATAAGCAGTCACTCCTGAAGGAAGATACAAATCCAGTCTGCAGATGAAGAAGGAGGAGGTGGATTTTTCTGCCTTCAAAGGGGCTCATTGCTTGTAAGGCTGGATGGGCATTGGTCTGTTTGTGGAGTTTGCTGAGTGATTGCTTTTCCATCACTTGTTTTTTTTCCCTCTTTTCTTCACCTTTTAAACTGTCCTTGTCACTTATTAAAGTGCTTTTAGACAAGTTTTCTCACTTTTACTTCTTCATATTGTCTCTGCTAGTTGAGGTGGGGACAGGAGAGAGGGAGCAGCTGTGTGGGTGATGTTCAGGATCAACCCACATCCCAAAGCACATAGGTCCTTGTAAAGGACAATCACTTTCATGTTTGTGCTCCATTTGGAACATGGAAAGATGGAAGATGGAGCCATGTCTTGTGTCTTTAGAGGTGTGGATGGATCTACAGCTACAGTTCTTTGTGGTACCATTCTAGCCTTTTGTTTTGTTTCCCAGTTTTTGAGAAAGATTACAGCATATCTTGGTACTTAGGGCTTGTGATTTAGAATATAATTTCTCTAGATGGATACCTCTGTACCTGTGATTCTGGAAGGAGGTGTGCAGGTGCTTCATGCAAGCTTGGATTCCTTGATACAAGTTAAAAGTTATAGCCTTGCAGCCTCTTCTGACTCTGGCCCAGCAGTTTTTGTTTAAATGAATATGCAGACATCACAGACAGACAACCCTACCAAATAGAAACAAATTTTGCAATCTTATGAGGATTTCTCAATCAGGATCAAAGTATTAAAGAAGAAAAAAAATCAAGAAAATATAATTGAGTTGCATAATTTATGACAAGGACATGAATTAAAGATTAATTTTAAGATATGGAAACACTTGGTTCAGGACTAACATCTGTCATAGAAATGCAATTTATTTTAAGCAAAACATTATTTCCTGTGATGGAAGTTTGTTGAAAACAGTGTTGACATTACCAGAGCTTGCAATACATAATTTTTACCAATGTATTCACAATGTGTTAATCTTAAGAAGCTTAAAAGAAGAGGGGAAAAATAATAATCTATTTTGACAGATGGTAGTCAAATATTTCACTTTTTTTTTCTTACGGTCTATTTTTGTCTTCTGCATCTTTAATTGTCAGAGACCAGTTGGAAAATCTGCAAAATTACTTCCCTTCAAAGGAGGAATAAAAGGAGAATATAAAAAAGTACTGTCATTATGATATTCAAGACTGATTCAAGACTGATGTGACAAAACTTACTAATGAAAACAGCAATACACATACATTGATATTTCTTTTAGATATACTCTGCAAATACTTTTTCAGAATAAAAAAGTTTAACTTTCCTTTGAGAAATACTGCAGGTTACAGATCTAGAATAGATTTTCAGATTTACTGATTGAGGTTTGTCCCATCATTGGATTTGAATTTGCAGTTACTTAACCATTCAGAATAAAGCATATTTCACAATGCCCTTTGGACAAATACAACACTATCTCTTTTATTGAAAGTTAACTGTGAAGTCTTCTCAGCTACAATTACTTTAGTCCCTCTCTTCCAGTAGAATCTTTTCTCTGAATTACTAAAAGCTCAAGAACAAAAATAAATTTTTAATAAGTATCTGTTAACAAGTAGGGTCAACAGGATTCTTCCCATCACCATGCCTAAGAGAATTGTTTTTGCACCTTCTAACTATATATATCAAATTGTGAGCATGTCACTGCACCTTTAAGGTAGACTGCCTGCTTCAAGGGGTTAACATATAGCCCTGGGTAATACCAAGCTGCAGCTGCCTGAAACTGGCCCGAGTTTAAATGGATACTATGAGAAAAAATAAATGAATGTTTAAAAACTATTTTTAAAAGACACTGCCAAAATCAGAAACAATTAAGGAAAGAAATTGCTCGAAATAATAGAAAGAGGAAAGAAATGCATTGTAAATAAACAAAAAAAATTTGGAAGAGGATTCTTTTGGTGTCTGACATGCTGTTGCAGCCACCAGCAGCTGAACTCTTCATGTCCTGAAGGCAAAGTTCTGGGCCTGTGACCAGCACATTTTTGCCATAGGAAGACAAAAAGGGGGAGGAAGGGGAAATGAAGCTCTGGGATGAAGTGAAGTCTGCCCATAGCTGACAGAAGAGTCAGCTGCCTCTCCCAGGCTCTGGCATGGATGAGGCAAGTGGGAAAAGCTGTTGCCCTTTTGGCACCTGCCCTTGGCGAGCTGCTGTGCTAAGGAACAGATGACTGCCTGAAGCTGGCCCTGCTGTTTGGCTGTTTGCACCCTTTGTGTCCACTACACTGCAGAAAGTTCAAGGGAAGAGAATCAGACCAATTTACAGTGACACATCTATAGAATTTTCAAACAGCTCTTTAGCAGTGACTGAACTCCTGTTTTATTTATATCAGTATAAGCTTTACAGATAATTTCAGTTGAAGAGCCAAGCCACCACTGAGTACTTTTGAGAACCCAGCTCTAATGCAGGGGTCTTAATTAATAAGATAAAGACAATTCCTATAATCTGAGGACTTCGGCCAAATAATGAACTGAGTTTCACGGAGAACTTTTGGGAAAGCTTCCATTGAATGAGATCACAAATTAAGTGATGTTCATTCAATTTGTTACCACAGCGAAGGTTCATATGCAAATTGTTCTGTGGTGTTTTTAAGTGAAACCCAAACTGAATTAGATAGTTTTTTAGAAAGCTGGTTTTTGCTGTATTTAGTCTAATTTTTTTTTTTAAGATATCATAGCAAAATGACCACATGAGGAAAACTGGAAAGGTGTTCGCAGGTGCTCATACAAATTAATTCCTTGCCAGTATTAATATTAAGTAATTCTTAAAAGCCAAAAAAGTAAATAAAAAGTATACATGAACAGAAGTAGAATTTTAACTTCAGAAAGTAAGGAGAATCTGGGAGTAAAGGGCAGAAAAGAAAATTCTCTGTTGTACTCCTTTTTTGTTTTACTTTTACTTTGAAGGTCTCAATTTTACCTTCAGAAATATGAGCAATAGAATATGATTTGTCAAAACTTAGACGTTCCATAGACAAGATGTACAAGCAACCACTGAAACAGTAATTTGCACTGCAGATATATAACCAAGAGCACCTGAAACTGGGAGAAAATATCACAGTACAAATCCAGGCAGACAGGAGTGACATAGCCTATAAAGAATAGTCCATCCCTGGCTAATTACAACTGAGCATCTTCAGAACTGCTTGAAGCAGCCAGGGTAAGCTGTGCTGCTCTCCTAGCTCAAAAGTGCAGCTTGACACTTGACACATATTGCATGGACTAACTTCTAGTAGGTGCTGTGCTTATTTTTCAGCTACATTTCAGAGATTTGTTTATGCCTCCTCGGTTCCTTTGACACCTGGATTTTTTATTTTCTTTAAACACCAGCAGCCCTTTAGGTATAAGCCTGAAGAATGTTCCTTTTGCCAATGTTTCTGAATTCTGTAGCTCATCACAGACAACTGGGTCATCATACAACCTCTTTGGTGAAGGCTTTCCAGTGCAAATGTTGCTGCAGAAAATTCTTGGTTCTACTTCCAGGATCAGAGAATTTCTAAAAGTTTCCTCCTTACAGTTAATTTTTTTGCTTCCTAGGATCTGGTTTTTACTTTTCATTATTCGTCCAATTTCTTTGGCAAAAATTTCACATATTGAATTGGTGTCTATCTATTAAAAACTTGTACTTTTCTCAAGTGAAAAAGCAGATATCAGAAAAATTAAAACTTAAAGCTGTCCTTGCTTTGAATGCTGGGGTCAGTCTTCAATTCACATAGGCCATTGTAAAAACTTTTATATCCCAGACAATCGATATGTACATTGACATCTATTTCTACTGCAATTCTAGTTCTTCATTTCAAAACTAATAGAAACCTTCTAGAGACTACTTCTGTTTTCATTGTACTATTTGATTTGCTTACGCGGTAATAATTTCATTCTTTTCCAGGTAATACTTTCAGAATCAGGCCCTTGCTCTAAAGTACAAGGCTAGATGTATGTGCTACAAGCCATTCCCCCTTGTAGATTATTCTTCCTTCTCTACTAAGGTCCCCAAATTCTTCATTCTGTATTCATTCTATAGAATATACCCGGTGGCTGAAACAACACTTTATATGAACACATTAAACACAAATGTGCTAACCACATAAAAGAATGCATTTCTGCATCAAGTTCAAGTTTAGTTTTTCCTTAAAATATAAAGGAAAAGAAAAGAGTTTATTGATGTGCCATGAGTGAAGCAGCCCTGTTCAGGGATCCCATAAAGAATGGGCTCATGCTCCATTTAGTCATCCCTCAGTAGTGTTCTTTCATTCTTTGTCATGTAGCAACAAACTAGAGTTTATTGAAAATAGATGGTGTCAGCCAGGGCAGATCTGCAGAGCTGTGTGCAGTAGTCAAGAGTGAGTCTACATTATTTTTTTGCTCCACACACAGCTCCACTAATGCACTGGGGATTAGGAATGAAGGAGAGCTGCCCTTCCTGCTCTCAGTCCACTTCACACTGTTCCTATACCTATCATCAGTTACCTGTGCTGTAAATACAGGATCATCACCTCTCTCAAATTGTTTCATTTCTTCAGTGTACTCAGGCACCCAGACCTTAAACAAGGACAACTCTGCAGTCTGTAATACATGATTGTGCCACTCCTGCCTGCACCCACAGATGCCTTCTGTCCCTCATCATTTTCTTAGGGTATTTCTGCCCCATCCATTACCCTATCTTACATATCATACACAGCTCCCCCTTGCCCACCCTTCCCCAAGCTGTTCTCCTTCTCTGTTTGTGAGTGAAATAGGATTCATTGCTCTTGCTGTTGCTTCATGTACTACTTTGGTGATCTAAATCTCATTAGTGGCCATGGTCAACCTAAGAAATCCCATGTCTACAACTGAATGAGAAAAGGCCACTAAAAAAAGATATTTAGGTGTTTACAGATGGCTGTAAAATTCCAGAGTACAGAGGAATTTTAGTGTGTAGTGAGATATTGAAAAAAATCAGTGTTTACCTTTATTCTTAGGTGCTCACACCTCTAAATGTCATGTGCTAGGTAATAGACAAAACTCTGCCATCTAGGCTCAAGTTTCACATGAATCTCCATAGTACAGAAAGCAAGCAGTCAGACTGGATTTAGGAGAGAAGAAAAAGTTATAATGTTTTAGAATTGTTGGACAGAGTGTGTAACAAGTGTGCCCTCATTTTCTATATGTCATGAAAACACATTCCTGTCATGCAACAGAAGAAACATAGCTCTCACAAACAGTTATTTTTACAATTTTCACAAACTAGAAGCAGTTTTATATTTTAATGCTATCAGATACTACATTAGTTTCAGAATCTATTGGTCAATGGAAATAATCACAAAGTTTTTTCATCTCCAGAGTTCAATTTTATTAATGAGTACATTTGGAAGAAAAATAAAGTCATATGTTAATTGCTAATAAATCTCAGGTGTTTACACCATGCTACACCATACAAGTCTATTAGGCTGATTGACAGAATACAGTTTTTAAAGCATAAGGTCGCCATAAAAACATCTGTAATTTACAATATAAACCTATAGTAGTTATTGTTAAAAGTTGACAATGCAATATAAAGAGGCCCCAGTTTTACCTGAAGTCTTTGCTCATGTAAAAGTTTGAGAAGAAGTGCCCTCTTATGGTTGGGAATCTTTCATGCTTGATTTCTGTTGGAGATCTGGAAGTCATGAAGCAGGCAGTGCAGGTACTTATCAAAGGAAGGTTTGCATTCTATAGCATTTACTAAGAGAACAGCGTGATCTCTTGCTGGTTCTAACCCCTAAAATTAGCATGAGTTTCTATATTAGGCAACACTAAAATTGGTATTTAGCAGTTATGCTAATGCTTCAAATTCAATGAGAAGTTTCAGTATTTTAAGGGAGCCAAGTCTATCTACCTGACATCCCTCTGTAATCCCACTGTTTGGCCCAGGAGGGGCTGCAGCCAGAGGAATGATGGGCTCACCTCACCATTTGTGTGACAGCTTCATCTGATGACAAGCCCTGGATCATCCATGCTCCAGAGAGAAACTTTTGCAAGCTTTCATGGAAGGCGGTGTCTCAGAATAAAGAGGGAAGGGACAGAGGACAACGTTTGGCACTAATGATACTCAGGCTGCTCTATCAGGAAGATCTATAGAAGATTTGAATATATTTGGAATTTCCAGTGTAGCCCCAGCATGATAACTTCTGTAGGGAGACTTAGTGGTAGTCTCTGACAACTGCATCTGAAGTAAAACTTTTAAGAATTGGTTCATCAGGTTCATTCATTGGAAGAAATATTTGATGAAACCCTAGAACCAATGTAATGTTGTCATCCTATTAAATATAGAGAAGCTCATGCTGATACCTCTTCTCAAGGCATATTGACTTGAGCACAGCATTGTCCTAATGCAGCTGTTGGTTTGCAGATGAGACCTCCAGGAAGGTCTTACTGGAAAACAGGCAGAACAGGACTATGTCTGCAGGTATTTGAACATATAAAGCTACCCTGCATTCCCTCAGTAGAAAACATCTCTCCCAAAGCTCTCAGAGCTTCACTTTGCTCATTTTCATAATTTAAGACCATCTAAATGTAATTAAAAACTCCAAGTTAATTAGTAATAACAAACAATGAGAAATTTTTCTTTTATTGTGTGTACTCAACAGAAGGGGCAGGCAGTGAAATATGATGCTAGACTGAAAGGAAATCAGAGAGTTCACTGCAGTAATATGTCACTGGTAGTAATTGTGCCATAAAATGAAAGTGTTTATTTTTAGTTTGATTCTTTTATTAAAATAAATCCTGTTGAGGGAATTTACCTACAAAATTTATTTTTATATGTGTGCAGCAAATTTTTCTAATTATGCTTCTACTCCTGGGAAAACTGGCTACCACTGAAATGTAATGATATGTTTGTAAAAACAAAATTTATGTTATTTTTCTGAAAGATACCTCATTGCTGACATTTTAATTATGTAATTCCTTCTTAGACTTCTAATTTCAATGCTCTTTCTCTATTTCAAGAGGAAATTGTTGTAATATTTCTGAAAACAAAGATAATAAATATATTTGGTGATCACACAAAACAGGTCTACATATTCTGAGCAGAGTGGTAATACATGAACCACTGCACAAAATAGATATGGAAATAATATGAAAATTGCCTGTCTGTATACTACTGACAAAATACAAATTTTGACTGTGGAGAAATTGTTCCCCACAGGGGAGATCAGGAATAGCTTTTTAGTTTAGAAACTGAGTGAAGGTATCAGGTACTGTGCAGGTGGTTTTGCTAAACCCTTAAAATAGACAATGAGGTCTTCAGGCTCTGGGTGCCAGATTTTTTTCCATGTAAAGGGCAAACTATCTTTCCCAGCTGGAAAACATACGAATAAGCTCTTTGAGAGCAATATTCTCCATGGGCAATAATAGAGAACTTCTGAGCCTAAGCAGTAATTAATGAGCCCCACTGCCTTCTTCTACAATAGGAGGTTTCATTGCCTACACATCAGTGAACTGTCTGGATCTGCAAATTACTCTCAACCTGGGACCTCCAAAATAACTTTAATGTGGTCTTGCAAAGCACTGAAATGATTAAATTCTACTTCCATGAAGTAATGACAAGTATAAAACAATGTTCTTTTTTTACAGAAAGAAAGGAAAATTTCTGAACTTTTGAAATCTACATAAAGTGCAAAAAACCCCAAAATCAAACCACCAGAAAATAGGAGTTGGAAAAGAGAACCTTCGTTTTCCCTTACTCATATATACTCATAAAACCCAAAATGCTATTCTGAAGCATTAAATCACGGTTTCCAGAGCATTTTTTCTCACTTTTTATTTCCTGCATAGATGCATTCCTTCATTCTATTTAGTAAACAACTTGGGTTTTATTCAAGAATGCAGCATGTTACCACCTTTTTTACATTCTGTGGGAGTCCTTTCCTGTTGCTTTAGACTTATTTAATTACTCCAGAATAATGTATACATATTTTTAGAAACATACATAAACCTCAAAAATTATATATATATTTATTTATGTGCCTTAAAATTTTTTACTTGTTAGATTGCTCAGTACAAGTAGGCAGCTGTTCAAGCTCTCCCAAGGCACACTCTTTCCTTCTAAACTTCACACCTTTTTCTTCTAAACAAAAACAGTCAGGGCAATGAAAAAGCAGAAGGAGACACAGGCCAAGGCAGATAACAGTGCAAGTCATGCAGCATGTGGGATGACGAGCAAAAACTTCTACTGCAGGTGCTGGCAAAGTCCCCAGGAGTCTGAAGCTCTATCCAAACATGCATTACCTAGATTAGGCAATTTCCAGGCCAGAGTTTTGTATAACACTTTTTGCGTCTTTCCCAGTTCTGTTACGAATAAGTGCATCCTCAGCTTCTTTTGCTGAGCTATGTGTGTATGCTCATCTGGAGTTGGATTTATTTTTCTGTGTAAATCACTACAAAGAAGCAGAAATTATATATGCAAATGTGTGACTCTCTGTTTATAAATAACAGATTTATCTTAGAGAACATGCATTAAGCCATTACATCCCTTTCTACATGCAAACATGGATGGAGCAGAATACAGATTTTTGGAGAACTAACACAACCTTGCAGTTGTTGCAGGCTAGCAAGTCCTAGCAGACAAGTAAATGACTAAGAGAGCCCTCAAAGTTTTTGTCAGCTCAAATTACATCTCTACTTTTGTGATCTCAGTGATAAAGCTGTGTTTTTTCTAAATTTAAGGTTACTAAATTGAGTTGACTGTCCTGTACTTCCTAGTACTAGCTCATCTACCAAAGGAAAAAATATCGTCATTATTATTCCCTGCCTGTGAAAGAGTTGTTTGGCTGTGAAAGGGTTAAGGAAAAGAGAAGGCAGATGAATCACACGTAGCTGGTGTCTGAAGATTTGAAAGTCTCTCTGAAACCATATGATAGCAGGGAAGTTGCTTGGGGAAGCTGTGGATGAAAACTCTCTTTTCAGAAAAGTATATTATTGAAATCAAATAAAATGTGATAATCCTGACTGAATTACTTATTTTATACAAATATCACTAATCCTTTTTGCATGTTAATGAAACAGTAGGTTCTATATTTGCTACAAATTTGTACTGTTCATGCCACAATGTATGGTGCATACCAAAGATGAGGGCTACAGATGCTAAAGGAAAATATAAAATAAAATAGAATAAAATAAAATAAAACATTAAAATAAAATAAATAAAACAATAAAATAAAATAAATGCTTTCTGCAAAAAGAGAATAAGCAGAACCTGTATTTGAGGGTTTTTTCAAACATTTTTTGATCTGTCAAGGCGGTGCATTTCAGACATTCCTGAAGTTAAAGACAAATAATCTGTAACATTACTAGGAAACATTAGTCCTAATATTACTTATATTGTCACTGGTAATGATTTTTAATGTATAAACAAACGCGAATTTTATGTTTTAACATTGATGAACATATTGTGCTAAATTCTGCAATTAGAAAAGTTCTCTTTGGGGAGAAAGGAATGAGATTTGTTGTAATCATTCTGATTATGAATGTGTTTTCTCAAATTGCATCATTTTTTGGTGGAGCTATATCATGTTGAAAATTTGTCTCTGGTTTAAAATCTATTACCACCCTACAGATTCCATCAATATTTCTGCCTTCTGTGGGGCTTCTTGTTTGGTTAGTGGTTTTTTTCTCTTACTCCACAGATAAATTAAGCATAATAATTTTCCAATGCATATGATTTTTTTTCCCATAATGAATCTAATTTTAGCATTGCTTAAAATGCAAGTCATTAGAAAAAAATATGCTAAATCTTTAACATAGGAAGCAGAATGAAGATGAGTGAGAAAGTTGTCTTCACTGGGCTTAAGGCATATTAAGTTTAAAAAAATAATTTTTCAAGTAAGACACTTTGAAACTGTGACTGTATTACCTTTATTAAAGTGTAGCCTTTGTTTGTAATTATATTTAATTGTATTTAATCCAGTATTATTTTCCCTACTTCCGAGCTCAGGATTGTTTATAGGACACACTGAAATATCTGAGCTACACTTGTGCAACAAGTGACAGTACTATCTAAAGACACATAGCAGACAAGAAATATGCAAGTTATGAGGTAAGTTTCTGTATTGTTTGGATGAGAAAGAATGCTGGATGCAGTCTCCCAACTGGAGAAACTTTCTAAACACATAATTTGCTGTAGATATGAAAGGAGTTTCATTCTCCAATGCTCTTTATTAATTGTGAGAATATGCTTTATTAATCACAAGAAATTGCAAACAGAATGAGGGTCTCAATGAACCTCTCCAGTGCCTCTTGCACCAACCACTTGCTTTTGAATAATGGACAGATGTATCTGCCCTTAAGATTCTAGATACACGACAGTATATTTTTCATGGGAAGCCTTGGAATTAAAAAATTCTCCCCTTTATTTTCACTATGTCATATTTATGTTTGAGATATTTTCCATATTTTCTTAGCAGATTAAAGTCTTCTTAAAAGTTGAGGTTTTTTAGATTATAAGTTTTATTATACAATTAAATTTCCACAAATTTCATGTGCAATGCAAAGATATTTTCTTTTTTTTGCCTTTTTTCTTTTGTGTCTATGGTTCATCAACTGCAGAGTTTTCCAAAAAGGAAAGAAGAGTTTGAGTTTCACTGTTTGAACTTTTTGACTTCCCTTGCTCTTACAGATGAAAGCAGTTTTTTTAAGGGTATACTACACTGGAGAAGTACAGAACTAAGGACTGACATAGAAATGACTCATCCTGTAGTTCTAAGTGTGTCCTTGAAACTGTTTTCCACAAAAATGAAGCAATATTTTCTGTTCATATCACCTGCATTAAGATATCTTGTAGGAGCACTGAGGGAAAACAAATATTGTATATGAAGTGAACTCCCATACAAAAGTGTTGAACTCCACTTGGAAGTGACTGTAAATGTTTTAATTTTCTTTTTAAAAAAAACTTATCCTCTTTTACCTGTCTTGCAACATCCTTCCCTCTTTTTGAACTCTTACCAGAATGAATGATCTGAGAGAGGCAAGAGTGAGTGTTCACACAGCTACTATATCAGGAAAAAAATGTTATGATTTCCCAAATTTTATATTTTATTATGCGTTTTTATGAGAATTTGTATTTTAACCACTAATGCATTATTCAGTATTTCCCATCTACTATTCATTATTATCTTATTAAAATTTTCAGTCTTCATATTAAGAAGCAGAAACAATAAATAAAAATTGCATGTGGGAATCAGAATTCATGTATGACTGATTAATGAATAATAAAGGAAGAAGACATCATAAAAAATCACCAAGGCCTGCTAAAGAACATTCATTAAATTATTTCCTCTCTTCTCTGAAAATCTCCCTTTCATCAAACCAAAATTGGAGTTTAACTAATCTGATAACCATAAGGGAAGAATACTGTAATAGATACTTTTTTGCATTGTACAGAATATAAATAATGTAATACTACATTGCATAATTAATATAACCACATTAAAAAAATGGGAATTATTCCCAGAATTATATCTTTTATTTTTAGGGAGGCCTGTCCCTTCTGAGCCTTCATATTAGCCTGTCTCAGACCCCTGCAGGGGCAATATCACTCATTCTTATTATTTGTGCAGAATATCACTCAGATCTTATTGTTTATTAATCATACTCTTTTATGAGGACAAAGAGAAATGTAATTAGTTCAATAATTCATGCAGAACATGCCAATACATTCTGTAACTATGTAACAGCATAAAATAACTGGAAAAATGTTACTAACTTATTCCTAGAGTTTAAAGTGCTTACCAGCTAGTCAATTAAATACTGTATCAGTACATTGAAGAATATACAGAATAAAATAACACTGTTGGCTGAAAGTTTTTTTAGTGTAAGATGAAAACGTATTTTCTGCTTTTAAAAATAAAAGCAAGACCAACACTTGAAGTGGGATGTTCAGCAAACATGTTCAGCCTGAGATGTGCTCTGATAAGAGTGAACCTACCTTTTATTTACCACAAAGAATTAACCACAGTGAATTCCTGTGACTTTTTCTATCCAGGCATTGGTTGCAGTCAAAAGACAGGGCTTCCAGCTGGGTGGAAGATATTTGTGTGCACAGATATCCATCTTCCAGAACACAGGCAAGAACAGCCTCTGATTTAGGCTTTCCACCCCAAACATAAGAGTGGTGTTGATATCATTGAACCTTTTCCACCTGCATTAGAGGAGGATTATGGCAGATTAAAATACTTACATGTAGCTACGCAGAATTTCAATGTTTTAATGCTCAGGAACAACACAGCAAATAATTTGGAGAGACTATGATGTTTCTGGTGAAAGTGATGTGCAACTAGCCCTTGGTAATTAATTTTAGCAATATCAATTTAGATCTGCTCACAGTCACTTGATGACTACAGCTCTATGGAAACTCACTTTGTTGATATTTTCACTTGGGTGGTGGATTTGCAGGTGGGTTTAGGAGAGGATGTACATTTAAGAATCAATTAGTTCCCTATGCAAACAGTAAGTTGGTCGATTAATTTGATGAATACTTTTTCCTGTCTGAGAATATAATAATTTTCCTAGTTTAAAAATTTTCAGTAAAATCTTACATACCATTTTCATACTGTTTAATGAAATGGGATAAAAACATAAATCAATTGTTTATTTAAATTCTGAATATCATAACAAAGGTATTCTACCATGCACGTGTTTGAAATATTCTGGGCATGTTTTAAAGTTTTATTTGCATAATTTTTTCTTCATAAAAGGTTTCTAAAAAAATTATGCACTTAATTTAATTAAAATTACATCTCCTTACTACTTATTGAGAATTAGAGAAATGATTAAATGCCTTTACTACATTTCTTCCTAATGCCTTACATAAATTATTTTTCATTAAAATGTTGAAAATTTATACCTGGAATATTCATGTGTAGCATTACTCAGGTTATTGAACCAGATTTGAAATATTTCACTGTTTTACAAAATTCTCTTGACATAATATTTTGTTTTTAATTATCGCTATTTTTCTTGTAAATGTCCTATTGTCACCCATTTTAGGAAAAAAAGCCACAATGATGGAAAGATGATTGTAGCTAAAGCACTAAACAAGAATTCTCTTGTCATCTGGAGTTGCTATGCAATTTAGATACCCTAAGTAGCAGTGCAGAGAGAACTTCAGAGAGTTGTAGATTGAGAGTGGAGGTACCAGGACAGGGCAGAGATTCATTCAGAC
Source organism: Tychaedon coryphoeus (assembly GCA_013398595.1). Classification (NCBI taxonomy): domain Eukaryota; kingdom Metazoa; phylum Chordata; class Aves; order Passeriformes; family Muscicapidae; genus Tychaedon; species Tychaedon coryphoeus. The sequence goes on along the minus strand of WBND01000634.1, from coordinate 498,337 downwards.
CCCAGAATAAAAAACATTGTTCTAAAAGTAAAGAAGCTGGAAATCTTGATTTCATGTTTATTGAGAGTGAACTATAAGTACAGTCGTCTACCTCTCCATTCTTCAGTGATTCAGACCCACAGCTTTACTTTTCTAAGCTTTGCTGATACTTTTTGGGGTTATGTATCTGCTTTGACATCTACCTATGACAATTTTATACTTTTACTAGGGATTAAATATAAAAGCAGAAGATTCAACATGTTTTCTGCATCTTTAGGATTTTACTGTCATTATCTTCAGTGCTTTCATTTCACATTACTCTAGTAAAAAGATGTATGTGGAGGTGATCACAGGAACTGGGGAAATGTGCCATTATCACAGACTTCCCAGAAGCCTGTCTGAAGACTACCATGCTCTCTGTTGTTAGTGATTTTGAATACAGGATGTTAAAAGCATAGCAGTGGAGAGTGAGGGAGCATGGTTTCAGCATTCATTCATACATAGTTGTGTAAAGATAGTGTCCATCCTGACTGTTTGAACTTCTATAAATTATACTGCAGTTTGCATGCTTGCAAAGAAAAATGACAGATCTTTTAAGTGAAAGCCCCCCATCTATAAGTGGGAGAGAATAGGTGCTAAGCATATGTGCCTCCTCTGTAAATACTGTGTGACATGCTGATTTTCCAAGACAGATGTATATAAATATGCTCACTAAGTTTATGCAAAATGGCTGTGAACTTCATGTTTTTCTTGTTAGAAATACAGCTATTAATACTGCTTATGAAAAATGTAGCAAGGACAGAATAATAAAAATGTTATCAGAGCTTCTGGGAAACACTTGTGGAAGGGAAAGGTACAGATAACAAATGCTGTCAGTGTTGGCAGATGGAGCTTTATTATATGCAGCAATAGGTTTGTCTTGCCTGCTTCATCATGTGGCATTTCAATAATTTGCTACTAGGAAAAGGTTTTATTATACATCTCCCACACAGGTTCACAGTACCCACAGCAGTCAGTATTCAGTCTACTGACTTTCTTGTTTCAGCTGGTATTTTAGAACATGGACTTTTAGACACCCCCAAATGGAAAGGAAGGGACAACAATAGACATTATTTCCATACCTATCATTTTTCCTTGCTTGATCACAGCACATTGCAGTGATCATTAATATGAATATAAAAAGTACTTTCAGCCTGAGAGGTTTGCCATTGATACCACTCACCTCATAGTTGAGAGTTGCACAGCCAAAGACACTTTCAACAATTGTGATGCAAATATTCCAGATAAGCAGCAAAAAGGAAGAAATAATAGCAAAGAATAATATAGCACTGATACTTTATAGATCTTTATATTAATTTAGTTATCATTTCTCCTGCTAGTGTAATGAAATCCCAGTAGCTATAATATGAATTCTGAATATGTATTTGAAAAAGTCCTTGTTCATTTTCTAATATATTTCAGTCATGGTATGGGCAAAATGTGAAAAGACAGGGACTTAGAACAAACAGCACAGTACTGAAAATAACTGAAAATGACTGAAATAGACTACAGTGATATTGACTCATTTTTTTCTCCCCACAAAATTCTTGTTATAGTGAACCTCACCATTCTCTAAGTGCTGCCTTTTGAAAGGAACTCATTCATCCTTCTGAAGCTGAACTGCTTTTTGGTTGTACAGCCAGAGTGTTGGTTGTTCAGATAAAGTGTGTCATAACACATGTGCTAATTATGTTCTTAGGTGTTTATTTGATATCTATTTAACAATTTAATGTGAAAAACCCACTTGAAACAGGCAGACAAATACATAGCTAGTCCATAAAATTGCTTTTAAGAGTTAACTCCAAGTGGCAATTCATTTTATGACTAAAAGTGATATATTTGCATGTAAGATGAGTTTAATACTGAATAGCTGTTTTACATCAGGCATCAGCCAATATTTTCCCTATTATAAAAACTTAGAAATAAACAGAACATCTATAAAAATATGACTGATTAATCTTATGTAGATCGATTGTAAGGTGCAGACTTATATATGATATAAATGCATTGAAAAAGTAGTCAAGAACTGAGGCTTGACCTGTTCTTTTCCAAGGTTATATTACAGAAGATGGGTTTCCAAACTACTTTAACAGCATTTCAGCACCTAACATAAACATTTTTCTGGGATTAAATTGTTCCTATATTTTGATTAATTATCTCTAGTAACCTTAGCAATAGAACTTGTCTGATACATTTGGTGGCCTTCTATGTTGGGGTTACAGCATTTGTGGGTAAGGGAAGAGCAACAGATGTCATCTTCCTGGATTTGACACTGTCCTGTGTGGCATCCTTGTCTCTAAAATGGAGAGCTATGGATTTGATGGAAGGATGAATAAGGAATTAACTGTATGGCTGCAGTCAACAGCTCAGTGTCCAAGTGGAGACCCGTGAAAAGTGACATTCCTCAGGGTCAGTGACGTTATTTAACATCTTTATTGGCAACATGGACAGTGGATTGAGTGCATCCTCAGCAAGTTTGCTAACAACACTGAGCTGTATGGTGCAGATGACACACTGGAGGGAAGAGATGCCATCCAGAGGGACACAGACAGACTGGAAAGGCAAGCTCATGGAAACTTCATGAAGTTAGACAAGGCCAAGTGCAAGTTCTTTGCCTGGGGCACAGCAACCCCTCCTGCACCTTAAGAGATTTACAAGAATGTTGGAGAGGGACTTTTTACAAGTATAGGTAGTAGTAGGACAAGGGGGTTTAAATTTGTCAAGGGTCTTGAAAAAGCCCCTTATCTTAAGATTAGATATTAGAAAAAACTTCTTTATGGTGGGTGTGGGATTAGAACTAGGCAATCTTTTACGTTACAACACAAATCATTTTATGATTGTGTTATTCTATGACAAGAACGGTTGAATTTTGCTTTCTAAAAAATAAAGTCTTGATCTAGGTTATTCCCAATGAGGAATGAGAGGAAAAGAGAGCAGGTAGAAAGAGAAATGGAAAAGCATCTGGGCAAAAACCCTGGAGAGTCAAATTTACAAGTGTTTCTGATTACAGGGGAATGAGAATGCCAGAGGCAGCAACACCTGCTGCCACTGGGAGCAATAGCCCCTAAATCTGTGCCTTGCTCAAACAGGCCCACTATGCCTTTTTTTGTTTGTTTGTTTGTTTGTTTGTTTGTTTTGTTTTCAGATACATAGCACACAAAAAAGCCCACTATAGAAGAGGCTGTTCTGTCTCCATTCTGGTGAGACCCCACCTGTTGCAGAGAAACCAGTTCTGGGCTCCCCAGCAGAGGATGGACATTGACCTGTTGGAAAGATTCCAGAGAAGGGCCAACGAGATGATTAAAGTGATGGAGCACCTATTCTGTGAGGAAAGGTTAAGAGAAAGGTTTGTTCAGCCTGAGAAAGAGAAGGCTGCAGGGTGACCTTATGGCAGCCTTCCAATAGCTGAAGGGTGCCTACAAGAAAAATGAAGATGGAATTTTTACAAGAGCAGGTGGTGACAGGACAAAGGGGAATGGCTTTAAAGAGAAAGAAGATAGGGTTAGATTAGATTAGATATTAGGAAAAAAGTCTGGTGAGGCACTGCAACAGATTTCCCAGAGAAGTTTTGGTTGTCCCATCCTTGGAGCAAGGCCAGATTGGATGAAGTTGTCACAAACCTGGTCGAATAAAAGGTGTCCCTGTCCATGCCAGAGGGATTAGAATTGGATGATCTTTGAGGTTCCTTCCAGTCCAAATCATTCTGTGATTACACTTGTTGGAGTCTGTGTATATAACTATTTACAATGACAATGTTTATCTGGTTGAGTATAAAAATTTTCTCTCACACTGGGATAACCAGCCAGCAGAATAATGAAATTATTTTAAGAATTTTTCAGTGGAGAGACTTCAACCTGACATCTACATGAGTAGACAGCAGATACCTGAGGGAAAGTATGTATGGATGGGTTTTTTCTATCCTGTGCTGCATTATGTCCCGAGTTACAGAACAAGGCATTCTGTGGCAGCCTCAGGAAGGAAAAGATATATTCAGCTGAATCTCAGACTTAGTGCTTGTGTGCAGGTTATGATTCTTATTTAGGGCTCTCAGTTAGTTCAAGGGATTTTTTTTTTTACACTAAATTTCATCCACAACAGAAAAACTTAAAACTGGTATATGAAATTAATCTACTATTGGCACATCACACTACACAAGTGAAGGGGACTTGATAATTGTACAGGGCACTTGATAATTAGCCAAATTTTTGCATGTGTTTTGTTCTTAAGGACTCTTGGTGCGCTCTCGGTGCACTTTTAGGGTCTTCAGATGTGTATTAATTCATTAAGTACTTTTAGGAATAATAACCATTAGTGTACATCCAAGACAACTCTGTGCATAAGTTATGTATCAGAGATATAGATACAGATATAGATAGATTAGATATAGATATATATAAAAAAATTATTTCTGTATTGGAAATAGTATGGCCAGCAGAACTAGGGAAGTGATTTTTTTTCCCCTATACTTGGCACTTGTTAGCTCATACTTTGAGTCCTGTGTCCAGTTCTGGGACCTTCTATTCCACAAGAATGTCCAGAGAAGGGCAATGGAGCTGGGGAAGGGTCTGGAGCACAAGTGCTGTGAGGAGCAGCTGAGGGAGCTGGGGGTGCTTAGCCTGGAGGAGGTTCAAGAGTGAGTTTATTTCTCTGTATAACTACCTGAAAGGAGGCTGTAGCCTGATGAGTGTTGACCTCTCCTCCCAGGCTACTGGGAGTAGAATGAGAGGATACAGTCTCAAGCTGCACCAGGGGAGGTTCAGGCTGAACATTAGGAATAATTTCTTCACAAAAAGGGTGATTGGTTGTTGGAATGGGCTTCCCAGAGAGGTGTTTAAGGAAAGACTGGATGTAACACTTGATGCCATGGTCTAATTGACATAGTGGTCTTCAGTCAAAGGCTGGATTTGATGATCTCAGAGGTCTTTCTGACATAGTTGATTCTATGATTCTGAAAGACATATTCCCAGTTAAGCATAAAACCAAGACATTAATTATTATATACAAATTTTGCATATTTCAGATGAGTCCTAATCTTATGAGTATTAATGACTAATAATCATTTTAGCAACAAAATATACTTTCAGGTCTAACTGTTCAAATTTTTATTATAAAGAGATGCCAGCAAATTTGTTTTCTAGATTTTTTTCAGCTTTTCAACTTGTCATCACTGAAATGTTTCACCAAGTTGGTTTTGAGAGATTAAGGACCCCAGGCATCCTCAAGGTCTGTTTTCCAGCAACAGTAAACAAGACATACCATACATAAATCTATTAAGTTAATCTTAAAAACATTTCCATACCCCCTGGTCATCTTAAGTGTTTCTCTTTGTATCTCTACTGCTTTCATGTAATCTTTCTTGAGCATATGCAACTGATAATAAACAGCCAGTTTCAAATCAGAGGTAATGTCTTTCATGTACATGGCACTCATACTTTTCTATCACTGCAGGAAGACCTTCTTTGGCTACATTGCTTGCCTTTTTTAGAGTTATAAAACATATTATCACTCACAGTGGACTGCTGCCCAGCAAAGTGACTCTCCCTCCCAAACTGATCTGGCACAGTTGGAAGAAAAATATTTGGGGTTTGATGCCCCAAAGTATGAACTTGCATTTTGTAAAATTCTATTGCTCCAAGCTCAGTCCTAAACATCATTCTTTTACTTCTTTGTAATATCCAGAGCTCTTTCCTTCATGCTAGTGATATTCATGAATATAGTCCTAATATATTGGATAAAGAAGCTGATCAAAAGTTTGGCTTAAGATACTGATGCCAAACCCAGTCTTTAATCCACTCAAATAGCATTTTGCCCTGCTAATGATTCAATTTTTAAAGTTCCCCATTGCCAAAATCCCCTTCATATGGCCTTTTAGCTTTATCTAACTCTGTCTTCCCCAGCTTAGTAATTGCATCTCTTTCACTGGCATACCGAATGCTTGACTGATGTTCAAAGAGATGAAATCTACGAATTTCCACTGCTTAGAAAGCTCTCAGTGAAAAAAAAAAATCTATTAGGTTAGTTTCAATATTTGCTAAACTGCAACTACATTACATTACATTACATTACATTATATTATATTATATTATATTATATTATATTATATTATATTATATTATATTATATTATATTATATTTTATGATGTTATATGATATGCTATTATATTAAATGCCATTTACCTTTTAGGAAAATTACAGATATTCCTCCTTAATGATATGCAGGAATGATTAATATTCCATCTCCTTCTTATATGTGTACATTACTTTGTTATATTTCAGTCTGATTGCACACTTCTCCAAAAAGAATTATCAAAAATACTCATCACAGGATCTACCATTTCAAAATTGCTTTTTTTTAAAGAAGTCTAACAGGAATATAGAATTCTAGAAACCTAGAATTATAGATAGATCGATAGATAGATTAGACAGAATGATAGAATGATAGAATTCTATCCAGTCTCCTCAGTTCTCAGAGGGTCATGTTTTTCCCCTCAGTTGCAGTTTTTTCCAATTTTATATCCTTGTTTGAAATAAACTACTTGCTTAATTGAAGGCCAGTGTTAAGATCACCCTTAATCTTAATCTTTCTGCAAACCAACTGGTTTCTTCCTTCTTTACTCTGTTTTTATACACCACTAATGGGAAAATCTCCAATGATGTTTTTAAATGTCTGCTGCTAATCTAAATCAACTAAACTTCAGGAATTCTCTGTTCATTTCTACCTTACTGGCTTTTAAAGCATGTTTGTTTTTTCTTTTTTGTAATCAGCAAAGACTTTCATAGTTCTTGAAATCAACTTCTATCACAACTCTCCCCTTTCTTAAACAGCAATAAGGAATGCATACGTTGATTTTCTTTAGAAGTTGCATTAAGACTGTATACATTAAAAACTATATACAGTAGTGAAAAAAAAATCAGACACCTTTTGATCCACACTGTAATGGTCTGCCCGAACATTTTTGGCGCCTAGTCAAATTTGCCATTTTATGCAAAAGCATTATCACTATTAGTATAAAGAATTCCCAATATTTACATAGGTACACTAATTTTCAAGCCATCACTGATGCCTCTGACATAAACAATCAAAACATTAAGAGATTGTTTTTGTTAGGCAAAGTTTGTTGATTGCTGGCAGACATTTTCCCTCTACATCTGGTTTAGAAGAAATGCCCACAGACATTTCCTTACTTGTTTTCATTCCGTAAGAGTGAGCTGTCCTTCAGTACTTTTTTACAACACACACACAGAGTTCAGATTATTTTGGAGGAGAAAAAACTCGTGGGGTTTCTCCTGCAAATGAAGAATGTGGCTCGGTTCAGGGCTGCCTGTGGGTCTCAGCTTTAGGCTGAGTTTATAAAGCAGCGGTCAGGAAATCAGCAGCTGGCTGGAGAAATAAAATAACAATTGCACTTTGGAAACAATTTCTAACACAAATGAAAGATAGTGAGATCAAATCTTCTTATATCAACATGCAACTGTTTAGCTTCCTTGTTTCAGCCCTGTCATAGCATTGCTGTGTAACCGACTGAATTACTAGCCTACTATATGTAGCTAGAAGAAATTAGCTACAAGGTTCTCTGAAGAATGGAACATTATTTAGTGTCTGAGAAGTGGCTCTGGTTACCAAAATCTTTGTCCTGTCATACCTATAACACTTGCTTTTAAATTTACTATAGATATTTTTTTTGTAATGTGTTCACATCTGTTAGCTCCAGATTTTAATTTTACATCTAAGTTTTCTCAATTTTCTCAATATGAATGGTAATTTCAAGATTATCATTATCTTCATTTACATCATGTTGCTAATGTGGCGCTATGATTTGAAAAAAGCCCACTAGTAATAAGTGAGGAAACTGAGCCAGCAAGCCACTCAAAACACAGACTTCATCGTCTGGTAACGAAGTGTCTAATTAAAGCTGATGGCACATTAGGGGTGATAGTTTGCTTTTCTTTTTTTTTTTTTTTCCCAATTTTTAAAAGGATAAGAAAGCTGCTGTTTGGCATATATCCAAAACACACACAGCTCATTTGCAACGATCCTTAAAAGCTTAAGTCAAGACTTAGTCTAAGATGAATAAGAAAGAATGTACAAGAGAAAAAGAATGCCAAAGGAGTGTCATGAAAACCTAAATCCCTTATAAGCCAAAAAATGAGGTATAAGATTTAATGTATTAACTATAATTAAACATCTGCTTTATTATAAAATAAAAGGTAGCAAAGGGAAAGAGGAACTCTGATGATGTTTTAGTGTCTGCTGGACTCAATTCAGAATCTGTCTTTCTTAGTTTACCTTCTGCTTTGCTGCTCACAACCGCCTTCCACATGGACATTATTATTCTTCTTGGATCTACATGCTGAAAAGCAGTCTGGGTTTATTCCTTGTCACCCATCAATAACAGGTATTTGGAGTCTGGCGGACAGTTCTGGGAAAGTTAATTTCTTGCTTGCTTATCCTGTAAGCATATGTAGCAAACCTCCTAGCCAGCAGCGCTGCAATCTCTTCCAAAGCAATTGTGTTCAGGTAATGGGTAGTTAGGGAGATAATGCCAATTTCCTAACTCTATTTCGAAGGATCCTGAGGCAATTAAGAAAGTTTATGCAGTATAGCTCTTATTCAACTCCAATACAACCAGTCACAAGAGGAAGTTTAGAATGACTTGGCTCTATATGTTACGTATTTTACCATCCTCCTCTGAATAATAATGTGATTCTAAGTTAAGAAAATCATGGAATAAACTGTAGAATATTCTTACCATGCCAAACTAAACCCCTTGGAATTATATGAAACTTTTTCTTGTTGCAGATGTCTTTCTCTAAATGATGAATTAATATTAGAAATAGGAATATTATGGCTGCCATTCCTAATTAAGCCCTAATTTTATGTCCAAGTTTTGACCAAGATAAGATGCTTCTAAGAGAAGTGTAAGAACTATCAATGTGAGTAAGCCTGGAGTGATCTGCTCCCTGAAGGAGACCTCTAACCCTTAGGATCTGAAATATTTTTTTGATTTTTTTTTTCATATTCTTTGTCACTTTTCTCCTGGCAAAGAGGACTGAAAAAAATGGGGTGACATATTCATGAATTTTCATACTCCTCTCCTGACAGTAGTATTCTGTCTTCTCATACTACACAGAGGAGGAAGAAGAAGCCTGGTAATTATCTTGTGTAAATACAAGCTGGTTGTATTTTCTAGGGGAATATGAAAACTTTTGCAAGTATCTTAATGTAAAGGAGCCTATTGTATATGCCACTTAAACAGATAGTCTAAATCCTACAGAGAGCACAGTGCAAGAAATGAGTACAAAATTTTCTTTAGCGACTTTGTAGAAAACATTTATTTTCAGGAAGCAGGACAAAGAAGACCTCTGGAGTACTGATGTGCCCTTGTAGAAGATCTCAAATCCTGGAACAGTCATGTATAGCATGACATGCTGAACTTATGAAAGCTAAAACAGTTTTCTTTGAAGAAATACAGAAATTACCTTAAAGGACAGGGAACGAGTTACTAGATGTATAAAATCTACTTTGATAGGACAACAGAATTAGTGCAGGTATTCTGGGTTTGTTTATCCATCCTCCAACTGACTCCTTGCTGTGCTGTTTCCTAGGGATTTGTATGTCATCAGCATCTTTTCTCATTGTGGGACTGAGCACAGTGTAAGTATGAAATGTGCCTCACCTGCTGTGTACACACGGGAGAACACTGATGACCATCAGACTTCCTCTGATGCTGGAAGACAACAACAGTCCCTCCTGACAGAAAATTCAGGTGGTACTAACTTACCCTGCTTGCTGCCTGTCTTCCACAGGACAAAGGTAGGTACTGTGGAGACTGTAAGACAAGTAGGCAAAGTAGTGTTATTTTTAAACTATGGGTAGTATTACTGATATGTTTGTTTTTGCCCAAATTTTATAGAAGAGAAGAATTTAAGAAAATATGAAGAGGTTGGAACACTAATTTGTTCAGCTTTTGCTGAGATCCATTTAAACATAAATTGTTGCATTGAAAGGGAAAACTAGGATTTTTCATTTTAAACTGTGAAAATGTGAAAAAAAAACTTCCTATGATGACTTAACTCATTGGATCAAAAGATGTTATAACTTCATTTATAAAGTTATTGAGTATTATTTAGTTTTAGTAAAATGATTTAGTCATTAGTAGAATTATTTTTAAAAATATTACTTTAGAAAGAGAATTGAAATAGTCTCTTCAAAAGTTTCAACCATATATGAAAAACTGACTTTTAAGGAAATATAATTTTTACATGCTTCCTGGAAAATGGTGCTTTCCACAAAACAGGGGTAAAGCATTGAATCAAAAAAGTTTTCCAGAGAGGCTAGTTGTATGAAAGATGGGAAAAAAAATCTGCTAGGTTTTACTGTACCAGGTTGTATATTTTTGTTTTATTTTACTGTTTTTCCATTTATGTCTGGTGCTAGCAAAACATAATCAGCATACTTGTAATTTTACTGCTTGAAGTTTTCTATGCCCCAATATATTTCCAATCTCATTCTTCCCCAAAACACTCTATATTAGTTTTCTGGGCCCACAAACACAGGCACGCTCACCCCTAAGTATTGATTCAGATACCTGTGGGTAAGTGGTGTTCCTTAGGGGCTGGTATTGATGGTTCTATTTCTTGATCTTTTCCCTTCTAATGCCCTTCAATGGGAAGTTTTTTTGCCTTGCATGGCATAAAAAAAAAATCATTAAAACAATACTGTCAAGGGATATTGCTTCACTAAGACTATAGTGAAAAAGAAAACTCATAGAAAGATGGGAGAATGAATCTGTGTTAATAATATCCCTAGTCAGTGTAGACAGGGATTAACTGTTCTTTTAGACACTTCATAAATCACCTCATTAATCCATGTATATCTGCAAATACAACATATTTCCTTTGCTCTCCAGAAAGGGAAAGGAGATTCTCCTTGTTTGGAGAATAAGAGAACTTTGAAGATATGTGAAACAACTGCTCACAATGTGTAGTTTGTATGAAGGCACCTAAATCATTACAGAATCAATTAGAATGGAAAATGCCTCTGAGATCGTTGAGTCCAACCTGTGAGCAAACACCACCTTGTCAAAAAGACTTAGGGCACACAGTGCCATGTCCAGTCTTTCCTTAAAAACCTTTAGGGATGGTGACTCCCCCACCTCCCTAGACAGCACATTCCAATGTATAATCCTCTTCCTATGAAAAAATTCTTCCTAATTCAAAGAAATTCATTACTGGAAAGTGGAACTGCTAGACAGTGAGATTGAGCTTTGGGTAGCTAATTATCCACACTGCTTTATACCCTGCTAAATAAAACAGGAATAATCAATGTGTCTGGGACCAAGAGATAGTCCATGTCCAGACTGCTCTGCATTTGTGCTTCTGGGCTGCATATGATATTCCTGGAACTATAGTATATAATTATCATTTTCTGTGTGATGTTTTTATTCTAGGGTTTTTAGGATTAAGGTAGCAAAGGTGATTGACATTTGTTCATTTTGTGCAATAGCAATGATTCAAGCACTGTAATACCCTCATCTGGTGGATAGGCATTGTCTCAGTGTTTTTTGGCAGAAAGAGTATTTCTTGGCAAAAACCATAGAATGAAACATGGCAGGAGTAACATAGTAGGACAGATGCAGTTGAGCAATTGAGTCAGCATCCTGGTTCTGTTCAGTGTAATGGTATAAACAGTTTGTTGGTCCAATTCAGCATGCTAAAGGTTATACAAGCACGCTATTCTTCAAATGTGAAGGACAGCACATAGTTTATCGCATGAGTATGAGCTTTTCCAAAACAATGTGAGGTACTTCTGATGTGAACTACCCATTGCATGATTTTTCTCTGCTGTCCCTCCACAAGACAGTGTCTGACATCTGTTGGAGTTAGAGCATCAACCACGCTTCTCTAAGAAGTCTCTATCCTTTATTCCCTGTCCAAACAGTCTTTTAAACTTATTAATTAATTACTAATACTAATGAATTAATTTACTAATAACCTAAAAATACATATGAACATTAAAAGCTAACTCTGTGGAGAACTGTGTCAAAATGGAGCAATTTCTTCTGAGTTTTCTATGCTATGTGTTTTGCCAGTGGTGAGCACTGCTAGGAGGTTGAGGGAGGTGATCTTGCCCCTCTACTCAGCCCTGGTGGGGCCACATTGGGAGTGCTGTGTCCAGTTCTGGGCTCCTCAGCACAAAAGAGACATGGGGTTATTGAGCAGGTCTAGCAGAGCACTTTGAGCATGATGAGGGGACTGGAGCATCTCTCCAATGAGGAAAGGCTGAGAGAGTTGGGCTGTTGAGTCTCAAAAGGAGACTGAGAGGTAAACTCATCATCAATGCCTATCAGTATCTGAAATTAGGGTGACAAGAGGATGCATCCAGGCTCTTTCTTCTCTGTGGTGCCAAGCAATAGGACAAGAAGCAATGGGCAGAACCTGAGGCACAGGAAGTTGTACCTGAACATGAGGAAGAACTCCTTTGCTGTGCAGTGACCACACACTGGAACAGGTTGCCCAGAGAGGTTGTGGAGTCTCTCACACTGGAGATATCCAAGAACTGTATGGACACCACCCTATGCCATCTGCTCCAGGATGCCCCTACTTGAGCAGGAAGGTTGGACCAGATGACCCACTGTGGTCCCCATCAACCACGCCCATTCTGTGATGCTGACACAGTCAATTTCTGGAAAATATTTTCTGGAATTTAGCAATATTTTTCCAGTTTGAAAATGTTCTGATGGTAAGAAGTTTTAGAAGAAATATTATCCTAATAACATTATAATTAAAAATTCCCTGCCCTGCTTCAGAATGGAGGGAAACTAATTATATGAGCTAATTAAACATCATTAAAGGTACATATTATTTGAGGAGTAAAAGATGGTTTGTTGTTTAATAATTATAATAGAAAACCAAACTATGATATCCTTTAAGCCATGGTTTAAATAAACCTGAGCATATATTAGGTACATACATAAATGCATGCAGTAATTTAAGCAATATGCACTTTTTAATTATCCTCTATCTATTATTGAAACTATGGGGAAGCTAGAGTTCATCTGAAAAAACTCAGATATTTTTAATACAAGGTAATGGATGTAGGAATATGCAAATATGAACAGTTATAAAATGGAATATATGCAGCAAAGGCAAATTAAATGTGTAATTCAAAATATTTCTTTCCTTATGTGGACATGTAAATGCAGAAATGTCTTAATTGGGATAATAGCATTATCTTTGGTACATTTTTCAGATCTTCATTCAAACTGTTTGCTGCATAACTATACATTTGTGTAGTTCAATGTATTTGGATTTCTTCTAAATTCAGCTTTATTTCTGAGTATCTAGGCAATATTTCATCCAGAGTCAGATGCAGAATTGTCATTTTTTGTTTTACATTAAGTGCAGTTTCCACAATATTCCATCTTAGCAGAGTTTTTTCTCTTAATTTGAAAATTTTTAAAATAAATTTCCAACTCTGGAAAAAACCCTCAAACAAACCCTAAAGGCTTGCAGTATGAAAAATAATCACAAATCAAAGAAATGTCACCATTAACAAAATTTTTGTGTGGTTAAAAAATGCCACTTAATAATAATAAATAAGATATTTATATATGGGTTTGCAAGAAGCTACTTTACCCTGAGACTGAGATTTTTCTCTTGAAAATGAAATGTTTGGGAAATTGAAATGGATGGGGAATTCTATGTAAAATATGCTTAGTACCCATGACACCTCTTTTTTTTGTTTTTGCCTAGTAATAAATAAGGTCTCTGCTTGCAAATTTTTAATACAGAAAGTAGCTCATTAATGTAATTAAATTTAAGATTTAATAATAGTAAGAATGGATAAGAAATAATAGAACAGAAAAAAAACCAGTGTTTTTATGGTGGCAAAAGAAATCTTTGTGGAAACTGAAGATGAAAATAATTCATTAACAAGCTCTCTATTTTGAGAGCAGTAGCTTAAACAGACTATTCAGTGAGTTTTACTGATCAAGATACTCATCAAGTGAGCAAACAGCTCCTTAAGTCACCTTATGGTATTGAGAGATCCATCAATCTTACAAAACATATACATAAGATTTTGAAAACAATGGTAGGAAAAATAATCTAGAGGTTGATATTAGAACTTCCAGAAATTTGAAAACTAAAATCTTAATCATTCACATATTATGTCAATGACATTTTGTTGCTATTAAGTTCTCTGTATCAAAATTGCAAGGAGAGAAAATATGGTTTGGTTTTGGCAGGAAATATTGCCAAATATATAAATATAAACTGATGGTAAAAATAGCCACTAAAATAATGATCTTTATTACTAATAAACTCACAAGTATGTCCTACTGATAACATAGAATTTTAAAATTATATCAATAACCAACTTTTATTTGTTTTTAAACGTATTTCTATTTAATACAAACTATTCAGTGGACTTTTAAAAAATGCAATATTCATTAAAACACACTTGTCCCTAAGGCAAAGAGCAAGCACAAATCTCTCATGGACAGCAAAATCTACAAGTATCTGGGATAATTTGGGACTATGCTATCTTGTTGTCCCAAGTGGCTCTAACATTTCAGATGAGTCCACATTCACCTGCCACCTGGTTAGTTGGTTGTGTGCAGAAAGCCTTTGAAGGCAGGTGCCCAGTAAGAATGCTTTGCACACCCAGGCAGAGTGATTGCATTTACACTGTGTTTTCAGGATAATGAGAGTCCTCCAGACCCACACCACCTTCAGCAAAGATTTACCTCTGCAACTTGGAAATAGCTGTTTGCTGTGGCAATCAATATTTTTAGACTGCTACCTACTAGCCAGAAGGCAAGGTAGGAAATGAAAAGAGAGATAATTGCAGGGCAAAGCATGAAGGAATGATTTTGGAGGGACACCAGTAGCTCCTGGTACAATGACTGAAGCAAAATAAATAGCAAATACAAGATGCCTGGTGATCCATCTCCATACACTTAAAAGGAAACCATAGAAGACCATGAAGGTTTTATAATGAAACACAGCTACAAAGAAGCTGATAAATGTGCCACACAGTAATAGAGTTATAAAATTTCTCTCCATAATTAGAACTAAATAAGAACAGCAGGAAATTAGGCTGTTTCTTTTATTTTTTTATAATAATATATTTTACTATTTCTATTAAGACTTTTGGGCCAAATACATGTCTACCATAATTTGTTTGAATTAATGAAAGTCAACATAGTCGTTGCTGCTGAAATTCCTATTAATTTCTCCTGTGATTTCCTAGATTGGCCATTTCCTTTCTTGAGCATCTCAGAACTGAGGAAGACACAAATCCATTTCATTTTGTCTCTGAATTCAGGAGGGATTCTAAAGGTTATGAAACTTTCCCTAAATATAAAAATCTAGAGTGGGATGTGTGTGACTGTGTGGAGCTGGAGAGATGGAGGTGGATTTTTCTCTTAAACCTGAACCCTGAGCCTGAGCTGCTTGGGTTTGATAAGGAGAGAAGATGTGAAAATATGTGAATACAAAATAGTTTTTTAGCTTGGGCCATGTCACTTCTAAATCTAGTTTATATACAAACTTTATTTTATATCTCAAATACTGTATTCCTTCCTTTATATCTAGTATAGTTTACAGCTCTTTTGACAGTACCTAGAATGAGAATATGCCAATATATATTTTTACATATAGCATTTTAAACTGGATGCAGTTCAACAAAAAACCTCAGGTGTAACCTAAATTCCTGTTTTTCTTTTTAAGTTCTAGTGATGATATGCAGATGTTTGAGAACTTCCTTAACTGAAAGTCATTCTTACAGTTTTTTGGTTTTGTTTTTTTCATTTGCATAAAACAAAATAAATAAACATGAAAAAAAATTGTTAGAGTTGATTAGCAATATGAAGTGATAGACTTTTTGTGAAGCACTTTTGAGCCACAAATACTAAGGCCTTTAGGCTCTTCTTTTGTAAATAGGGGGGAAAAGAGAGGTTTTTCTCAGAGCACCTAACCAAGGTTTCCAAGAATCACCTTCCTTCTCAAAAATCCCCGCAAACCCTACAATTCTTCCAATGACTGTAAAGGATGTCTGACAAAACAGCTGTACTTGACTACAGCAATTTTCGAAGTGCCCCTTGAGTTATTCTATTTTTTTTGTTGAAACCACTGGCAGTGAAAGACATATAAAAACTTTCTGGATAATTGAACCACATAGTGGATTGCTTCCTTTTTTGCTTGCTCAGAAGAGGAGTTTGTAACTAGAGGAAATTTCCTGGTATTGCTGGGTAGTAACTGAGCATCTATGGTGGTGCATGTCCCCCCTTCAGCTCCTTTCCCAGGCTGCAGTGTGATCTGAGAAATGCTCCTTAGACCTCAGAACTGAAATCAGCACCTGGGCTTAGCTCTTCCTGAGCTTGTCAGAAACACTGTCTGCTTCCAGAGACTGCTCAGGAGCTCCTGTTTTCCTCATGAACAGCCTTGGAAAAAGCTTTTCTTGCTGACCTGCATAACATTCCTGTTCTCACACTTTCAAAGAAAGTGCCAACCCAAACTGTGGCCAGGATGAAACATTGTTATGACTAAAGCCCACTACCTAGTGACCCAATAAACAGTGGGCCAAAATGAGACCCTGGGCTGCAAAGGGCTGTGACCAGCAACCTCCCTCTGAGGGGGAAGCCTCTCCGAGCTTGCAAACTCACGTTTGCTATACTTGGGAGGATTGCTGAACAATGATGAATCCTGGGCTGATTCCCTCACTCCTTGAGGCTCAACCCTTTCACCTGTCAAGAGATGCAAAAACATCTGAAGTGACTTTTTCACTGACCTCTGAGGGGAATTTTTCCCAGGTACCTTGCTTGCACTGACTCTTTATGTCTATGTGCATGCACATGTGCATATGCTACAGCAAATCTGGGAGAAAAGCTGCTTTCTTACATGTATCCTGAAGTGAGTTAGACCTTTAAGTAAATTTGTGACTTACAACTTAACCTTATTTAAATATTGCTAAGTGTTGTTCTTTTCCTAAGTTGCTGTGCATAACTTCAAAGCTAAAAATTAGCTTGAATGTTTCTAAGTGTTTCTCCTCTGTTAAATTGTTATAAATTAAGTTCAATGTATATGTTAGGTGAGGTGAAGTGTTGTCTTTGTGTTAAATTATTAGGTTTAATGTATAAGTTAGGTCAAAGTACTGCTCAGATTGAATGCTGTTAAACTTTTAGGCCATGTGCCTTTTTATCCCTGCCCTCACTGTCTTTTGTCACATGCACCTAAGCACACACACACACACCTACACAGTTATCAGTTCATTACTGATTAGATTGCCTGGATCTTGTTAGGATTTGTTGTTGCTTGTTTTTTGCCTCATGTGTCTTGACTGTCCTGTAAGTAGTAGAATGAATGTTGCCAATGAACTTTGTCATGCTCTGCTTAATACTAAATCTGGTTTTTGCTCATATCCTTGCCAGTGACTTTTTAAGTGATCTCGGACAGTCACTCATAACAGCATCTTGCAATGCAAAGTTTGAAAGACAGTGTTTTCCTATTAGTAGAAATAGGTTTTATCTGAGTTGTCTACTTCTGTCAGTAAATAGTCAGGAATGAGAGCTGTAAAAAAAAAAAATTAAGCATTTGAAATACAAATAAATGACAAAAGGTGATGTGGTCCTGTTACTAAGTAGAGAGGGAACCCGGGTAACAGAAAATGCAGTGAGGGCAGAGTTGCCAAATGCCTGCTTTGCAGTGTCCTTCACTGGTAAGACCAGTCCTCAGGAATCTCTGGCCCAAGAGATCAGGGCAAAGGAACATTTGAAGAAAACTTCCCCTTGGTTAAAGAGGATTGGCTTAGAGAACACCTGGGTAAACTTGACATCCATTAATCCAAAGACCCTGATGGGATGCATCCATGAGTGCTGAGATAGCTGGCAGGCATCACAGCCAGGCCAATTATGATCAGCTTTGAAAGGTCAGGGAGACTGGGAGAGGTGTCTGAGAGCTGGAAGAAAGCAAATGTCTCCCCAAAAAAATGCAAGAAGTCTCTTCAAAAACTGCAAGAAGGAAGACCCAGGGAGCTACAGGACAGTCAGATTCACCTCAGGCAGTGATGATAGGTGATGGACTACCTCATTCTGGAGGCTGCCTCTCTCCACATGGATGACAAGAAGGTGATCAGGGTAGTCATCATGGATTCACTAAAGGCAAGCTGTGCTAGACCATCTTGATTGTTTCTACAGCAAAACAACTACCAGGATGAATGAAGACAGAGCAGAGAATATCGTTTACCTTGATTTAAGGCTTTTGACACTGTCTCTCACAGCATCTTCACAGACAAACTTAGGAACTGTAGACTTAATGAGAGAACAGGGAGGTAGATTGAAAAAAGACTGAATGACAGACCCCAGAGGGTTGTCATCAGTAGCCAGGGTCTAGCTGGAGGTCCCCCAATACTTGCCCCAGTATTGTTTAGCTTATTGATACATCTCATGCTCGCATTTGGAAGATAATCGGATAGGGAACATTAGTGATGAAGTCAAGATATTTCCCTGAACATATGGATATACTTTAGATAAATGTCTAAATTGTTTTCAAACAAAAACCCAGAATAGAAAAGGCTGTGTCTGATGTTATTTAATATCATTCTTAATTACTCTTGTAGCTTTGAATTTTGAAAATCTGAAATAAAGTTGGTGCTATAGGACATATCAAAATATAGTGCATGGAATAGTGTACTATACTGCTACTTCATCTAAGCTTTTTTCTGCTGAACTGTGGTTTTGAAACTCAAATATTTTTTTTAAATTTTAATCTATTATTTCAATATTATATTTTTTCTAGCAGGGCATGTTAAAATAAAAAGTGTTTTGCAAATGAGTAGCTATAGTTCATTTCTTAGTTGAATATGTGAGAGGACTGTGCTTGTTTTCTATGAAGCTACTTCCCAGAAAGCCTTGGCAGGTGAAAGATAGGAATAGATTTTATTAGATTGTTTGATAGCACACCTATCACTCTTTCTGACCAAAAGTCATTTTCATTTGGAATGAGCAATTTCAGTTACACTGTACGGTTACAGTTGAGTTCCTTCACTAGTCCAGTGTGCAGCAGCAGTCAATGCTCTTTAAAGATATATGCTGTAGTGAAAGAGACAGATTTAGTAAGACAAGACATTTTTCCTCTGTGGGCTTTGTGATACATAAAAGCCTTGTCAGTTTGACATTTGCTACTTTGCTTTATGATTCTTCCCCATTTTCCTCTTCTGTACCTATGCTATCATTATCATCCTAGTTGAATGGTTCTTAACTGCAAAGTAAGGTCAGAAGGGAGAACTAGACGTTGCCAGACTGCTTTGCTTCCTACCAGATGGCAGAAAAAAAGTCAGCAGGGGAAAGAGTGTTTTTATTGTGTTTTGGTTATTATACTACAGTTAAGACATATTAGCCATCTTCTGTATAATCCTACTTCCAGCCACTGATTGCTCAATATGTATTTCTAAAAGTCAAACACAGCAATTTATTACCTTGCTAAAAATCCTCTTACAATCCAAGAAAAAAGCCTCCCATTTATAGCATCAAATGTTCAGTTATAAGTAACTGGAGGAGTGTTCAGCACTCTCAAACTCTCTGAACCCACAGGAAGCTATTTAACCTGTCAGTGCGATCAAGCAAAAATCCCATCCCGGTCATTACGGTCCCAAGATTATCTCTTAGAATTTGAACCATTGCCTAGATATATTTATCATTTTTCCTAGAATCATAGAATGCTTTGGGTTGAAAGAGACCTTAAAAATAATCTAGTTTAAACCCTCCTTCCATTGCAGGTACACCTTCCACTAGACCAGGCTATTCATTATCCAACCTGGACTTCTTCCTGGACACTTCCAAGGATGGGGTATCCACAGCCTCTTTAGGAAATTTGTTCCGCTGTCCCACTACTCTCACACTACAGAATTTCTTCACAGTATCTAAATCTACCCTCTCAGTTTAAAACTATTGCTCCCTGCATATACTTGTAAAAAACCTGCTTTAGGTCCTGGAGAGCTGCTATAAGGTCACCATGGAGCTTTCTCTTCTCCAGGCTGAACAACCCCAACTGTCTCAGCCTGTCTTCAGAGGCTGAGCCTGCCCTCTGACTATTTTTATGGTTTTCCTCTGGTTTAGCTCCAACAGATCCATGTTCTTCCTATGCTGGGGTCCCCAGAGCTGGACACAGTATTCAAGGGGTGATCTCATGAGAGCAAAACAGAGGGACAGAATCACATTCCTCAACCTGCTGAACATGCTGCTTTTGATGAAGCCCCAGATGGTTTGGTTTTCTGGGCTGAAAGTGCACATTTTGAGGTCATGATAAGTTTCTTGTCATACAACCAGCTGTCATCACCAACAAGGTCTTTCAGTGGGATTTTTTCAATGCAAGGACTGGAAAACACATTTCATATTGTATATCTTTTTGTATTTCATTATGTTATTATTACTCTTTTTCATTAAATATTAAGGAAATGGGAGATAAGAACATGTAGTTCTATTATTAAGTATGCACTGAAAAAACCCATACTCATTGAATGTAACATCACTTTACACACAACTTAAGAAATATTATCTGTGTGTGACATTGCTTGTTTGTCTCACAGGTCTGTATTTACAAATTATGCAAGACTAACTGTCTTGCCCAAGGCTGTTTGAAACTACGAACACTCATAATAAGTTTTAATAATTTATTATCAATATTGCAATTTATCTTCCTTCAAAGTTCCAGAGTAGAAGGTTTGTCTTACTGACCATATGAAAAAAGAAAAATTTGGAAGTTTTTTTTTTTTGTTATGCACTAAAAACCTCTCTTTTGCCTTTTATTTCTTCAAATTACTAGTTCCCACAATCCTGGTAATTTTAAATTCCATTCCAAACCTACTGCAAATAATTGTTTTCACCATTCAAAGCATTGGAAAAAAAAATCCGTCTGTGCTTTCTTGACTTTTGTAAGACCGTTTAAATTCTGAGTATTTTGGGTGCTTGGACCAAGATATTTCTGTTTCATATTGGTAAAGCTCGTTCTGATTTCTCTCCTTAGTAAGTCTTAAACAGAACCAGAAACTGTGATAAGATCATTCCTAGTTCACAGTGTGATTTTATCTATGGGCACAAGTCATCTTTCAGTCTAGACTGAGTTCATTCACTTTCTCAGTCCACTGTCAGCACTGTCCTGGAATTGCTCACTTCTGAGTGACCCTCTGGACCATCTCTTTTCTCAATTTAAAGTAGAAGGGCAGTCATGAGGATTATGAATGGAGTATAACTTCCGTCCTGTAACTGCTCTGAATAGCACATTTATAATATCCCTCCAGTGATCAATTTCATAGAGAAATCTATTATTTAGAAATATCTAGGGGTAATAATTAAAAATGAAATCTCTACAGCAGTTTCTAAGATTTCAACATTATTTAATTTTTCATTGGAATGATAAAAGGAAACTCCAGGACAAGCCCCTTGTGCAGTAGGAATTTCTATACCTAGTTCTACTGGTCAGTTGTGTGCCAGAAGGAAAATCCTCATGAAAACTAGAAGGAAATGAAAATAAAATCACCAGAAAATATCTACTTCTGAGGAAAATATTTTTTCCCAAGAAAATGCTGAATAGCTTTACCCAGAACAGTCCACTAAATGTTGAAACATACTTCCCTCAGTCTGCTGCTTTGTTTTTTCCCCAGTTAAACCATTGTGATGGTCTTTATTATGGTACATTCCATAAAACATTCTTTATTAATGAAAAAATCAGATATTTCTACATCTCAGAGAGCTGCTACTTGTTCAGAATTACTATTTCCCCCCTTCCTCATGGATTTCCCCAGCTGAAACATGTACACATATGCACAATTTTCAGATTTATAAACTGAGGTATCTAAATCTTGCAGAGCTTTTGTAACAGAAGCAGGATTTTAATGGAAACAACTTTTGCAATCTTCTTGCCTGTACTGATAGTAGATCAATACCAAATTCAATACATGATTTTGTTTCTTCTGCGGAAAAATTATACTTGTCAGTTCTAGCAAGTGAAGAAGGAAAAGTGAAAGATGATGACTAGAGAAATGTAATGCTTCTTAAGTTAAATCATATACTGAATTGGTATTTGTGCCAATAAGGGAAGATTTAAATTGAAAAGTGACAGGTTGACAATGTGTCTTTAAATTGACTAATTCTCTTTTAGTATCAGATCAATGAAATGTGTATTAGAGACACATGCCTACTGTGCAAAGAAGCCCTACATCAACTGTGCATGGATGGGATGTAGTTTGTTGCATGTCAAGTCAAAGGCACTGGGTCTTAGGAAAGTAAATTAATCTCATAAATATTGCATAATTGCAAGTATGCTATAATCCATTTTAAAGGCGTCACAAAGAAAATCACTATGTTCACCATCACAATGATTTTTTCTCCTTCTTATTCTAAACACTGTGTCACATTTCTAATTGCATTTTCAGCAATTTATTTCCTTTGTCTGTCCTGCAAAATTCATTCAATGTCAGTATTATTATGCTATCAGTAAACACGTTGAACTTAAATTATTGCATTTATTCACTTTTACTCCCTAGAAATTGCTGAAGTAGTATATTCAAAAACATAAATGTCTTTTTTCAATAGTTTGAGCTTTTTATTCTCATTAGAAATTGTAAGAAGGAAACACAGTGTTCCTTATTTAGGTAATCCATGATGAATAAAATCTCCACAAATTATTGATTGCATATCCTTTCATAGAAAGCTTTCTATGACAAGACAGATGGTGTTTCCCTTGATTAAGAAGGTCTAATGAATACTATTTGTATCATATTAATATAATACAAGCAGGTAGACTATGTTACAGAGAAAATACATATAGACCTCACATTCTCTACTCATGTGCAAGTATTTTTCCCCAGTGAAGTTTCAGTGCATTTGAGCAAGAAATGCATGTTCTTTAATGTTAATAACACCTTTCAAGATCAAGATGGAGACTAATATTGTAGAAAGATCTGTCCAACAGCAATATTCTATTTTTGTCAAGATGAATATTGTTTCAAAATTGTGTGCCATGAAAAAAAAACAAAAAGACCACAAATTGAATCAAGTGTTGTATAAGAAAATAATATATTAGTATCTGTAATTATTTTCCAAAAGAAAAATAAAGTTGCTGTGATTATTATTATAGTTTTCTATTGTAATTGAAACAGACACAGCACATATTAATTAACCGACTGGAAAATCTCAAAATTGAAGCTTAGAAGAGAAAACAAACTCTTTCTCATGGTGGATTTCAGTAGTTTGAAATGCTTTACAATAAAGAATCACACTCCAAATATCTTCTTAATATAAAAGCTATCAATTACACATATTTAGAATGGTTTGCTAGGCTGTTCACTCTGAGCTGAAAACCTGTACAGAGCAGCAGGGAACTAAAACACTAATAATATTTAAACAGTCCCATTTTAAAATGGGTATTTTTATGGGGAAATCATTCAGTTTTTACAGATTCTCCTGGAAGACTCTTCTACTGGAAATTGTCCAGTAAGTGTCCTCCAATCTTCCTTTTGGATGGGAAATGCTCACTTATATTTCCATTACTGTTACTCAGGGATCAGTTCTTGGGTCTATGTTATTGATAACTTTTCTCAGGCAGCTAATAGTGCTGTGAAAAACATTATTTATTATATTAAAAAGTAAATAATTGAGACAACAGGTCCCACTGGCATTGCCAGTTATCTGAGAGTGGGAAAATGATACATTTTTCTTTTCCTTATGTGAAGAATGTCTTTGTTGACTTAAATAGTCATGTCCATACAGATATATTTTTAACATTTCATAGTCCTCTGTTCCAACTTTAGTGCATTACTATCCCATAAGAAGGGTTATGACCTCTTCTGGGATAAGCATGCTTTGTATTGAGAAATTATGACTTAGGAAAACCCTCTAAGGGCTGGGTTATGAAGAATAGTCACATCTGCTGGTGGGGCAGCACGGCAGCAATGATGTTTTCCTGTGAAGGCTGCACTTACAAAAATGACCAGACTGCTAGAAGATGTATCAGGCACTCCCATTCCCATTTGCACATCCCTGCCTCTTCCTTTGCTCTGCCTGGATTGTGTTTGTCTGCTCATCAAGGTCATACACTGAGGTAGCACAAAAGCAATCTGTCCCCTTAGAATATTTTTGGCTGATTTAGTGACCTGAAATGCCCACCAGATGACCAGCCAAGCAGCAGGACTCAGGAAAAAAAGAGAAAAAAGGAGAAGGAGCTATCCCTTCTCTCAGAAGGCAGCTAGTATATTGGTTCAGACATTTTGAAAAATAAAATTGTCTCAAGTAAGCACAAGCTGATACTGTTTTCAAGGAAATGTTTCAGCCCCCCCTTCTATCAATATCTCCATCCTTCTTCCTAAGTAAAGATCTGAAGAGCTGCACAGTAGATTTTCTGGGAAAAATAACCTTTATATAAATTGTAGACTCTAAAACAACTGGACTAATTTACCACAATTATTTTGCTAAAAAAAAAAGTCCTGACATACCTGCACAAAAGTTTGTGCTAACATATCTGGGAAGAACTTTTTTGGCAGCAGGTCTAAATTGTGATATGCTAGTCTAACCTACAGTTTAAGCATGGGGCTGAAAGGACCATTTAAACAAGATATTCTTAAACACAAGGAGAACTACATGCATAATATTACAATATTTTGTCCAATTAAATGTGAGAAAGAAGTTGCAGCAACACTGGGGGCAAAGAAAGGAGTCCTGAAAATCATTAAAGAATGGGGATGCATGATGAATATTCTGTGACCAAGTGTTCTCAATATCTTTTAGTTAAAAGGAATATGAGATAATGGTGGAAGTCTGTATGCAACACACATAAATGCAGATTTGACATTTCTTAACTTTTGAGTGCTTGACCTATAATCTTAATGTACTCTTAAAGAACAGACTTTCATATGTGCATACAGAGTATTCTCAATTTTTTAAATTATTTTTTCAATTTCATCACTTAGTTCCACATCTGCATTTAGAATAATTCCTTATTTATACTTTCCAGACACATTTTAATCACATTTAAAGATGTTACAGAGATTAAACATGCACTACAAATAATTAGTAAATAATGATTATAGTAATTGTAATGTTAATGATTATAGTAATCATCATCATCATCATCTTCATCTTTCAAGTGTTTCTAATTTGAGAAGGAGGAGTATCAAAGTCACTTTTTTGTTAGCTTTCATCACTTCAGTATCCTAACTGATACACAAAACAGTTTTTATAAAAATTCAAACTGTATCCCCACGTCTTTTAACAATAGAAGGGAATATTTCTGCCCAACCAACTCCAAGTAATTGTTGTGGTACAACATATATAGGTTTTCTTCATGTTTACATTGGCATTAAAAAGTCCTCACATGTTTTATAATTTACAACAATTCAATAACACCCATGTCTTTCAGATTTTTTAGAGTATCAGAAAAATCAGATTTTTTTTAGAGTATAATAAAATACAGAATGTTGAAAAAAGATTAATTCCTTGACCATGTAGATAAAAATCCATACTATTTATTTATATCTGGATTTGCAAAATGAAGTCTAACTTTTCTGTTCAACACTTTCAATGTGTGTCATTGAAGAAAATATTAAGTACAAGTTAATAAAAATTAACATTTCATTAGTAACAAAAAGAACATGAGGTTTTTTTAGCATTTGGAAATACAAGTATTCCTAAAAATCCAATAAACATAAGTTTCAGTAACCTAAGGCTACCTATACATATATTATGGGTTTGTTTATATCATAGGTTTATTTTCTGTAGAATATTAAGAGGAAAATAGCACTACACTGTCCTTTTAAAATGAAGTACTACAGGGAAGGAGAATGAATATATCAAAAACTGAAAGTATTGAATTGAAAAACTTTCTTTAAGGGCAGATGAAAGAGATAAAACTGAAATGAATTCATAAATTGTAATAGTCAAAGTGGAAAAAGAGCAGAAGAAATTCATATACCAAAATATAACAGGAGACAGGTGACACCAGGTTTGTATATGTATTTTTTTGCTTTTAAAACTAGAATATGGACTCTAGAAAAAATTTGTTTTGTTGAATTAAAATGCAGATTAATTTAATGAACATATTTTCAATGAGAAATATTTTCAAATCAAGATAACTAAGCCAAAATTAGAAACCATGTTCTTTGCTTCAGGGTCAAAACTGATAAAGGTTGAGGAAGTAGTGGTTCATCATCTTCCTAAGGGTTGTAAGAGAGCTATGTTCTGAATTCCCACCTGATAATACCATCCAAGAGAAGAAGGTGAACTGGAAGAAATATGAAGTGTCCTGAAAGAAAAATTTCTTGTTTCTTTGTAAAGTTGCCCAAAGACCAAACCACAGGCCATCAGCAGATCATATCCTTATCCCGTTCAAGAAAAATCTTCAGCATAAATCTTCTGGATATGGTGCAGCAGTTGAAAAAAGTAGATATTTTAAGCAATACTACTTTTGAAGAAAATGTGGATCATATCTGAGAACTTACTACATTCAGAATAGGGTTGGATCAAGCTGGTTAAAATTTCTTTCTTGCCCATGAAAACCAAATACAGTAGCTCTTCCTCTGGTCACGGGCACCATGTTGGATTGAATATTATCTATTATTAAATGCTTTGGAGATAATACATAGACCAGACCATGGTTAATACATGTGATATCCTTATTTTCCTCGAGAGTGTTATGGCAGAGAAAAGTAGCAGACACACAAATCACCAGCAAACCTGAAAGAAAAATCAAAGAGGAAAAGAGACAAACTGTCCCTTAGGATATTCATGTCCTTGGGTTATGCTATTTCCTTGTCTCTAAAAATCCTTTTCTCTGCTTTATGCTTCTCTGAGATTCACTGTACCATGAAGCAATGCATTTGTTGTACATCTAATAACAAAGACTTGGTTTATGTCTACCAAGAAACCTCTCAGGATCTCTGGTTCAGAGACAGTCTTAAAACACAGTGTACAGGGCAGAATTAGGCTTTTCCCAAAGTACAGCTGTGGACAGAACATTATTTTAAAAGATCTCCAGAAGAGGAGACAGCAGCTCCATTTCATGTATTAGCCTAGGCTAGAACACTCACTCAGGAATTGATTTGTATGGTTTGAATTCTTTTGACTTCCTGAAGAAATTCAAACTTGTACCGTCCAGCAGCCCACAAAATGTTCCTATCTTGGGGTTGCCTTGAGGTGAAAGCACTCACCTTGAGGACTCAAGAGACAGAAAGCAGGATTCATGAGCTGGAGTTCCTGTTAGGAAGACTGTTCTTGTATTAAACTTTCAGCAGTCATGGGTGAAATGTGTATACTAAAGTTAAATTAAAGACTCAGTGATTCACAGAAAGGTGATTAAAATTTCATTAGACAGAAGACAGATGGAGAGAACTTCTGTCAGCTAAGTATGACTGTCACCTGGTGTGAGGCCACATTTGTAAGGAGGAAAACCTAACTTCTTTCTTCAAACTTGAATGTCCTAGAACCCTATTACTTATTTGGATAATGATTCCTTAGAACAGTAGCACTATATAAAGAACAAAAGCACATCATGAAATATTTTCTGAAAAAAAAATTCTGTAAAGTAGAAACAGGCTTGGGTGGCAAATTCCAGGAAATTATCAAAATGAAGGACTGGAGCTTGGACACTGTTATGAAGTGTCTTACCTGACTTATCCTGAAGTTTCTTTGTGGGCTGAGATTCTGACTTGACAGAGAGCATGATTCAGCTCTGTGGACCCACCTGGCTATTCCTGGTCTGCAGCTGACCCTGACCATCGTCACCTTCATTGCTCCTGCTCTGCTTTTTTTTGTTGGACCTGGTGGAATGGTGTCCATCTAGCCCTGCACTCTCCTGGCACCTCCTAACTCTCTCCTCTCCTCACTGTAGCTGCTCCTGCAGCATCCCAGCAGAAAGCTCAGGGCCCAGACAGCATTATGCAATCTTTGCATATAATACAATAAACTCCATAGAAAAGAAAATAATACTACAGTAATACCATAACAGATTTTGTTTATAAAATCACGTCTTTTAAATATTGAATTGAGCATAGGTTATTTGACAAATGCAGAAAAGCTTTCTTGGATTCATCTTGTGGGTGCAGTGGAACCAGTTCAGCTCTCAGAAGAGCACCAATAAGGCAGAACTTTACATGACTGAAAGCTGTGCTGTTGTTTGTTTTCTCCTTGGTATGTCTGAAAAAAATAACATTTTCACAGAAGGCTTAATCAAGTTGGCTTGTCATCTACAAGAAGACAGTTGAAAATAAAAATTAGATTTTGACTGATAGAGTGACTTAGGCCATATACAGACACAAAGAGATACCTTTAAAAATGAATTCAATTTATCAATGTGCGTGACTTCTTTAATTCATAAAGCAAGTAAAACCCATCTCTTTCTGCCCCTCCTGCCCCCAAAATTTAAAAAAAAATGTAAATCCAATCCTACAATAAAGTGGAAAAAACAATTACATACCTAATTAAAATAACGTCCCTCATTTATCAACACAGCATTTTTGTCTGTTACTGTGCCAGGCATACATTCAAGTAGCTCAGTAACTGTGAAAACATGTGAGCAAAAATACACTAAGATCACAAAAAGCAAATGGAGAATGAAATTTAAAAAAAACCTAAATCTCAACTTCAGATCATCTTAGCAAGCTGCCCCTTGCCCTACTTGTCATCCATGCTTTTCTAATGTTATGCAGAAGTAGAGACACCACAGTCAAAGATATTACCTTTGGTTTTCACATGCCTCTAAATTTAAATTGCTATTTGTAGTTAAAACTGGAATGAAAATCATATACATCCTGACATTTCATGTGCTCCTGTAGTGTTTTGGTCTTCATTCAATTTAATGGTCTATTCCAGGATTCCATTATTTCACTTACTGCTCTGAGTTGAAACAAATCTAAATGACTGGTCTGAGATTAGGTTCATTTGATACATTAAATAATCATGGTTTTGATGTGATTGATGTCAGAGTCAAGAATAAGACCTTCAGCACAGCATGTACTCAATGACCATTACCTTCTCTCAAGTTCCCC
Organism: Tychaedon coryphoeus; assembly: GCA_013398595.1. Taxonomy (NCBI): domain Eukaryota; kingdom Metazoa; phylum Chordata; class Aves; order Passeriformes; family Muscicapidae; genus Tychaedon; species Tychaedon coryphoeus. The sequence goes on along the minus strand of WBND01000634.1, from coordinate 469,281 downwards.
ACCCGACAGCTGAAGGATTTTTTTTTGTTTGGGGTTGATTACTGACGTTATTATCATGTATTCTTAGCACTTCCACATATGTAAAAAACCCCAAGTACTGAGCAAGAATTAAAACTTAAAAATAGTGACAACTATTCACAGCTGTAATTTCTTAGTTTAAATCAGGCTGAAAATGTGCAGTGATAATTTTGACAGTTTTAGGGATCTGCCATGTACCTGCTATAACCTGAATAGTAAAGTCAAATCGAACAACTGCTTGTCCAGTTAAAAATATTTCCCCAACTGATCTCATGGTAAATGCTATTGATGAAAGTTCATTATAAGCAGTGTGAGCAGAGGTGTAAGACTGAAGGTAGAACAAGAATCTTCTTTGCAGTCATAATCATGATGAAATCACCTTGCAAAACATTTCCTCATGTTAATTTGTTTTTTGAAGAAAACTTGAGAATAACCTAGAGGGAGAGACTTGCTTTTGATTCAGACCATGAAAGGCATTAAAACAAGTTCAAAGAATAATGCAATTCTAAGAAAATAATGAAATAAGAAGAATATAGGGCATGAATAGAGAAATAGACACAGATTTAAGAGACGCTGAAATTCATAAAAAAACAAAAAAAAACCAAAAAAGCAAAAAAAAAAAAAAAACAAAACCCAAACCAAAACTAGAAACAGTATTTCTTTCAGCAGTAGTAAAAATGAGTTACTTTAATAAGAGACAACGAGGTAGTGAATAGATCACTGCAGCTAATTGATTTCACCTGAAGCTGAGACAGAACCCTTTTCTTAAAAAAAAAATACAAGTAAGATATGTTCCAATGTCTAATAAGCCCAATATTATGACACAGTTTTTCAAAAAGAGTTGTTCAAAAACATGTAAAAGCAAAATGACTAAGATTTATACAATATAAATTCCAAAGCACTAGATTAAACCAAAGTTGCAACTTAAAATTTACTTTCTATGTGCCAATTTTTCTGTGCTCTGACAATATGGTGGCAGTCTGAGAGCACCTGTTGGGAGATATTTAGATGCTTAAATTTCTTGAAAGGATCTTAAATGCCTGCTTAAGTAAACAGAGATTTATTTCTCAGATCTGCCATTTAACAGAAATAACACCTTTTATTTAATGGGTAAAATAATAAAATATGAATGTGCTTCTCTTGTATCTATTCTTTGATGTAAAGGTAGACACCCACAATGTAGACTGCAATGAAATGCAAATTATTTAAGATTAACTTATACTCTGGTTGTTATGGAAACTACATAAAAATGTACCATAAAAATGTAAAAATACACTATAAAGTATTTACACTCCACTAGTAACTTATGCAGAGTTGTGCTTGTTTATTAGAAAAATATTAAAGAACAAAAATAACTCAAGAACTCACTTGTATGTGAATGCTTAAAGTTGGCAGTTTCCATGTTAATAGCAATACCACAAACTTATAATTAATTGTTAATCATCTTCAGAGAAGTAACAAATATGATTACCATTTCATATCATAATAAATTTTGAATAGTTTCTTTATCCATGGTCTAAACCTTTCATATTACATCTCTACAATTTCTGTACAATTCATAGCAAAAATCAAATCATTGGTAAATAGTACCCATGACAAACTACTTCTCTACCATGGATGGAACTCAGATACTTCCAAGTCACGTCTTTGGACATGACAGGTCAGATCAGATAGGCACTTCTCTCATTAAGTTGTGATACTGCTATCCATCTTTCTTTTTGAATAAAATCATAACCAAAATTTTTCAAACAGATGAAGGATGCATGACTTCCCAGTCTTTCTGAGAAATGTGCCCTTTGCTGTGATATGTAGTATAGACTGAACGTAAAACTTTCTCACTGTGAAACTGAATACTTGCATTCCTGACATTCAGAGGGTGTGAGCAGAAAAAGGCATTATTTCCCAGCTCTCCCGGAGAAGGAGTCTTCATCCTAGTTTCTTCTCAGAACTGCTTGCACATTAAATAGAGAACATGTTTGACAAAGTAAATGCAAGTGAATTTATAAATATATAAAAGCATTTTTTGTATGTGTAGCAGCCCAGATCACACATCAGACTTCAGTGGGGCAGCTAGAAACAGGTGTGAGGAGGTTACAGGAGAAGCTGTCCTTTACAGCAGGACAGTCTGAACACATTCAATAACACGCTCCATGGTCTGTCTGTAACTGATGGAAACCCAAACATCTGCACATCTTTAAAGACACAAAGCATTCTAGCTTTGTGACAGACTCCCCTAGGTACACCTAGGGAATGTTTTTGTGTTGGAAAAAGGGAGAATAAATCTGAAACAACAAATCATTGAATATATACATTTAAAGATTTTTGGACATCTACTCTGTTTCTAGTAGCATGGAGGATCAAAAGCTAAGACATGCAGGCATTTCTTATTTCAATATTTCTGGAATTTTGAACATGCTGAAAGGAAAATCAGACTTCATGTACTTCATTGTACATGTCTACCAAGTCAGCTCTCCATTTCCTACCTTCATTTCAAGTAAAATATTCACTGTCAGTTTAAAGCATGAAACAGCTGAGACAGTGACATAAAATATCAACAATAAAAGAATGAAAAATCATCACTTACACTATGGCAGGTCTTGTTACCTGAAGACTGAGTCGACAGAATATGTGTTTAAATTTAAATTATGATGTAGTAGTATCAGAAAAGTGACCAGTCTGTCTCTAACAAAACTCTTCTCTCATGGACCTTGTAAAGCTGGGAGTTGACACTTTAATGTAAATAGGAATGGAACATTTTTACTTATGATTGCCCAGCACTGTAACCTACTGTAACCATTGAAACATGAAGAGTTTGACAGAAATCAAATATGTGCTCCTTTAATTGAGAAACTCATGCTGAATTATTGATAATTGTGATAGTTTGACTAAGTTATGATGTTGTAGAGATGGCCCAGAGTGAAGTAAGAACATTACTGTATATTTTTTTGTTCTTGTTTCACTTATAATTAATCTAATTTGCAAGTTCATATGTTATATACATATCAAAAGAACCAAATCAATGGAATTTCCTCAAAATGTTCTAGGTGGGAAAAGACATGAATAATTACAATTTAAAAAGATTACGAAGAAATAGTATAAGACTACATGAAAAAAAGAATGAAGGTCAATGGAATGATCATCATATTGTCTTGTATGAGTAACCTCATAGTTTAATAAACAGCTAAATTGAAGTAGTTCACATTAAAAAAACTGCAATCTTGTAGATTCTTGAAAAAAAAATACGAGTTTTTTATCAATAACATAATATAGGCTACCTAAATACACTCAACAAGAATTCAACAATGACCCAAAGCAGCACATCTCTTATGGGAAGTTAGTTATAACCAGCTAGAAATAAACACACACAGCCCGATATGGGAACAAAGGTTCAAGAGTGAGTAAAAGTGAGAATGCTTGCATGAGATTATGAATAAACCATGTAGTACATCCTCAGAGCATCACCAATATCAGGAATTAACTCCCACTTAAAGAAGATAATTTTAATTTTACCATTACATGTGAGAGCCTCCAAAGGCTGCACAAGGATTCTCTGGGAACACACAGCTTTGTGAATAGCAGCAGCTTTGTTTCATAGACATGAAATGTTGCAGATAAGGATGTACTAGGCACAACAGACAATAACAGAATCACAGAGTAGTCTGAGCTAGAGGAACCCAGAAGGATCATGGAATCCAACTGTTAAGTGAACCTGTATTGGATTGACTGAACCTGCAACCTTGGCATTATTAAAATCATGCTCTGATTAACTGAGCTAATCTTGTGGTCAGCATCTTCCTTTACTTTGGCATGGAAGAAGGGATAATTTAGATAGGGCTAAAGGAAGATTCTAAAACATTTTAGAATAACAATGTGATCATGTCTCTGCAACAGCAAAGATTCTCTTGACTTAGAACTGTTTCATCTTTCATTTCTTCTATATTTACATGCAGGTCTCTTAAGATATGCTAAAATGAGTATCCTGGATTAGCCCAGTATTATGAATATTTGTAAGATGGTCACTTCAGTGTATTAAAGGAAAGCAAATGCAGTGAAACTTCTTAAGGCTATGTCAGTAGTATCTCTTGTAGTTTCCTTTGTATCAAAATGAGGATAGAACAAAGGATCAGAAAATAAAGCCAAATTTATTTTGCCTACTTCAGGATGATCACAATTGTGGCTGGGATGTTGTCTGCATAGACCTTTGAAACCTGTGGGGTTCTAGTAAAAAAAAATATTGAGAGGTACAGCAAAGCTATTTTGTTTTGACGTTTGGAAATGCAAGTTTTAAACTAATTATAGCAAAAGGATTCATAATAAGACAAGTAATAAAAAAAACCTGCAATGTTGATTATATAACTAATGTTAGTAGAGTGTTAAAAGTGAACAAAAATGATCATTATATTAAAGAAAACTTCGATAGTCTCTTTCCATTTGCAACAAAAACCCAGCATATAACAGTGACAAATTAATGTTCTGATGGTGATTCTAAATACTTTTCTTAGGTTTTCTGCCACATTCTGGACAGTAATTGTAATTCCAGTAATTGGGAATGGTAAAGGCTGTTAGGGACATTTTATGGTAAATCTGATGTTTAAATCCCTAATTTTAAATAATTAACTCATGTACTTAACTTTTTCTTATAAATTACATTTTCATTTTTTATACTCTTCTGCCTCTGTTGTGTCTGCACAAACATACAGAAACACAGGGAAAGAGGAACAGAACAGGGCATTACTTCTTCTATTGATCTGAAAAATATTTTATGCTAAAAGGATGGTATTTTAAAAGAAAAATATTATTTTCTCATAACTTCATATCCATTGGTTTGCAGCTCTTTTGTTTTACATTACATTTACTTTTGACAATGTTATTACATTTTTCATAGCATGTCAGAATCTTTATATGTGAGATGACTTAAACCCATTTTCAACTATTATATCTGAGTGAATGGCTGAATATACATTTAGGAATATATTTGCCATAGTATAATACTATAGATAGATTTACCAGAAGGAAAAAAACTTGTTCAGTTTCAGGCCAATTGAAAAATTTTGACTTTTTTACACATTGAACTCACAAGGCAAAAAATATGTAAGCAGTTATTGTCACTGCTGGGTCAGTTAGTTTAGTGAAATTACCCCAGAGATGAGTGAGATGCAGGAATTTTGAATTGTGTGAGTCTTCAGTGAAGAAATATAATAGTTCTAAAGGGACAAAATCCTTCTCAGGTACTCTTCAAAATCCTTCCCAGTCACCATCTCTGTGCAGAGAAAATGAAAAGAGAATACTCTTCTCCACAGCACATCATAAGGACTTAAATTTAACAACCATAGTGAATACAATTCTGGCCAGACAGAACTAAGTTGGATCTAGAGGATGCATGAAAGAATAGGTAATGAAAAATGCTGAATATCCAATATCCTCCTGCTTAGTCCTGGGCAGGGGGGTTAAGTGAGTTTATCTAGGAAAATGCCTTAAGCCTCTAAGAATTTACGTTCAAAATTGAGCTCAGGAGAAAAACATTTGGCCTAGACTGGACTAAAGAACATAAGCCAGCACTGTGCCCAGGTGGCCAAGAAACCCAGTGGCACCCTGGCCTATATCAAGAAGAGCATGGCCAGCAGGACCAAGGCAGGGATTGTCCCTCTGTTACTTGGCACTGGGGAGGCCACACCTCAAGTTCTCTGTCCCATTTTTCTGTTCCCCTGCCTCATTCCAGGAATGACACTGGGTGCTGGAGGGTGTCCAGAGAAGGGCAATAGAGCCTGTGAAGGGTCTAGGGAACAAGTCCTATGAGGAGTGACTGAAGGAGCTGGGGTTTTTAGACTGGAGAGAAGGAACAGAGGAGACTTTACCCTTCTTTCCAATATTTTAATAATTCAGTTAAAATCTTACCCTTTAGTTGTGCTTGGTGTTTCAGAATTCCAACAAATATTTATATAGATTTGTCCAACTGCAGGTGCAAACCATTTTTTTTTCGTAGAGTGAGTTATGTGTTCATCAAGTCATTAGTACAACCACAAACTAAATAAAAAACTGTCTAGCGCTTCTGAAAACAATCTAAGAACATTTTGATAGCCTTTGTAGCATGAAATGGAATATTAACAAATGTCAGCACTGGGAATTAAAGTAAGTCCTAGCTAATTTTAAGTCTCCTCATGAAGAATGCATCTTAGCCTAAAGAAGTTAATCATATTTCTATGCAAAAATTTAGTGCCAATACTACTATTTAGATTTTATATATAAAAAATTAACATCTTTGAGCACAAGAGAAAATTAATTCATGATCATTAATTCATAAATGATAATTGTATGCAGAGGGCCTTAGATATTTTATATACTGTATATACATAAATCCCAGGCATCTTTTCTGAGCATTCTTGCATTCTCTTTGGCTTCTGTGTTTTCTTTTTTGCTTCACTGGGGACTAAGAGTGTGTAAAGGATGCAAGAGCAGAGCTTTGGGTTTTTAAGCATACAAAAGTACATACATACATGATTTTGATCAGATCTGACTAAAAGTGCTATAATTCAAACTAATGAAATTTTGTATGCATCTCTGAACAAATTTTAAAGGTACAAAACCCAGAGGGACACAGTTTCTAATAGAAGTGCTGACAGGGTCTTATGAACGAGCATAATTATTTCAAATATATTAAGCAAATACCTTTAATCAACAGCTGAATGGCAGCATGCTGTGATAATTATTTCTGGTTGATGATGAGAAGGCTGATTGCAATTTCCTCATTAACTTACTTTTTCCCTATTTCCATAAGTTTTTCTCTCTACATACTTTCTTCCTTCAACAACTGATATCTTATTCCTGTTGCGGTATTTTTTAGTCACAAAATCTGTTAAGGCTCATATGTCTACTACTTATATTGATGAGTCATAACATTTCTTTCCAAACAGGGCATAGGCACATATTAAAAAAAAAAAAGTTTAATGTCAAGCCATGGTGTATTACTCTGTATTTGTTAAGGTTATGATAGCTCTCAAAAAACAAAAAAAGAACTAATCCTCTACCCACTCTTTTTTAAGGAATGATTAGAAGCAGAATAAATATATTAAACAGTCTTTCACTCTAGAAGAATATGCAATGTATTTAAACACAAAGATTTTTAATTGTGAGCTTAGGGGGGTTTTGTTCATCAAGTAGCTTTTGGCTCTTTAAAAAAGTTCATTAATTTTTTAACAAGGGTGAAAGAAAAGAAAATTTTAAAAAATACTAGATTTTTTTTTCTACTTCAAATTTATGGCAGTGCCCCTTAGACAGAGAAGAGATGGATTGGGGAGGAGACAATTGCCTCAAATCTCATCATTATAATTTTGTATTTTCCTCAACACCTTTAGTGTAATCTCTGTTAGGAGTAAGGAACTGCATAAATTATTCACGTGAATATTTTTGAATCATAATTATTATATATTCTTTTTACATGGCAAGAAAATATCTTAGAGAAAAAAAAGCTGTAATCTGAGCAGAAGTATTTAGGATAACTGGTAGTATGTTACTAATGTAATTGTGTAAGTAACCTTAAGCCCCAGTTTCTATCTCAGAAGTTGAATTTACTACTTGAATAAGATAGAAAATTATTTTGCTTATTGAAAAGGGAATTTTGCATATTATACATGGAATTCTCCAGTGTCCTTCTGAGAGTCAACAACCTATGTTCATCTTTCAAAGTTAAAACTGGATAGACAGAAGAATCAACTCAAGAACCAGAACAATCTTGGAGGCAATATGTACAGAAAGAAAAGAGTAAAGCCCTTTGTTCGGCTCCTTTAGATGAGTACTACACGTGCTACATATTTAATTTATTTAGGGAAAAGGTGACTTTAAGCCAAAATAGAGATTGTGCTTTGCTTTGCAAAGTTTGAGTTCAATCATGGTTTCTTACATATGCTGAGCTCTAGGCATCTTTCCCAAAGTTTGAGTAATTTTTCTTTCAAAAATAAAAATACTTTGAATTTAAGTTTCTTGCAACCAAGTTTAAAGCAATTCAATAGGCCAAAACTATTCCAACCTCAGCATGGAACTCAGAACCTATCCTATGGAAAACAACCAGATGTGGGAAATGCATATTCAAACCATTCAGATTCATCCTGGAGTTGTCATTTGGAAAATGAGTTTTAGACTATTTTTAGCTAATCCACTTTTTATGTTTTGTCATGGAGCATGAGTACATTTTGAAATCTTCCCTTCTTGCAGTGGAACAAGGTATCTCAAAAATCAATATTTTAAATTTTTTTTTCTGGTTGTGTCTGTATAGGGACTTAGAGAAAAGGTGCAAATCCAAATAAAGTTTTTTGGGCAAAGCATACCAAGTAAAATGAGGAAACAGTACTCTAACAAACAGGCTGGAACTTCATTTCTAAATAAAATTTAGAAATTTTACTAGATTTTGACAATTGAGAGTGTCAACATAAAACGGACTGGAAGAGGTGAGTTTAACAGTACCCAAGGTGGGAAATAACAATATACCACATACAAATTTGAATATCTGGCCAAAAAAAAAAAAAAAAAAAAGGCTATGATAACATGCATGCAGTCATATATGCTGCACGAAGAAAATGTGATCCATAAAACAAGAAAGGGAAACTCATTTAGTGAATGAACTTCCAGTAATTTGGTGGAGTTCCCTACACTGTCTTCTCATGAGAAATATGTATGTCTTGCTGTTACGGCTTTCATTTTTCTCAGCTACTTTATGAGCTTTATTAGTCTAGGAGAAACAGCTTCAGGTCTGTGTATTTGACAAAGTAAAGTACCTTTACTTGCCTCTGTGTGAAGTTCCTCTCCTTAACCAAGCACTTTTAGAAGTTTTTGAGAGTCAAGCCTTTTCCAGAATATCCAAAAAGATACTTCCCAAGGGTGACTGAATATATTACAGAATAACCTACAGAAATAAAAGAAAGGAAGACCCCTCAATAATTTTTGAGAGTACAGCAAAATGTTTTACAGAAGGTGGTTGAATAAAAAAAAAGGAGGACACTTTTAAACCCATTCTATAATACACATCTATTTTTCTCTACATCAATGTTTTCCACTTTATAATGAAAATCATCATTCATTCAAGAGTTCTGAGATTCAAACTTGTGAAGTTATTTCTTTTTCAACATTGGAACAATCACTAGAGGAAAAAGCTTTCTTTACAAGTATTTTAATTTCCACTCCTTGCCCAACCTTCCCAGGCCAATTTTCTTTTTACAGACTAAAAATTCCTTTACTGCCCATAGTGCACAGTAAACTATGTGCTTGTATTTATGACATAAAAGGAACAGTGCCTTATTTTTTGGACAGACTTTGGAGCTTTGTAGAGTTCCTGAAGATATCATTACAATAGAAGTGATTTTCTCTTAAAATGCATCTTAATAATGTCGCAGCTGAGGGTCTCTTTAGGCGTGAGATCCCTCAGCAAGACATAGAAGGTGGTTTGGGATGTAGGGTTTTCTCAGAAGCCACTGAAGAGAAACTGCAGGAGACGATTGTCCAGGTTCCAAGGTTGTTTACTGTATCTTATCTCTAAAGTGTTTTGCTCGAAAGCAGCGGTCCGCTCTGCACAGCGACCAGGACGAAAAGTCTGCCCACCAAGGGCAGGACTTATCTTTTATACCTTAAACTACGTATTCTATATTTACAATAACTTTCTAATACAACACACTCTTGTTACAATGTCCAGCTCTGTCCCCATCCAATCTGTAGTTCCCAGGATTGCTCCCAACATGGATGACATGAAGAAGAAAGAAGGAAACTACCACGCCCCAGATCCTCCATCTTGACCTCGTGGCCTTTAATGTAAACAATCTAAAATATACTTTTTCCACACTCTAACAATCTAATTCACACTCTGCTTAACTGTAAAGCTTGCATCTCTTCCCTCAGGCTTGGTAGATTTTCCCAGGGAGCTAAATCCAGCCCCTGGAGCACTTGGGCTTCACTCGGGGGTCTCTGAGGGGTCTGCCATGGGGTTTTTGCATCCCCAGAGGACTCAGGGGGATGCCCTGTACTCCCACAAATAAAAACTAAACTATTAATATTTGAAAAGTAAATTTGGCTGTAATTAATGTAAGTACACAAACACCTAGAAACATAATTCCAGAAAATCTTTGAATATGTAGGATGCATTACTTCTTCAACAGCTGAAGTATCTGTAGCTGTTGTAGAGCAGGAGAGTGGATGTACCAGAATAAATCTATGTTGTATACAGGATTAATTGGAAAAACAAAAATGTTAACAGAATATTCTGCAATCTCTGTATACATTTGGCTTGAAATATAACAAATAACAAATGAACATAGGAATATGAAGATCTTCTGGTACAATACAGTTCATTATGGTAGGCATGGCTGGCACTATGACTCTGAAAGCTCTTAAATTACCTGGAAGTGAGCATGGAAAGACATTGTGTAACACACTGTCATTCTTTTGGTTCAATGGAGGCAATCTGTGAAAACAGTCGGGTCAAAATACTACAAATAAGCTGGTACTTAACCTTTCTGTGTTGCTGTGAACAGTGCTGGCTATTAATTAGTTATTTGTCTTCACACAAAGATATTTGGAGGGTAGACATGTTCTTCTTTGCTTTCTAATTTCAGACCATAGTCTGACCTTGACCTAGGACTGTAATTCCATCTCAGAGTAATTCTAGCACACTTTAGTAGGGACAGTCCTTCCGCATTTATTTTGTCTACTTTTTTCCTATTGAAAGAGTCCCAGTGTTACCAATTACCCACAGTCAGACAAGGGGTCAAGACCTTCTTGACTAGCTGGCAAAACTTGTAAACTTCCTTGACCTATTTGTTTATTTCTCTTTAGGCCAACACTTTGCTCTCACATTCTTTAGCTGTAGTGACCACAAATAGGACTATCACACATCTTATGTTTTGAAAAGGCAAAATGGTATTTGAAGTGTGATGTTTCTTTACAGCTCTACCCTTGATGATGTGTTGCCAGGTATTTATTCATAAATCAAGCTGTGACAGGAAAAGGAAAGGATCAGTTACCAGCACAAGTGACACAGGAGCAGCAAAGAGCCTGCAGTAATTGAAATCATCATACATTAATGGCATAGGAAAAGTAGTCCTTACACAACCATATTCTGTCTTGCTTCTGGCCTAGGCAATCTTAACTTGTATGGATTATATTTTGAATTATATGTGAGAAAACCTTTTTTTTCAGGTCACTGCGCACTGAAAGAAATTATCTTGATTTTTTTTTTTTCCATGTTGGTCTCTGTGACTACTGTTTTAACTTGGAGCATGGTAATACATACAGCACTAAGGAGACAGACATTCTAGATATCAACATTCAGAGAAATATCTTTAGACTAGAATCAGACCATATTCACTGACATGTTCTGCTGGCTTGAAAACTTTACTGACTTTGTAGTACAGGAAGCGAGCACTGACTCCTCCAACCCAGATTTTCTTACAATTGGTATATAGAAATTGATGACTGATAATAGTAACTCTTGCTAGAATTGTCATGGACAATTAATATTATCAAGGTCACAGGTCTTTTTCTACTAAACTAAACTCATCCAATTCTGAAAAATTAGATACATGGGTAATTCTAAATAGTATTTGTATGTACCCTTTATTTCCTGAAAGGAAAAAGAAGCAATGGAAAATACTTTTTCAGAAAAAAAAGTTTCATTAGATTTGCACTGGCCAATCATTTTTGTGATACTTGAAATATTAAAAAGGACAAAAAGAATATATTTAATTGAGGAAAATAATCTGTTGCTAGAGTTATAAAGGTTCTAACAGTCCAAACAAAATACAGTATACAGTTATTGTCAGGTTATAGAAAAACAGTTAGCATTCAAATTATCTAATATTACTGATACCTTGTTAATAACAATAAAAATTGCTATTCATGAACTTTTGACTACTTCTAAATTCCAGATGATATCTGTTTTACAGTTATTTTTCAAATTCTTAAAACTAGTTTAGCCTCATTCACAAAAATTCTCTCCTGAAGTGACCAGTGTGATCTGTGTTTTCTGCTGAAGTCTGTTTTCTTATAAACTTAGTTTTCTTTCTAAGATCATGAATGACACTAAGCAGAATAACTACTCCTTAATACCAGCTATTAATTGCTAGTAGCTGTTCTAGCACAAAGCTACACTAATTTAAACTAAAGTAAACACAAATCTAGGCAATAATATCTGCCCATTAGACAGTTGCTCTTACTAAAATCAGATCAATCAATCAATGTCTAGTCAAGCCCTGAAACTTTACTGTATCAACCTAATATCAGCAGGTGTTTACTAATAATAGCAAAGTACTATTTTCCTTGTCAAATTTCAATATGGCTCTTCAATCACTTGATAACTCCATTAAAATCTCAGTTTTTAGACCACTAATTTGATGGCAGGTCAAGTAATATCCTAGTGGTGATTCCTACTGGATTAATAGGAACAGATGTTGCAAAGTTTCAACCTGATTTCTAGTGATCTATCCTGAAAACACTCCAGTGGCTTTAAGTTAGTACTGAGAAATCTTTTCTTCTGCAAGCAAAGTTAAAATATAACTTCTCAATGAACTTGTCAATAAGCAAAGCATAGTGTTAGGTCACATACTAGAATAAAATTTTCAATAAACTCACATTTTTCTTGGAAAAGATTTGTGCCTCTCATTCAAGTCTTCTGGGTAATAGATAAATGTCTGTTAATTTAATTCCAGGAAACATAACTTGTTATTGCTTCTGCAGTCAAAACAATAATAAATAGAATGATGTCTACAACATGTAACCCTGTCAGATCCAGGTCAGATAGAGGTGAACAGTTTGCAGTAAGTGCACAGAGCTAATCCTGCAGGTCAGAAAATCAGGTACAGCTTTAAGTAACTGTTTTCAGAATTGATTTTTGTATACAGCAGCATCTGAACTTCTGGCTTTAGTCTATACATTTCCTATCCTCTGAATTGTGCAGCACATGGTGAATGAATTTTCATGATTAGAACAATATACAGCACCAACACTTGATGTTTCTTGTTTAAATATAAAACATCCATAATACTTGGGAAATTGCAGACTGATCACCTTTCAGTCAGCTACTTGAATAAAGTGGAAAGCTAAATATTTTATTTTCTCCACGGGCAGCCATGATCTAGAATCTTATGTGTAGGTGTTGGAGTTCCGTGCAATGATCTATGAAAAAGTATCCTGGAAGTTCTTAAAAACAAAGGAAAAAGAAAAATACCAGCATTTAAGTTAAGTAATTGCACAATGATTAGAGAGAACTTCCAGAAATCTGAACATAACATGAGAATAACCTTTTTTTGCAAGCCATCTCTGTGACAACTGCTTTTCCTGGCATGGACAAAAAGGGAAACACAGAAATAAAAAAGGAAGTTCTTATACTCAGTAGCTTTTCCTTGTTGTTGGTTGTCACTCACTATTTTCTCCTTTTCTACAGTGCTTTTGAGAACTTCACACATAAAAATATTGAGTAGAACACCAAATGCAGGAACCCCAAACAGAAACATGGAGACATACAAGTACACTATCAGTTGACTGAGAAAAATTTTAAATAAAATTAGATGAAAATAGTTTTCTGATTTAATATATTTATTGATGATATTAGGTACAAGATAGAATAATATTGCTAATTGAAATAGAATAAATAATGAAAATAAATTTTTGGTTGTTTCAAAGTGGGGT
>WBND01000634.1:431775-455550 GCA_013398595.1 Tychaedon coryphoeus | reverse complement strand
GGTTTTTTTTTGTTGTTTTACCAAAGAAAAACCCCAAAACAACCCAAAGGCAGACCAGGTTTTTTTTTGTTGTTTTACCAAAGAAAAACCCCAAAACAACCCAAAGGCAGACCAAACCTAAAAATGAGTTACTTACTTTCATTTACAGAAATAACACTAACACCAGTATTTATGAGCATTCATTTATGAGTATTTATTTATTTTTTAACCTATGCTTTATAGACTATGTTTAAAAAGTATAGTAGAAGAGTATAATATATAAATTCCCCCACCTTTGAGGATTCGATGCTGTAGGTCACACTCTTTCTGAAAATGTACAGTACTAGCTTCTTTTAAAGAAAACTCTACCATAAACATTACAGCAAGTGTCAGTAAGATTTGTGTCTCCATAATAGTTCTCTAACAGCATAGCAAATTGATGTTGCTGTGAACAAATATTATTTCTGAAGTATGATAAAGAATTGTGCAAATGCAACAAAAGTGAGTAGAAATATCACAGAGAATGATGAAGCCTAGATTTTTAAAAGCAAATGTAAAGTTAGGAGAAAAAAAAGATGAATCTTAGCCAAGAAACAGAGAAATAGATCACTTGCTTTTCCTTATAAAATAACAGGGATTCAGATAGGATCATGGGAATATCATAAAACCCCAGAAAGAAAGATGGATACCATAGCAACTTACACAATCTCCCACCAAACTTGGAAGTGAAATTAATTGTTTCAAACTGGGCTTTTGATTAAGATTTATCTTTATTGAACATTAAGAATAGGAAATTCACCTAAGAGATCATATTCTTCAGGCAAGAAATTAATGACTTTAAGACAGCAATAAATTTCAAGAGCTCGTTGCCCTACTGAGCACCAAATTCTATGCAATTCACCTGAAAAATATTTGGTTTTAGTTAAGATTAATATTGAATAATTTTTAATTTTCCAGAGTCTAGTTATTTGTTCTAGTCTGGAGCAAAGACATTCCCAATTAAACAGCTTTCTTCTACAGTACTGTGCAGACCCTGTGCAGTTGCTACACACCCTGCTGACAATATGATTATATATGTTCAACACTGGCAATTAAAAGTGTGGTTTCCACTGGCACCCCAGGGAAGAGTATGTGAATTCATGGTGATACTCCCAGAGTCAAAGGAATTCTCTTGTTAAAGGTGATTTAAATTGTTTTCATTGTCTGTCAAACAATGGCAGCCCCCCAGCCAATTCAAACGCCAATTCAATTAGTTTCCTTCCACTTATGGTCTTCCAAAAATCACAATGTAGTTAAAAGCCCTATCCATCAGGCAGATCAGTTGTAGCTGAGCTATTTGATATCTATGGGCCATAAAGCCATTTTTTTCTGAGAACACCCATTGTGTAATAAATGTGTAAGTTATTTTAAACAAAAATGCTATAGAAAGGCAGTTTCCCAAGACAGATGAGTAGATTGTCCTGGGTTTCAGGAATCTCAAACTAATAATTTTCCTCAAGAAAAGTCTTATTTATAAGATCATTCTTAATGTAAAAAACTTTTTCTTTTCCCCCAGGGTTGTGTGGGCGTTCTGGTTGGTTTTGGGGGTTTTGTTCTTTGTTTTATTTTTTTTTTTGAGAACAATAAGAACCTGACCTACTTTTAAGTAACATTGATACGTACAGATGTATATGTATATCTATGAATAGATAGTTCTATATACATTTAGAAATAACTTGTAAATAATATGGGAGCAGGACAAATAAAAACATGCTTAGGACATCTGTGCTCAGCCAACTGTCTCATGTACAGTTAAGTATGTGGACATATTTGACAAGACATATTCATTGTATTATGAATGGGATGGTAATTAGTAAAAGGCACTTACTTTCTTAAAACGTCATCTTTGCAGTGGTAACTTCAAATAGGAAGCTATCTGAAAGGTGTAAATATAATAAAGCATGATGAGCCATGTAATGTGCCACTCATTTTTGTTGCTCAAGGGAGATCATGCACGAAATCCTTATGGCCTTGTCCGATCTGTTGCTCAATTTATATTATTTGCTCTCATTTATTCTGCTATTCCTACATCTTGAAGTCTTTTTTTGCACCTTTTTTTTCCTGTTTCTTGCCCTTCACCTCCTGTCTTTCAAATGTTGATGGGAATTAACTGCTAACTACTGTTTAATATTGTGTGTGGATTGCTACTGTTAACAGTCATTACTTTCTTTACTTTGGGCACTAAAAGCTGTGGCCAGGCAAGACAGTCAGGGATTATATTAAATTAATGTAAATGATGGGACAAAATACATTTCTAATTCACCATTGAGCCCCATTGAAAGATAATTGCTACAAGTTTACTGAAATCTTAGTTGCTAGTTTGTGGAGCTTTTTTAAACATCAAATAATTTTAAAAAAGGCATTGCTTTGCTAGCAAAGCCAAAGGTGAGCATTCCAAAAATGTTTTACTTACAGGTTTTTTTAAAGCATTAAACCAAACTTTGAGGACACTTACATTACTCAGACTGGAAAGTTCATACTGTTTAAGACATTACTCTCTGAGAGGTTTTATGAGAAGTGATGAAATGCAACTCAGCTTAAAAGGAAATTGGAACTACACTGATACGAAAATCTTCAAGTATAGATTTGCATAAATTACATATTTGCCTGAACTATTAGAAACCTTAACAATGAAGGATAGATTATATGGTGCAGTAAACATTGAATTCTGGGTGAGAAACTTTTTAAAAGCAGTTTGTTATCCAGTGAGATAACAGAATTTAATCAGGGATCATGACAGCTAGGTGTAAAAGGCTGCACACACCCATGTCATGAAGTGATCATTACAGCTCCAGAAAGCTTATTTTGTGAAATCCTAAATCTGGAAAATTTACAAAGGGGAGTTACCTTTAAACTCGAGCAGTTTTATTAAATTCAGTGACACAGTCCATATTAGTAAAACTCAGATTTATTGTAAATATTCTCAAGATACAACTAAAGTTTGCACAAGAGATAGTGGACAGGATTAAAAAAGAAAAAATCCAACAAAAACTTAAAAGGAGAAATTGCAATAAGCCAAATATAAATAATCAATAATTTCAGTCAAAAATCCATGACAAATATGGATCAGAGAATGGTGAAAAATAATTTGAAATGCTCTATAGTAATGTAAAAAGTGACATGTTCAGAAATAGATTGCACCTACAGCAAACATAGGGGAGGGACTGTTTGAAGAATATACTTTATTTCAGGCTTGCAAAGGCAGAAAGGCAAAGTGGTGACCAGTTAAACTGTTAAATATTTTTTGACCTTTACCTTATAATTTTGGGTAATGAATAAATTTGATTAAGCTAAATATTAACAAGATCAATAGCCAAGCAATATATTTAAACTTTCAAAGAGTGATGTAATTAAAATTTGCTACAAAATTCAAACTGACAAAATCTTATACTTTCATTATGAAAGCTTGTTACAGATTTTCATTCACTATATATAGGCTAATAAAAAAGAACATGATTCTGTATAAAGGAGGTGTCTTCTATATAGACAAAAATATCCTTAAAAGAGTTTTACTTTTGTGATCTTTCAATAGCAAGTTATTACACCAGATATAACAATAGGTGTTACTAGGGATCAGAATAAGAACACTTACATATGACATCATTTTCTGGTCTGGTATACTGAGTCGTGGTTCTGATTGAGAAGAATGAGCCATTTTTTTGAAATATCTCTTGATCTCAGTTCATCATTCACACTGGCTGGCTATACAATGTTTCATAATTTACAGACTGCAGAGAAAAAGGCGCTTGTTTCATTTCTCGAGGTACATAATGGATGAGAACTGAAATGATTCAGGTGAATGGACACTAGAGGGATGCTATTCTGTTGTAATATATTACCACTACCCTGTTAGTAATAGAACAGGAACAATGTCCCATTGTCCAAAGCTGGAATTTAAGCTTTAGTAAAATTCATCAAGTATATCAAGTGCTTCCAATAAAAGCAGACATGAAGTAGTTATTTTCTATCGACCAACATAAATCAGATTGGAAGTGCAGCTTTGTGCCTGTGAATGAAGTTTTGGTTCACAGCTTCCCAACACAGCTTGATTTTTTAAAGGCACTATTTAATTTATACTAAAAATATAAAACACAACAGCAAAAAATCAAAACTTTCTGAACCATTTAACTGAAAATATTCTTGGCTGTAAAAACATTTTCAGAATATGGATGGGTTGTCTCTATGTTACTTTAATTTTTCATCATTTCTGAATTGAGTTGGGCACAAGTTATGAAAGATAGGTTGTGGGGATTTTTTTACTCACAGTTTTGAATATTAATATTTTGGTTTTTTATTGTTGCAGAGTTCAGTATTTCTATCCTTCAGTGGAATTATTCCATGTAAAATAAGGTAAATCAGTGAAAGGAAAGAATTATAGAGCCATATGGATGCCCTCATCCGCACTGAATACTGGATTCTTTGAACAGCTTCTGCATTTTCATTGTGATTCCTGGATTAGGAACATACTACACTAAACTACAAATGTCAAACTCTGTCCTGCAGATATCAAATGAAAAACTGTTTTTCTGAATATCAAAATAAGAGAAGTTAGACAGAATGTCTTTTTCATTAAGAGTACTTCATGCTTGCAATGTGTTTATGTTTTGGAGATCCCTTTCCTATTCAGCTTCCCTCCTGAGAATCCTCTGTTTTGCTGTCAGCTATGCTAGTTTGATTCTGCCCTTCTGGTACTTCATTTTGAATTTTATGGTCTTCCATACATATCTATCTATGTTCAAAAAAACTCATGAAAACTTGAAAACTAACATCTCACAACCCGAGTTTCCAATTACATTTAGTATTTACTGCTCTGGTGACAAAAATCCTACCTGTAACATCTATAATGACTTAAAAATACTACTTTATGCCATGTAGACAGCCATTTCCTGACTTGTCTTTTCATACAACTCTGAGTTGGATCTTCCAGGTGCTCCTGTAATATAGGTAGCAGTTTGCCCTAGATAACAATATCCCACAATTCTCAGAAACAGGCTGAACCCTAAGAATTTATAATGGCTCCATACTATTTCCTCACTGGATAAATGGCATAAACAGCTCACACTGAAAGTCATCACTCAGTCAGTTAAAGGGAAATAAAAGTGGAATGTACTTATGGGAGGTGACAAATCCAAATAGCAGAAGGAATTAGGAGAAGTCAGAGAAAGGCAAATGCCTTGATTGCATCAGAATTGCTTCAAATAATTTGGGGAAATAATACAAGAAAACTGAATAAGCAAAAACAACATCCTGATGAGCGATATCTGCACGTCTGTATATAGTTTAGAAATAGCCTTCAATGCATCAGCAAAGGTATTTTTTGGCAGTTTTTTGAAATTTTTTATAGTCAGTGAAATTACAGGTTTTTGCACTCTGTTAAGTAATAATTACAGGGCTGAATCTGTATTTGAACTCAGTTACTAAGAAAGGACATTGACTGGAGAAAATCTAAAGTCTTCAAAAGACTACACAATGGAAAGAGAGGAGATTGAAATGCATTTTGGAGGTGAGAAAAAACAATAAACAATGCCTTCATGGTAAGTAAGAAAGAGGGGACAAGAATCAGCATAAGAAAGCATAGATTAGAGGCATTAAGGTGATTCTAAAGAATTCAGAGGATAAGCTGACTCAGAAAATAAAATTTAAAAGAGAAAAAGAAACAAAAGAAAAAGTGGAAAAGAGCTAGGATTGAGAAGCTACAACTTACTTCTGGCAAAATTGCTGCATCTCTCTCACCAGCTGAATTTAATGGTAATGCAGTGTTGATTATGAGGAAAGAATGTGCATAAGAGAATGTTTGGACAAACTGACCAAAGCATAGCATCAGAAGGATAAAGTTCTACAAACGATTAGTTGCAAATATCATGTTTGTTATCATCCACAAGAGATTTGTCTCTGTGTCTAGGATGAAAAGCAAGATGAAAGGTCTGTGGCTTAATTAGGGCATGAATTTATTAACTTATCTCTTGTGGGAACTCTTGCAATAAATTGTACAGTGCATATCAAAACACATTCCTTAAGTGTTTTCACATGCTAAAGCTATATCATCAGCTTTCTCCCTTATATCCTATCCATATTTCTTTTATTCCTACCCAGCTCTGTGGGAGGATGGTTTGCAAGGATAGTGCAGAATGCAATTTTCTGCAATGAATTACAACTGTACTGATTACTGGGGAGTGGAAACAGCCTTGCCTGCCCAATGAGGATGGGGGTTATAAAAGAGTGAGTTAGCTGGTCTTGAATGAATTAGAGTTGGAGTCTGCTGGCTATGCTGTGAGGAGGAAGGGACATGTGGCTGAGCGAGGGACAGACAGGGCTAGGTGGCTGAGTAAGGGATAGGTTTGGCTTAGCCAGTCATGCAGAAGGAGGAAGGAAACTTGCAGAGAAAAGAAGCGAAGGAGTCAGTGCTGTGTGGAGCTGCCTGAGAGAAGGCATGAGTTTTTAAGATGATAAGGGAGTGGTGATGGTGCCAGTCGTGTCTGTCTCAACAACTGCAACACAGCTCTCTGCAATTTTTATAGAATCAAAAAGAGTCCAAGGAAGGTGGATTCACTCTTTTTACTCCAAATGGCATAATTAAACCCATTTCTCAGCTTTGGGGTATTCCTTGATCTCTGTTCATTTTCTATCCTGATTAATCACACATTAGAGCATCGCAGAACAGACAAATGCTTTGGTCACTTGTTTCAAATAAGCCTTCAGATAAGATCTAGTGCCTGGTACCTCCTCCCATTTCAAATTAACTTTTCAGATACATTCAAGTTCCCTCGAAATTCAATCATCCTCATTGCTGAATATCATGTATTGAACATGATATTTTTGGTGGATGTCCATTAATCCTCCTGCTGCTAATAACTGAAATGTTATCTGGCCTTGTCAACCCTGGAGATAATTCACCATGTCCTTTCTGAAAAATGTAGCCTCTGGGAACAACTGGCACTAAGAAAAATGTCCCTGACCTGCCTTTTTTATTTTTTTTTTTCCAGTTTAGTTTATACTTATTGATTCTTTAAAATATCTCAGTAGCCCTGCAATGAAATCACTGTTTCAGGGGCCTGCCTTAGTAAAGGGACTGTGGTGTATGCCTGAGGACAACTGGAGACACAGAGGAAGTGGCCATGTGTCCCCTGTAGGGCAGAGCTTTGCCCCTCCACATCCACCTGCCAGCATGACTTGGTGTCTTTGCAATGGTGTGTTATTCCTTCAGCTCAGCATTTACAAGCTGAGAGTAGAGGCCTGTCATCTTTGGGCCCCATGAACTCCTGTGTGTGCCTGCCCAGACATCTCATTTCACTCAGAGGGTTATGAAAAAGACAGAGAAGAAGTATTTAACCTCCATACAAGAAATAAACAATCTCTGTGTTAGAAGTTACTAAATATTAGGGCACCATTCAAAAAGTTAAAGATACCAATTTGAATTTCCCAATATGCTACAGGCATCATGAAATCTTGAAAGAACAAAACATGCTACTTCTGTTGATAAATGATAACAACAATGGTACACATGAAGTGAATTTTTTTAAAGAAGCAGTTACTGGCGAAAATTTGAACACCTCCCCAATTTCACATTTCCTTTATTATTCCTTTACAGTCTTCAAATGGCTGCTGACCTGACTTAACCATGTTCACAGAACACATATTTTGAAGTTCAAATCAATCATAAATAGGAAAATGGTGACTTTCATTTTCTTTAAGGATTAAAACAAACAAAATTTGGACAGAATTTTAAAGGGAGAATTAGCAACTCTTTCTCTTAAGCTTTCTATGTACCTGTGCTGTAGACAGAATTGTTTTTATGCTGAATGTATTAGAGAAAGAAAACCTGAGTGACCAAGCTTTCATTTTTAGCTGATTTAATGTCTTTGGTATTGAAGTGGACTCTGGCAAGGTTATATATTTGTAGAGGCTTTTTAATAAATGGTCCTTATATTGGACCTCATAAATTGATCCTTAGTATCTAATGGGTTACCAGTTTATTGCTTTTTAAGTGAGATTTAGTTTGCTCTTCACATACGACCTTTCTCCTTTCTATTTTTGTTCATATATACAAGGCTCAGTTGTCAGCTTGGTATTCATATTAAAATGAGTTGTCTGCTCTTCACCTCTCTAGGAAGCTTCAAGAAAGTGTAGATGTTGATGAAAAATTAGTTTACTTTTAGAAATTAGCAGCTTCCCTGGAATTAAACCAACGTCTTAGTCATTGTTTCCATTTAAGCGACCCCTCTCTGCTGATATGTAGAGATTTCACATCTAGATTAATCTTCTGCTGGTACAGAGACCAACACTCTACAGAATATCTATGTTAATAATGTATCACATTTCCCTTGTTAATTTTTAACCCAATTAAATTAACTAGATGCATGTTCTCAGGATCCAAAGTTGATACTGCAGAACAGACTTTCATAATTCTTTTATGGTTTTTTTTTCAGGAATTTATGTAAAATAACTAATAAGAAATTGTGTAATTTTACCTGGAAGAGCACAGTGCTTCTTCCATAGTGGGTGATGGTACTGTCACCAGTACAAATCTCTATTACCTGTAAATGCTTATTGTTTTCTTGAATAACTGTTGTTTTCTAGTGTTTTATTGTATTCCTCTTCTGTCTGATCTGTGCAGCAGTATTGTCTTCCTTGGGCTCCTTTGAGTAACATGCCTTAGGCATGAAGGGCAAGGTTACTTGTTTTTCAGTGTTTTGTGTTTTTTTTTTTTCAGTGTATCCAGGGAAACATTGTTTAAGGGTTTCTTTGGTTGATTTGTTTAATTTTTTGTCTTCTAGACTTAATTTATTGTTTTTTATTCTGCTTTGCTTTGAGTTGTGCTAAATGACCAGTCTGTTTTTCCCAAATACACCATCTTTTTTCTGCTTGAAGTGTTCATACACTTATCCAGATGGATTATTTTTAAAATAACCTTTCAGTACTATTTAAGTAAGTTGAAAAATTATCTTGTCTCAATCTCTGTCATAGATACATTCTGCAGACAGCAAAGTGGCTCAGATCTCTCTGTCATCCAAACAGACTTCTATAGATGTGACCTGTGAGCTTGTCTTGAGTGTTTGAAAAGTGTTTACCTGAGGACAGAAATATGGTCCTATGCCTGGTGTGTGACCTCTCACCTATGGCCAGTGAAAGCATGGGAAAGTGTGCTTTAAAGAAAAGACTACTGTGCTGAGCTTTTTTCCTGTGTGTACTCAGGCAACAGAGAAGAGTCATTCACGATACACTGGGGCCAAAGAATCAATCTAGAAACCCGTGAGACCTGCAAAGAATTTTGCAGGGTTGTAAGACAGGAGTGTTGCACGCACTTATGTCTCACAGCAAACTCTTCAACCAGCATCCAAAGTACATCAACTTTAGGAGCTTTCAGAAAATCAGTGAAATTTAGGGTATGGGAAGGCTTCTTTGAACCTATGCTTTTTGGTTGGCATGAGGCAGTGATTTCACATCTGTAACCATAAAGTTTAAGCTGTTACTACAGAGACACAGAAAAAACTGAAGTCTCAGTTACCCTGTATGTTGGTGAAGATATTGAAATAGGTCTAGAAAATATTTGCTTTTCATGTCTTAATATTTCTTTTGGAAAAAAAACTAATAAAGATTTATTGTTTAGGAAAGTGTTAACACTATATGGGTGGTGTTTTTTCACTCACAGCTTGTTTGCATATGTGTGTCCTTGTGATGTTAACTCACCAAAGAAATGTTAAAACCTTTGATTTTAAATTACAAAGTATGGACACAGCAGCGTTTCACAGCACTGATGAGTCCAGGATAATGCTATTTGAAACTAGAGCACAGAAAGTATTGTAACACGTCTTTTCCACAGCTATCCTACACATTTTGTGAGCTGCATGGCATGTGGCAGACTGCTTACTGCAGATAGAAACCTCCTACAGATCTAAATACTTTACAGAATGAGGAAGATTTTGTGCATAACTGTCCCTGCAAAATGTCTGTTTATCAAGGCAGTGTATAATTTCAGTATTTTTCTACAATGATAAAATTAATGCAAATCCTTAAAATTGAAAATTTTTTTCTCAGCACTGATTTTTTTTCTGTTACTTCAAAGCTTCGTAACTATATCAATAATCAATAGCCAAGGATAAGAAAGAGATTGTAATTGATTCAGAAAAAAATTCTGGGTATGAACTGTGAACTTATGCTGACTAGGTTGCAGTTATTGTTGGAAATGACAGTTATTGTTGGTTTATAAAATAGTTAAAGCCATTTGCCCATAGAACATCACTTTGTGGAAGTTTTAAATAAACCTGAGAAGCATGCATGGTGATTTCAAGTTGTGAAAGCTGCCTAATTCAAATATATTTATTTATTTAGGTAGATATTTACAAAATATTCAAGGGGTACTTCATCCTTTTTAGTCCAAAATCTGATATTGAAAGAAAATGTCATATGTCATAAATAATGCTTTTAGGGGGGAGTGTGCATGGTAATTCTGCCCATACCAAAAACTCTTCAGCTAAAATCCTTTCCCATACATTTTTCTTAAATAAAAAATTAGTGGGCTTCTCAGAAAATACGATAGGAAAGCTGGGGTGGGGCGAAGTGGATTGATCAGGCTAAGACTAATTGGCTGAAGCTGAGCCTCTAGAGATTAGTCATCATTAGGCAAAGGAGAACAGTTAAACTACCTTGAAATAAACAGGGTCACATCTACTTTCAGGAATAAATTAGTCTGTAGATTTGTTGACACAGCAAACTGTTCCTTCCTGGCACAATGTGTACAAGGGGAAATTAGACAATAAATAATATTTGACTTTGATCTGATTTGCACAAAGTGCAATATTGTACTTTCCTTCCCTTCATTTATCATATCTGATTTCATCCCAAACTTTCAGTTTTACTTAGTTCCCCCCACACACTGTTTAAATAGGCTAAATTAGAAAAGAATGCAGGGACTAGTTGATGAGTTAAAATTAATTATTTATTCTCATGCCAGAAAAGAAATTAAAACCTTCCAGTTAATGTATAGTTAGAAAAACATGTGTGCCATCAAATAACAAGTGTAAGTGGGTTGAACAAATGTCAAGATGGGTGTAAAGAAATTTAAAAATAAACTATAATCAAAGGCGATTGAATGTGGGAGGTATAGTGCATCTGCAATGAAATGGAGAATAAGGAATAAACAGGTTTATGAGAGAACGGTATGTAATAAATATTAGAAAGTATATCATAGCTCAGATAAATACTATTTCTCCCACTTACAAAAAGTTCAAAAGCTCACGAAGAAAGACCAATGTCTAAAAATATGTAGTTGACCGGATGGATCGAAATTGCCTTGAATAGTATTTTTTCATTGTTTTGAAATTCACAAATGAGTATGAAGGAGGGGATCCTGGAAGTAACACTACGGGATGTACCTTTGCTGAAGGAGAAAGAATGTGATGGAAAACTGCATCACAAGCTGATTAATAAATTAAAATCCATTTGAATTAGTCCAAAATAATGTCAGGCTAGGTTTGTCCTCTGCTGTTGGGTGCTATACAGAATTATGAATACAATCCATTTCTAAAGCCTATGGCTTATACCTACAACCCACACCAATAAAAGCAGAACTGCCATGGAAACATTTCTGTATCCTTCAGACCATTCCTGATTAGTGATGGAAGGCAAATGCCTTGTGTTTAGGAATAGATCGATTTAGAAGAATAATATTTCTTTCTTATGAGCTTACAATAAAATAAGAGAAATGAAAACATTTTTTCTAGTCACACACACAAAGGAGTCTAGTTTAAGAATACCTACTCTGTTTTTCCGTCTTCCCATGATACTCCAAATCCTGATTAATTACAAATTAAATCTGTCTTATTGGAGAAGATGGGAATAGTAATATATTTTGTCGCTTATAATAGTTATAGTCCTGATTTCAATTTGAATTATTATAAATTGTTCATTATCAAAAATCTCAACACCTAGAAAATCAGAGGCTCAGAATTGCCGGGTAGCTCTCATCTCACTGTATTATCTGAAGGAACTCGTCTTATATTAGCCTGTCCTGAATAAATGTTTGGAAAGCTGATAAAATGTCTTGAAGAATTTTGTG
Organism: Tychaedon coryphoeus; assembly: GCA_013398595.1. Lineage (NCBI taxonomy): Eukaryota > Metazoa > Chordata > Aves > Passeriformes > Muscicapidae > Tychaedon > Tychaedon coryphoeus. The sequence goes on along the minus strand of WBND01000634.1, from coordinate 443,477 downwards.
AGAGCTGTAATCCTATTGTCTGATGAACACAAACAAACCCAAGAAATCACGTGAATGAGTGCCAATGCCTGAAAGTTATACTTATGGTTAAAGTGAAATTAAGAATGTGGGCTTGAAAAAAATCTAAGATATCTCACTTCACCTCTGTGAAGGTAACTTGGATCAACAGTGTTACGTGGGCTTCTGCTTGCCATAACAATAGTCAATAGTTAGAAAATATTAAAATGGATCTGTGAGATTGGAGGAGGAAGATGTGTTTTTAATACATTGAGAAAAGTGATAGTTTTAAAATTTGGTTTATATCTCTTTGTATGAAGAAGGCCAAATGTTACACTTGACCAGGCTGCTCTGTTCCATATGCAGTTTATAAAAAAAGATGAATGAATGTGACAGGTAGATTATAAGTCTATTAGAAAAGTGTAAGAGCTTTTTTTTTTAACCTTAATAACATACTCCTGAGTTATCAGAAGTCACTTTGGAAAATATCTCAGTAGGAGAGGACAGAAAAGATTATCATCAACCTTTCTTTAAAAAATATCTGTTCATTTTTGGGGGGGTCATTTAATCGCCACAGTATTTTTAAATTTAATTTTATTTTTAATGAAGAAATTTCTAAAAGTCATCTTCATTTCATTGGATTTTTGCTGGAAAATGCAAAGGACATGCCATATAAACGTAGTTTTCTGGGGTTCCTGCACACCCCATTCTTTTCAAAAGTCTTTGTAACTGTGTTATTGCTGTTACAGTGTCAAAATGCCTGGAATTTATAGAAACTTGTCTATGAGAGATTCCTGAGCATTGTCTGTGTCCCATTCTTTTGTGACTTACATTATGGAAGTCTTTGCAAATAGGAATATGTAAGGTAGGACAAGCTGTTAATTTCTTTCACCATCCATACCTCTTTTGAATATTTCTGGCTCAGTGATTAAGACATCAGAAGTTTTGACACATGGCTGCAGAAGACTTTTTGCTTTCTATGTGTAATTTGCTGCCCTTTATACAAAGGAGAGGCCCCATTTTCATGAACAGCCACACTTTTACACTTGACTGCTGTCTGTTTCTCCAGCACTTAAAGTAGTGATCTAGTACTGTACACTGTAGATAGCTGTCACTGGGTTATCTCTGTTGTCTCCATCACATCAATTTTAAGCCTGTTAAGTAACTATTTTCTCTCCTGGTGCATGAAATCTTAGTGAATCCAAGGAAAGTTTTTAAATGATGCAGGAACTGAGTGTCAAGATTTTAGATTTTGTGATGAGGAAGTGTCAACATACAAGAATTACTGGCGAGTCAGTCAGTGCACCCGTGTATAGGTCTTGTGAGGCTGGGACCTTGGAATGAAAACAGGGTCTTTTTCTGAATGGAAGACTCAGTGAAAAGCATAACTCTGACTGTGCTGCTTTACCCTTTGAACAGATTGTTGAGTTCAAGGACATTTACTATACATGGTCAGATCTTTGTTTGAACTTCCTAAGAGCTTGGACATGAAATTTTCCTACAAGGCACACTAAATGAAAGAGCGAGTATGGGCAAAATCAGCCTATCAAGAGAAAGGTCTCAGAAAAATTCTAAAGGTTTTACTTTATTGCAGTGAGGCATCATCAAAAGATTGAAGGAAATTAATGATGACCATGAAAATAATGAACATTTATCATGCTGTGGATCATTGTCCCAAAGGACATGAAAGAGATTCAGCCTCTTGGGAAATTCTATGTCAGGCTGAACAAAACACTTTAAAATCTATTAGTTGAAGCTTAGTTGAGGCAACTTTCAGATGAATGAATTGAAAGACTCTACAATAATGAGTCCTTTAACTCATTTACTTCAAATAATTTTGCTAGAGAAAGCAGAACAGAGATGTGCTGGGATGGCGAAGTAGGAGGAAATTGTGACAGAAGAGGAAAGTTTGAGTTAAAGCAATTTAAATCCATACATATAAAAAAATGTAAATAACTAGGAAGGAGAAATGTTTCTATAATCTATAAAAAATGTAGATACCTAGGAAGGAGAAATGTTTCTATAATATATCAAATGAGGGGGGAAAGTAACAAGGAAAAGTAAAGAAATAATTTAAGAAAATGAAACTATGCATAAAAGAATTTCAAATCATCAGAGTTAAAATATGGCAGAATGGAATAAAGAAACAAAGACCAGATATATATGACAATATGAAAAAAGCAGTGATAAAAAATTTAGAGAGAGTTAGGAAAAAGTAATTAGCAGTTGAAAACAAGGTATGGACAAGTACAGGGAGAAAAATTGAAGTTGTGTATTTTATTGTTGTTGGATACAGCAAAAATAAGACACTGCAACTTACATTGAAAACTGATGTGTAGCAGTGTCTGATGTTCACATGCTGAGACTGTCTCAGAGGACAATTTATTGCATGTTAACAATAACTAGTAAACTAAATTAGGTTTTCCCTACCACCAAATTAAATGTTTATTTTTAGTGCTTAGTGTTGTATCTCCTAGCCAAGATTAGGAGACCTTAATTAGATTCTTTTGCTAATAAATGTGGTTCTGGAAATTAGCCCCTATTTCAGCCTATCCTATTTTCATAGAAGTTTATTACAGAATTATTTTTCAGTCAATCAATCTTTTTAGTTGATCTTTATATAAACAAATATTTACTTCCAACTTCCTCAAAATTACAGAGCTAGCCTAAGTAATTGAGTTTTTTTAAATTGTGATCTGCTCCCACCCATTGAGAAAAGAAATAAGAGACACATGCATTTTCCAACACCTGTAGGATGGGATTACTCTAAAGAAACTATTCAAACAAGTGATTACACAATTTTCAACAACTGTAAAATTCAAAGTTAACTATCAACAAATATAAAGATGAATGATTCAGCACATTTAATAGGAGAATAATGATGACATACTAGTTGAGTGCCTATATATACTTGAGGGACCTTTCTACTTTTCCATATCTCAGTAAAAGATACTGTACAAGTATTGTGGAAGGTAGGTTTTTTGGAGGTGCTCTGAGAAAGCCAGTCAAGACTAAAACAAGAGAAACAGTTTTAGGTCTAGCAGTACTGGTTTCCAGGGTACATTGAGACCTCCTGCTCAGGGTCAGTTTGGCTTTTTTACCATCAGAGAGAAAAGTCAGTAACAAGTCTTGCTCAAACTTAGATCATGTAAATAGCTGGCTTAGCATTTTGTGAATTATTGCTCAGGTCACTACTATTTCCCTGCGTTGCAAGTAGTTCACTTCATGTCACTGATAAATATCGTGAAGTGTGCTCTCCATTATGGTAGTCTGGAAAAATGCTTGTGTAAAGTCATTACCAACCTGAAGGACCTTACCTTGCTCAAACAAAAGTGAAGCTGAGATCTCAGTCAGAAGCTGCAGCAAACATTCGAGATCTGTAACTTGTAGGTGAAAACCTGCTTCCCTGTATTCTCCTCCCTGTTGCACAATGGGAAAGTGCTGACTTGGTCCTACACCTCTGCACAGAGCCATGGCCCGACCAGAATAATTTTTTCAGAGTAAAATCATCTGGCTAATGTTGGGAAGTTACAGAAGTCTATCCTCAATGGTCCTCATTCATTAATTCTTATGAAGGACTAGCTAGAGCTTGTTGAGCCTAGAATTTCTGAGTGGTTGTTGGATTCATATGGATGCTTCTTTATCATTCATGTCTGCAGGCTGGTGTTGCATGAATGATAGGAAATGAAATAGCTGAAAAAAATGAAGCTTGTGTGTATGAGAACAGCATTCAGTCAGTTTGGTCCAATCAATACTGTATTGCAATTTGACTGGACTTCGTCAAGAGATAGATTTCACTGAAAAGCAGGTATTTCCAGAGATCTGCACATCTACTTTGAGCAAGATTTAGTGCAACCATACCACCTCTGACAGGTTTTTATTTAGTATATTCCTTGACTCTGAAGGCATATGGATCATCACATATCTAAGTATCCAGAGCTCCTCATACATATCTGAAGGCTGAAAATGGTAAAGCAAGTTAGCTACTGCTCCTGCGTGCAGGTTTTCACTCTCTCTTAGCATTTTTCTCTTTCGTTCTCCTAAGAGACTATGAAAGTAAAATGGAAAGAGGAAAATGAAAAAAAAAAAAAAGTAACAGTATTATATGAATTGGAAGAAGGAATAGTTAAAAATAATTCACTCTTTGCTTATTAAGAACACAGACAACTCTTCCAAATTACAGTATTTATGGATGTCAGAAAATACCGTTAGATTAAACACTATTAGAAAAACAATTTAGATTTACTCAAATATGAAATGAGGTTTCTTAGGTGCCAGCTAGGAAGAATATAAATTCTTTTATCTCAATACTTTAAATTTTTTGAACATCTAAATTTTGTCATCCTGAAATTGCTGAAATAATTAGGTGGCATTGAATATGTTGTTTTTGTTAAAAATAGAATATCATTGTAAGGAAAGAAAAAGAACTGTTTGACACTGAAAAATTCATGATATTCATTTCAACTTTCTTTATTTTTATGGCATTTTAAATTCTGAGAAATGAGCAGGCGTATTTTCCTACATATCTACATGAATGCAACATTTGACACTATGCTAAGGCTAAGTTTTTTGCAAGTTAGAGGACTATTTTCTGTCTTTTTTTTTTTTTAACCCATGCTTTCAAAGTAATAGGGTATAGAAATGAAATTAAGAACTATCTGTGGCTGGCCTTTCTTGTGGCATAAATGAATTGCACTAATTTGGTTCAGAGAATGTCAGTCTCTAGCACTCCAGTCTAAGACTTCACCTTCATTGTTCTCTTTCACTATTGGAATTGAGAATATTGGTAGCTCTTAAGTAACTAGGATCCAGATTTTTTAAAGTTTTGTCTATTAACAAATTCTTTAGTTGTACTTACTGAAAACTTCTGTGTAAAATTTGAAGTTCACTGAGTCGTCACAGTCATTTCTTTACAGAAATCTGTCTTTTTGGGAAAATAAAAATTGGGAAAATCCAAAACGTTAACTATGTTATGTCTTGTCATGCATTTTGCACATAAGCAGATTCACTCATTATGTGAATAATTGTATTATTCACATAATGAACCAGTGATAATGCCATTGACAAAAAAAATGAAGATGTAAAGGTGCAACAATTTGGTCAGTATCATCAGTTTAATCTCAGTAATACACATCCTGAGAACAGCTCAGACAATGGTCCTAGAAAGAATGCTGGTTTTGTCTGGCAACTGAATCCAGAAAAGCAACCTCTCACACTCCAGCTTTCTGCTTTAAATCAACCATGAGTGACTGTATCATAGTCAGGAGCAGGCTTCCACTTTCATCATGTCCTGTTTGTGGAGAGGTCCCTGGAAAGGCGACTCCTCTGACTCCTGTACAGAAAGACTTGCCTGCTCTGTAGTAACTGCAGACATTCCTACAGCCCAGCTTGCTCTGGGTTGTTTGGGTTTTTAGTAGAGTAGTGCTTTGCCCCAAATCACATTAATGCTTTCTTGCTTTGTGTAACATGGCTATGGTAGGTCTGCAGGCCAAGTGAGAGCAGAAATGGACCTTAATTCCTCATGCCATAGGCGAAGACAGATTCACAGTAAAGAATTTTCCATAACAAATTCAGTCCTTCTCATTTCCGAGGTATTCTCATTTTCTCTTCTTTACCCTCCACCTGTACCACTAACTGGCCGGTGATGTCTCCACAGCAGAGGTGGCAGCAGCACTAGAGCCATGCTGGGCTGCAGCCCAGCTGAGATGTTGGCTGCTTGCCTCCTCAGTGGGCAGGCAAAGGAGTAGGTAGCATGACAGAAAAAGGAGCCTTTTAACCACTAGGTTCTTATGCCTACTTCTAGTCTATTTGTTTAACACCAGCTGAAAATGTGAAATAAATTTGCCAAAATCCTCAGCTGTGCCATCATGGCAAACAATAGTCCTAAATACATCCAGTGGAGATGTGTAAAGAATCTAGATGACTTTCCTTCCAGGCAGTTAGATCTTCATTGAGAGAAAACATTCTAAAGATATGGTGGTTATTAAATACTCCACATTGTCTAATTTAAGTATGTATGTACTATTAGGATTTACTCCCTACAGCCTACTGATTGAACCTATGAAAAAATCTACATTTTGGACTAAAGAAATTTGAAGTTCCTTAGCCCTAAGCCACTTGTTATACAAAATGAATGTGAGCTCTTTTCCTTAACCATACATATGTTTTTCATAAACAGAAATTTAACAGGAAATAAAGCTTTAGAGTAGTTTAAGCAGTAGTTTAAGTAGTTTCAGTTTTTGATTGAATTTAATTAGAGATTTTGGCATTTTAGAGTTTTAAAATACCTTTCAAATGAAAATAAAAGTATATAGTTGCAGATTATTTATTCAATTTGTTTTCTTTAGAAGTGTAACAACTCAAGTCTTTGGGGAAAATATAATATATGATAGGCAGTCTGTAAGAAGGAAGATAAAAGGGTTGAAAAAACTTTAGGAAATGTCATTAGCTAAATCCAAAGTGAATACTCATCCAGGTATTAAACTGAAATTAACTAATTTTGATATTGCTACTCTCCTCAAATTAGAAATAAGTCTTAGACTTTATCCTCTCCCTACTCTCCGCTTTTAAAGTTCTTACTGACTCATTTACTGCAATAATTTAAGGACTCCCATTCTCTTGTCTGGAAGTCACAGAACTACATCCATCTGACGTAATAGGTACCAGAGCTTTCGAAAAAAAATCATGAAAGATTTACACTGGGGGAACCTACACTGCTGAGATCTCTCCTACTGGTTGCTGTCTCTGCTCTTGGACTCATGCTCAAACCTTGGTGCCACTATGTCAGGAGACATCTACCTGGATGTCATGATGCGAGAGGCAGCTGCTGATGCCACCAGGCTGGGAATGAATGCAGACTCAGGTTGTTCAATCCATCTTTCTTACTGTTTGGATGTTCCTTTGGCTGCTCTGTCTGTCCCCTTCCCTGACCCAAACCCTTCAAAAAAACACCCCTCATTTTGGAAATGGCAAAATCAATACTTTATTTTCAGCAGCGAACAGGAACCAGGCTTCAGGTACAATTCAGTGACTAACACTCCACAGCATGCGCTTGGATGAATAATCTCAGGGAAGAAACAATCTTCAACAGTACCCTGCCCTTGAAAATGCCCTTTGAGCATATGTTTATCTAAAATCTAGATAGTTTGGAAGTTATTTTCTTTTAAATATGAACCTAGAATTAAAAACATATGTAGACATATAATTACAAGAATTTGGACTACAGCTCTCTGATCATGCTTCATGAAATCTACTGAAACTGTGTCTTCATTATGGGACACTACCTGTTTAAGAGGATTTAATACTCACATTTAAGAAAATGAGGAACTTCATCTGCTCAACTTGTTACAAATTAAAAGACTGATTCCATAAGAACAGCATTACATATACTCAGTCTGTACAATAGTACTTTTGCATAACTAATTGTACAAACCCTTGCTTTTATTTCAGTGGGACCTCACACCTACATTTACCCGTTTGAAGTTTTATATATTGAGGTTTTACTGACTACCACAGTTGCAAAAGGCAGCTGCATACCATAGCTGTAATTTACTTCTGCTAATAGACCTTCACTTTGGAATTCCTCAGATTCACACTGATAAGTCAATGGTTATTGAACATTCATGCTCATTTCAGCAAGTACCTCTTGCTAGGATGAAGGGGAGTGCAAAAGGTTTAAGATTTCCCGTGGTAGATCTTTGATGCAGCTTTGATTTGGCAAGTTCATCATACCTTATTGCAAAGGTGACACTAGTAAACCTCCAGAGCTTATTAACCATAAACTTAATCCATTTTGTAGCTGGTCTCTGCGTGACTACTAGCTAGACCTTTTCCTTACAGCTATGTGATTCCAGATACTACTTTCTTCTACTAAGTCAGCAGAAGAAAATCTCTAATTATGCTTTGGGAACAGTCAACAGAGTCAGCAAAACAAAACTCATTATGTATTACAAAAAATCCAGCAGTGAATAGCTCATGCAAATTCTTCATGGAGTTACAGAAAATATATTCTCTATTAGCAGAAAAAAGATTCTGGCTTTCTGTCACATTGCTAAGTTCTTGAACTATTTTTGTTTTATTTTTTACATTAAATTGCAATTTCATACATTCTCATTTTATATTGTTTTGGAAAAGTTTTTTTGGAATAGGCATTCTACAGGAATCTTCTAAAACACTGAGAATTCATAAACTCTTACTCCATTAAGATGTGAGTTTTCTAAATATATCTTGGATATGGTTGGTTTGCACTGTAGCAAAATAAAGTTCATGTTTTCTTAAGAAGTCTTTCTTTGTTTAATCCTGGCTCCACAGAGGGAAGAGGATGAAAGAGCAGGACAGCAACATATGAATAATCCTGTTTAACTAGTCTGCTGTCCTCTACTTTTACCCGACTTCTAATAATCTCCATTAACTTTGTGCTAGTATTTTGTGAAACCTCATGATACGACAAGTCTATAGATCTTCACTATTTTCACAGACTCTTGAACAACTTGTGAATTCTAGATATATTTGTGATTTTATCTGCTTTACTTTTGTTTCAGTGAATGACCACTTGAAGTCCATTTGTGTAAATCTGATTTACTTATTTCTCAATTCTGTCTCTGTGTTCAGACCTAAATGAAGGATGACCTAACCACCTTCTTTCAGTCTTCTCTTCCACACAGAGTAATTAAAAAAAAGATAAAAATTAATAGGGCTTCCTTAGAGCATGCAGAAAGAGGTAGTTGGCTGATTGCCCTCCACATGCTCTTGTAATACCTGCTTGCAGCCTTAGATTCCAGCAGAGATGAAAACAGTGAGAGAACAGGAAAGAAATACTAACAAAAATATAGTTAGGTAGATTAAATTTATGTTAAAGGCATACATTAAATTGAATATTTTATCATTTTCATATTGCAAGGGCAAAACAAAAATTGCTAATATTAACGCTGCTCAGAATTTCATTACATCTAAAAAGTCAGGTATCTTTTGAAGACAAATACCACCACCACTCCCACCCTCAGAAAACAAACAACACCAGGATTGTTTGTTCTAAAAAAAACACCCCCAAAAACTTGCCCCCTGAAAGCCTTAAATACTACAGGGCATTTTAATATTAAAATTTTATTTGTTTTTTTTTTTTTTGGTTGGTTGGTTCTGGGATTGATTTTGCTTTTTCTTTTTTTTCTTTTTGAAGCAATTGTCCTTTTGTCTTTTGGCTAATTAGGCTCCAACCTCAGCTGTAACTGTGCTATTTCTATTTCGGAGCATAAATTGAAACACTTTTTCCTTTTCATGGAAGTTGGTAAATATTTATGCAAATTATCATGATGCTTTGAACTCCAGATTAGAAATTTTCTCATAATCTCCAATTCTTTTCTGAATCCATTTGTAGACAGTTTTACTGTTTGTTTGTTTGTTTGTTGTTTTTTAAGTATATAATTTTTTTTAAAATTTAAATTAACCCCTGAAGATTATTATTACTGTAGGAAACTAGGAATATTTCATAGATATGTACTTGACCGTGTATGTCTGGTCAAATCCTTTGAACTTCATGTTTAAACAGAATCAAGTTAAAATATCTGATATTCAACAACTGGAAAGCCTCATATAATTAAATTGATTTTAGCTAAGTTGTTTCTGATTGCCATAGATAATGAAAGTTGGATCAAGTTCTGTGTGCATTCTCTTTCATATTCTTTGAAATATACTCATTTTCATTTATCATTGCCTTTCAATTAAAACATTTAGAGAAGTGAAGTGCAGTTGTTATCTTAAATACTAGATTTAATAAGTTCTCTAACACTAAAATTTATCTTGAATTTGTAGTATATGATTGACTTCAATGAACAATGTTGCTCTAGACAGTCAGCAGCCAGTGTTATGAGACTACCACTGGGATAAACATCTGAAAACTATAAATATCAAACTTGCAAAGACATCCACTTTTAATTACAGGCTTTGCCAAAAATGCAAATATGTTTAATTGAAGTTTAAATAAGGATTTTTAACACTGCTGTGAATAAGAACCTTTCTCAACTGACATTTCAGCCTCAGAAAAAATATGTGCTAAAGGTGAAGGAAAGATTATAGATGAAAACTAAAAAAAGTTTTTATATGGGCAAGTGGGCATTAACACTACATCCTCTTGCTGCAAACTTTCTATTTACAATGCCTTTTAAAATCAGACAGTCAGTGCTCTTCTGATCTGTTTTTACGTGCTTAATATCCGTTTGGAATTGACAGCATAGCTATTATGTTTCTCACAGCAAGAAGAAAAAAAAAGGCAAGGTTCTGTTGTAATATTAATTAGAAAGTGATACTGTAGCATACTGTTGAGCAATTTATCTTCTGAGTTCATTTGAACAATGTAACATTGCAGTCAAATCACAAGACTAGTCTTCATTCTGCACAACTCACTCTTTTTTATAGTGGTCAAATAGTAGAGTCTTTGGGGGCAAAGTGAAAAGGAAGAACAGGAGAAAATTACAGGAAGGAGATAACAGGTATCTATTTCAAATGGACAAGTTTAAGAAAAGTTCTGACTTGACTGTTAGAGTACATAGAGATCATCTAGTTTTGTACTTTGATGACATACAAAGTACATAATCATCACCCAAAATTAAGGATGTGCTGAAGTACTTAGGTAATGATTGTGTTATTTCTTTGCTTAGATAATGGCTGTTAGAATCTGTGCTACTATGGCTCTTTGGACAACTTTTTGACAATACAAGCAATTTTTGCTCCTTTTTCTTCCTTTAAACTTTTTGCTCAATATCAGTAGAAAATGCATGATGTTCACTTCCTTAACAACCATTTGGTTTCAGCTTCCTCTTTTTGTTCAGTACATGAGCATGTGCACTGCCAATTGAGCACCATTCAAATTTTCCTTGTAGACAAAGAAGTAGAATTAAACATAGACTGCCCAAGACAATCTGACTGCCAAACTTCCTAATTGTGAATGCTCTACATCAGAAGTTTTAAAACATTTAAGGTGCTTTGACAGTGTATGGTTGGAGTATCCAGTGAAACGCTACAAATATTTATATTAGAAAAAAACTGTACTTAAATACACAGCAGTAGATCCCATTTTATTTTTTTCTGATTATTTCTATTAACAAGAAAAAAAACCTGTAAAAATTAAGTTTAATCAGAAAGATATAAAAAAGAAATGGCAGACATTGTCTAGTTCTTCAAAGCTTCTTAATTTTAATGTAAATTAGGTCATGTCAGCATGAATATTAAACATAAAGTATTTTCTGGAGAATTTTTTTTAGATATGAATACATTTGCAACTCTTCACTAGTAAAAACAGACTTTTAGTTATTTCCTTATGAAGAAGTTTTATCAGTCTGCAATTTTGTTATTATAGAAACAGATTAGTTTTACAAGAGTAGCATACTAAAGACTTGTATAAAAAATCATAAAACATGCACTGCAATAGGATATTAACATTCTGGTAGAGAAAATGCAACAAGTGCTGTTTGGTTGGAGCAGTATATTATTACTTTATTTGCATTCCTCTTCATTCACAGAAGCTATTTTTCTGTCAGAAGTTATATTTTCTTTAAATTAACAAATGGTCATGTTTCAATTAAAATGTTTCCAGGAGTGCTTTCATGTTAAGCTAAAACTTCCAGGGGAGAGAGAAGTAGGAGAGATAATTAGCCTGGAAATTACAATACTTGCATCCTTCACAGCCAGAAGAAGAGGTTCTAGTTTTTTTT
>WBND01000634.1:420622-431681 GCA_013398595.1 Tychaedon coryphoeus | reverse complement strand
TTTTTTTTTTGTTATTGATTGGATGGTTAGTTTATTTTGGTTTTGATTTTGTTTTCTTTATTTTTCCTGAGAAACAATCAAAAAATTCAGTTCTTTTCTGTATGACAATTGTGTTTTAGCCTCTCCATTTATTTAAAATTTACATTGGAATTCTTACATTAAGGTTTTATTTTCCTGTAGTTTCCTCAAATCAGTTTGTACCAAGGAGTGCTTTTTAAATTTGTCTGGTAAGCGTTGAAACACGGAGTACCTAAGCCATATGGTATCAGCTCCCAGAAGGAATTACTGGCAGAAGCTATTAAGCAGAAAAATCTCAGAAATGGGGTCACCAATACTGCTGTGGATGAACTTGAGTATGCAAATGTATAGGTCTGGTTATCAGTACTGCAAATTATTCATTCTAGTTACTATTTAAGAGTACAGTTGCTTTAGCATTTTTATTGCACTGTTCTACAATGCATAAAAGCCTTTCAGAAAAAATCTGTAGAAAAAAAGAAACTCATCCCCCAACAAAACCTCAATTAAAAATTAAAAATGTGCTTAGTTTTGTTTGTGAGATGAACATGATAAAGGTTCTTCTCTAAAAGACATTACCAAGTATAAAGTTAGCATGCTGGGGAATAACAAGTAGGCATGAATTAAGGTGCATTTGTTGTAGGATTTAAGTGGTGCTCTCAGAATGGGCATAAATTAGAGATAAATCTATCATAATTCAGTCATGGAATTTGATTTCTTCCCTGTAACCCATGATCCATAGGTGAATCTCTGAAGGTACAATGATTCATGAAAGAACATATTCATATATAGTTTATACTAAGCACACAGACCTTCAATTGATAAATAAGGGCTTTTATCAAATCACAGCCATTTATTCTAACTGTAGAAAACTACTAGAGTAGTCTGAGATGAAAATTACACTGATTAGTAGTAAAATATTCCATGATCATGAATGGTTTTATGAGGGAAAAGGGAAGATGTTCCTCTGCAATGATCCAAGAACCAGAGATGTATTATCAAATATGAAGAAGTTACTGGGCTGCTTCAAACTTTAGTAAAGTTCAAAGAAGTTTTCCCACCTGTCTCCAATGGTCTCTGAGTCAATTCTAAAATAAGGGAACATTAGGATATGTTCAGAAAACTGCTTTGAATAGTAGCTGTGGTACTTTACCCATTCTTTCTTGGCATTTCCACTTTTTTTTCTTTTTCTGTGAAAATGAGATAGAAAATCTCCAGGGTTATCTGACTCACATGAAGACTGAATCTACTACCTATGGAGAAGGCAAAAGACAGCATATGACAAATATTTTGGAATGCAGTACAGGAGGCTCTGGGCTCCTCCTCTCTCTGGCTGCTGAAATTAGGAATCTTAATGTCTCCAAATGGACAGGAAGGTCTAGATCCCCTATCTTACTTTCAGGTAGTGTTGACTCAGAGATGCAAAAGCACTTTGTACTCAGAGAGCAGGTTTTGCTCTTTCACAGAAGAGTGCATTGTTTGGTAACCTGTGGAAATTATTTAATTCAGTTTACCTTTGAGTTCAGTTCTGCTCTCATTAATTTCCTACCAAAAAATCCCCAGCTGATTTTAAGTCCTCTTTGATGGTCTCATGAAGTAGGCAAGAGCACTTGTTACTTGGGCTCTCATTGGCTGGCCATCTCCTTCAGACTTCATTATTAATTAATTATATGTTCTCTTTCTCAGTCTACTCCTCTGACTCACTCTCAATATCTGCAAACCTTCTGCTAACTTGTAGGCACTTAATTATTTTTTCCACTTTAAACCATTAGTTGAATATGGTTGAATGTGTCTCAAGGACTGAGAAGATGCCAGTGGGAGCTTAGAGCCTAAATTTCATCTGTATATGTCCTGAACCAATAGTGTACTTAGAATTGTGAAGCTTGTGAAAATGTGAAAAACCATGGCCATTACATATATATAATTATCAAATAGAATTTTTCTGGTTTACATTACCATTACTGCATTGTCTATCCAACTTATATAACTGACAATAAAATTTAGTGCACTGTATTGCCTTTGTTTAAATTTCTTTGTTCAGGCATACATGATATGTAGTCTATATGTTTCCTCCAAAAGGGAAGGTAAGAAGCTTCTATCCATGAGTCTTCCCCACCTAGCATTAACCTCATTTCCAAGCAGAGCCATCTTTTTATTGAATGAAGGTGATTCTGTGCTATTTTTCACCCTGGCTGATAATTTTTCTCATCCATTTTATGGCATAGTGACATTTGGAAATTTAGCTCTCCTATTATTTTGAAACTTTTGCCTATCACCCAGGGTTTATTTTTAATTGAGCTCCATGGGCTAGAAGAAGTGCTTAGGATTTCAAATTCTTTGTTCCATGGCAAGATTTCCAGTAATATATCTAATAGATTCAAATAGTAATAGTAGAACAAATGTAGACGTTTTTCTGTCAGAAAACATGTATAATTACTATGTTCTCTGTTGCTTATGCAGAAACCGTTCATAAAGATGTCTTATACCCCTTAGAGACACATTTTCAGTTTTGCTTTAATTTTTATTCCATTTAGCAGTCTTTACTCATGTTCATAGCTGTGATGTTTTTCTGCTTTGATTTCCTTAAGAATTGTGGTGATTTTTCTCTTTTTTACTTTATCTGTTCAAATAATCAGCAATTGAAGTTTATGGTTTTATAGACACGTCTTCTGTGGTCTATAAATTTGACTGTTCAATAAAATTAGTAAGAAATTAGTAGAGTGTAGAGTAAGGTTGAAATTCCTTTAAGTCAGATTTTCTACAGATTTCCACCATTATAATTAAACCTCTCTATACTTAAGTCACATCTGGAAAGCTCGCTTTTAGGGCTGGTCTTTTTAGAAATAACATAAATTTTAAAAAAAAGGCCCTTACATTCTTTCATGAACTCAAAAGACAAACCTTCATTCAAACACTACCTGATAAATTCTTCTCTGACTAGCTCCTTGTGGATCCCTTCATCAATCAAAAGCCACATTTGCTTTTCAGTTTTCTTCACTCAACAGCAACAGAATCATAATTTGCTATTTGATTTGTAAAGTAAGGATGTGGGTGTTAGTTCTTTTAATTAGAATTAAATGCAGGAAAGTTATATATACCCATTAAACTATGCTGGTGCACACAAACATGAATCTTCCATAGTTTTCAGGAATAATTAATCTTTTAATTTTTCTAATACATGGATTGACGTTATTTAATTAAAGTAATAATCAATTACATCTTTTTGCTCACAATAAGAAATAGAACTTTCCAGCAGAACTGCTCCATCTGCAGTATCGAAGAAACATCCACTGAAATTCAACTTCATGAATCATTTTTCATCTGTTTTTTTCCTTGATCAAAAGTAATTTACATAAAGTTGAAAGAAGCTATGGCTGCATTCTTTTCCTCATTTATGTCCCTTGAAAAGTACTTAGCTAGCATGGAGGAAATCATGGAATTATTTCTTTTTCTGGAAGGTAACTGCCAAGTAGGAGCATGACAGCTGCACTAGTACATCTTTCTACAGTTGTCAATTAAGAGGAAACAGATCATCAAAACTTGAATGCTTCATTTTATAATGATCTTCTACATTGTGTTATTTTAAAAAGGCAAGTGTCTCTTGACAGAGCTAAAAAATGGAAAATGGGCTGGGAGGGGGAGTTTCTAGTGCTGGCAGCTGACATTGTGCAAAAAGTTTTTTCCAAAAGAAATAAAAAATTGTGAGTATCATTTTCAGTTTTCTAGTTCTTGATGCCAACTCAAATAATGAGCACTATAGCAGCATAGATTTGAAAAGTCTCTATGATGCTGTTTCCTGGAGAAATAAGGAGGTTTATCTTTGTTTCTCATAAGAGATACCTTGCAGAAGTTTCATAGACCTTTATAGGATGAAAATAAGGACATTGGCCGTTTTTGCTCTTCAGGACAGTCAGTTTCTGGGTTGATGCTTTAAAACAGAAGAAGGTAGAGGAAGCAAAATTGGTCATAAATGATACTGAGACACAACTAATACTATGATCACTGTTGTGGTCCAGCAGAGTATTTCTTATTCTGGGCAAGTGAACTCTAAACTTTTTATCTGGGGGAATCCTCACAGAGAAGAAGGCTGAATTTGTGGTGCCTTACTTAGAGTCAAATAATCCTTCATTGTATCATTTATTATGACACTGTGTTTATCTTGCATATAATATTGATATTTTGTACAAAGCTGTAAGACAGTTGATAAAATTGCTGTAAGAGAAGGTCTTCAGAGGGGAAATCCAAAGGGAAATCATAATAGGAGAACATAAAGTCTATTGTACAAACATGAAATTACTGAAAATTGATTTGACACTATTCCTTTTGCTCCTCTAATTTTCTACATTTTATGCCCATGTCTTATCTGCCTACTATAACTTATCTTTCAAGAATTCAAAATGTGTTTACACAATATTCATCAGTGAGGCCTAAAACATCTGAGGTCTCCAAATACATGCTATAAAAACTGTGATTGTTGATAATATAGCACATACTCCTAAATGATTTCAACATAATTTCAGAGATTATTTTTCTCTTATTTCAGTTTCATCTCTTAGCAAAATTTTCCCATTTTTTCTTTTTGTTAACATTATTATGTACATAAAGAAATGAAAAAAAATCAGAGAGATACTCTTTGCAAGTTATATAACTATTTCCAAAAGCACAGAAAATAGCACAAATTTAACTAAATTGCTAAATTGTATTTTAAACCTCTCTGGTTTCACCAAAGCACAGAAGGTAATACATACCAGAGAACTTGTAAGTAGCTTATTTTAAAACTTTCTTACTGCAAATTCAGGTTCCAGTGAAGGAAAAATACCCAACCGAAATTACCTCAGAATAAACTGATAAAGAAATTCTGGAATTAACTCATGATTTCTACCAGTACAGAAGCATGTTGCAATTTACAAGGGATAGTTGCAAATTGCACCACCAAATGTGGCACAGAGTAGGAGAAGATAGGATGCTTTTCATATCCTTAGCCATGTCTTGAGACTGACATGATAATGAACTATACAATTATGCATAATTCTATACAGTGTCTAATAATTATAGTTTTAGGGTTTTTTTTGTTTTGTTTTTTGTTTTTGTTTGTTGTTTTTTTTTTACATGTCCTTTTCAGGGTTGTCTTCTTTTGCTTTTTAAACAAACTTTCTGTATCTTATTTATTTGCAAAATACCTAAATAGTGCAAGTTAAGTATAAAGTGTCAAAAATATAGTCACTGACCTCAATCAAGCTCACCACATATTTGATTTAAAAGTAAAAGAACACATAAAAATATGGATTTTAAAATACTTTTCAGGTATGTCTATGCTAATTTTTTACTTGAACATGTCAGCAGCCATATTGTGGCAGCATTTCACATGGCCATTAGCCTCTAGTGTATCATTAGACTAAATTTATTTTCACAAGTTCTCCTTTACAATTAAGTTTTCTTCAGAGGATTAGATTTTATTCATTTAACTAAAATGATGAAAGAAACCAAACTCAGAGATTTCTAGTTTAAATTACATCCTTCATTTTCTCATCTATATTCAACTTGAATATGCTTCCCATGTATTATATAATACAGTGGATCATTTTCATTAGATCACATCTATTTTAGACATTTTGATTGAAAAATATAAAGATTTTTTTGTCTCCAGTAATGTATTTTTTGTTTGGAGTTTATGAGTTCTTTCAATTTTAGACTGAATACTTGTGTGAAACTATTTATTCTTAATCCTTGAGCATTACTGCTTGAATCTAGTTAGAAGGTCAGGAACTGCTCTACATCAGGTGATTTTATTAACCTTGGGCTTCTATTATTGACTATTCTTCCCTAATATTTTGATGTGATTACCTCTGAACACAGTCTTATCTTTTTCATTTTTTTCCTAATTTCTCTGTTAGGAGTCACTAATCAATTTGCAAAGATATTTTGGCGATGTCCTTTTTCATGTAAACAATGCTTTGAACAGTCTTGCCAGGCTCTATGGTTTAGATTGGATTTTCTTCCTTGTTTTTCTGGGATATTGAAATGATTTAAACTCACATGCTTACCTTTGTATTTGCAAACCATACTAAATGGGAAAAAAAGGCACATAAATGTCTCAGAATATAGAATCTAAAATACTTAGTCCAGAATTTTTTTATTTTTTATTTCAATGGATCCTATTAGTTTGGATCACAAATTCGAAGGAGCACATTCATTGCAGGACATGTCAACCAGTCGATCATAGATATTCTAGCAAAAAGTAATTTATTTCCTTTTATATGCATATACAACCTCCACAGATTTTGAAGTCTGTTTTCATGTAACAGAACAGTTGCTCAATTTCACTTCTGTTTGAAAACATATCTGAAATTATCATTATGGATACCAAGTATGATTTCCAGAGAAAGCTGAGTAGTGTTCATGTCACAAATAAATAAAAAATGAACATAATCCTAAGAAAGCAATATAATTTATTTTTTGTAATCCTGTGTGGTTGATGTCTCTCATTACTTCACATGTATTTTTTCCAGGGACCATGAGACTGTCCCAGAAATTTGTACAGTAGGGAATGAGATGTAACATCTTCCATCTACTTCTAGCTCCAGGTTAGGTATTTTCCTCAGGCTCAATCATTTTTTCAAAAAAATTATAAAAAACATAAAACACTTCTGTTGTTAAAAAAAAAATTATGTATAATACCATAACACTATTTCATGGGTGTGACTCCATTTTTCCCCAAGAAACTATGCAAAGAGGAAAAATGACAAATAATCATTTGAAGGATAATTTTACAAGGAAAAGACATTTTGACAGCAGTAATTTTGACTTCCATTCTGACCTGCAATGTTGCTTGCATTTCAGTGTGAGACCCATACACAACTCATTCTTGTCAACATGCATTAATATCTCGACAGTGAACTAGTTTGTGTCTCTGAATTTTTAAACACATACATGCAAGGCTTACAACGGTGCATCTTTTCATCTTTGGTAGTTTGCTTTGAAAACTTGGGCTGCTGATCAGATTTGTGACATTTTTCCTAGGTATGAATAAATCATCTGCCACCAGTTTCTGAAACACAGCTTCAAGTAGTTAACACTAAAGTTCACATCTTACAGACATGTACAGAAGTAACTAATTTTATAGAAACACAAGCATATGCAAACATATTTGCATTACTGTCCTGAGCACCCTGTATTTTCTCAATTCTCATTTAATAGTTCTTTGTGGATATTCACCCACATCCTACCCACCTAAATTTCTATTCCAAAAATTTTCCTACTTTAGGTAACGTGGTGAACTTTTTGGCTTTTTATTTGTATGAAAAGTAAGAGAAATAAAGCTGGATGCACCTTTCAAGGTCATATAGTCCAATCTCATATCCCAGCAGAGGATCATGGTACTTTATATGTGCTCTTAATCTCTCTTTCCAGAATTCACACTCATTGTTTTTGCAGTATCTACCATGGTCAAAAATATAAGATGTTAATCCCATTTCATTTATTTTTGCAGATTGTTTTTTATCTGTTTGAAGACTACTATAGAACTATTATCCTTCTCACCTCTGAATAACTTCTTTTATCCACTCCTCATCAGTGACATTGCCGGAGCTCTAGGCATTTCTTTTTAATTGCTTCATCTAAATTTCACTGAAGATCAGAGCCTCCAACTGAACACAAACGTGTGAGATTTTGCCTACATAAAGCAGCGTGTCTTAAAAATATCCTGCTATTTAAAAATCCCTAATTTTCCTCTGCAGAAGTCATGTTAGAGAATCATCGAATATTTTCTGTGAAAATACTGCTTACCTCTGTTTTCTTAAACCTAAGTATTCTTGCCAAATTGTAGTTGCTTGCACTTCTTGTTAAATAGCAATTCATTTTATGTAACAAATGCCACTTCTTTTCTGCTATGTCTTTACAGCGATTTGGGTTAATTGTTCTTATAGCACAGGACAAATAAAAGTTAATAAAAGTTAATTGAAATTCTAAAATGTTCTGGTTTCTAAAGTCTTGTTTTTTAAAAACAGACCCTTGTCCTGTCACCTGCCTCTGTGGCTTTCCATAAAAAATTGTTGTTGTTACTGGTTTTATTTCATTGAGTATTTAGGCACACAAAAATGAGTTTCATCAACCCTGGATTATCCAATGAATACCTAAGTTTCCGCACTGCTTTAAAAGGTCTTTTTTAAAGTGTAGTAAGCCATCTTATCAATTTCCCTATTACAAAAAAATACCAATGCAGTTAGAGAAGTTCACTTTTTAAAAGATAAAAGTGAACAACGTATTACAAACTTTCATCTTTATGGAACCATTTTTAGTAGCTTGCAATTCTGCTGATCAGAAAAATTTGTGAAGACAGTTATAATTTATAATTAAATGTTTCTTTCTCATCTGTCACTGCTTCATAATCTTTCCCATAAGGCTCATCTAACTCTCTTCTATGCTCATTAAATCTACCTGTTCCAAAATCTGTTATTTTCAGCCTGTTATTTTCCTTCCTTCCATTTCTGGTGGTTAACCATTTTCAGTGGATGTGGCCATTCATCAGCCAGGCTTCCTTCAGAATCTGCATTCTCATCCAGTTACTGCTGAGTGTTTAGAACAAAATCTAGACTAGGCTCTCTTTAGGTTCATTATTCTACTTGTAGAATCACTGTCCTGTTTTTTGACATGTTCCTTTTCTAGCAGCAATAGGTTTAACTAACCTAGAGGTTGATTTTTATCTTGTTGGTGGCTACACAGACCTAGCTGTGAAACTTCCATCATATCCATTAGCTATTTAGTTTTCATAGTAAATATCTAATTTGAGCATGAGAATGAAACATACATTCCCTGATCTTTGCTGTCCCCCTTTACCAATCTCCATATATTTTAAAAGGAATCTACTCTGTGACTTGTTAGCATTTACAAATGTTCTTTCTTAATATCTATGGGGTAAAGTTATGTGTCTCCTTTTTCCCCTCTGCCTATTATCTCTGAATAATGAAAGGTTTTTACATTTATGATCATTTGTATTGCAATTGGGGAAAAAAAGTCTAAATATTTGGTTTATATATATATATCAATATTAATTAGCAAACTAGATATCATCATGGGAGTGTGTAATTGGGTCATTTTCAAGCTTCAAGAACCACTTTGCTGATTGTCAATAAATCATTACAAATATAAATTGCCAATGTTGTGGATTGACTTGCTCATTATCAGGTATTATCATTAAATACTCAAACAATTAATCCTTGCACAGCTATGGGTGTGCAATGCACACTGACTGATACCCTGTGACTGATGCTGGCAGCGTTTGATCTTTGCAGTCCGAGATCAGAGTTATGAAGTCTGAGAGCTCTTGCCCATGGAGAGCTGGATATTTTCTAGCTTGCTTGAAAAATGGTGCTCACATTTGCTCCCAACATAGTTCATCCTATTTTGGAGAGAATACTTGTTTTGGTTTTACCAGGCATCCTTCTTGCTCACTCTGGAAGGTTATCCTTATAATTTTTTTACAACATATCCAGAACCAGTATGTCTTTTCATTATAAAAGACAAGGCAAATGAATGTGGTCTTGAAATAAACTATTCTGTTTCTCCTAAATTCTTGGGTTATATCCTGACTGTACTGTTTTCACTTTTTCCTTTAGCCCACTTGCACAGGGGTCCCAAAAGTTTCGACATGCTTTTCCCTAGTTACATATTTTTTGTGTGTTTATGCTTCACTCTGTTACAAACAAGTTGTGTTTGTTGCTGGTTATGATTATCAGTGCTACAGTGTTACAAAATGTTTGTATGCTGTCCACAGTTGCAGTATTAAGGTAAGAAAATATCTTGGTTCAAGGAAAGTGAATAGTCACTACATCTTGGTTAATCCACTTGGTTTCTATGGATGTAACTGCTTTGGTTTCAGCCTCAATATTCCAATAATCATACTTGTTTTCTGACACAACTGCTTGACTATAATTTCTATAACAAATATATAATTGTCTTTGTGGTTACATGTCTATCTAAACATGCATGTTCTGAAAATAAATTTTCTTTTATAATAATGCATATACCAATAAAAAGAAACCACTAAATAATCTTACAAAAATACCTCTAACCTTGAGCAGAAATGCATACTAATGCTCTCTGCACTTGTTTTTAAAGATACTTTCAATGCAAGCATGAAGTTTTAGCTTTAAATTCACCCTTAGGATATTCTCTTGGCAGACAAACCAGGACACTTATACCGTGGTTATTGCAAAGACATTGGATCATTTAAGTCCACTGCATAAGAGAGCAAGTCCTCAGGGTGTCTGTGTATTGTGTTTCCAGCTGACAGAAAACCTGACCTACAATGATGTGTTGATCTGGAAGCACAATAGCAAAGAGTAAAAATTCCCCAAGGAACCAAGAATGCAGTTTTGTTTGATAGAGGAGAAAAAACTTAGACTGACATGTAGGCATTGCACTTTCTTATTACAGTGTGTGATAAGCTTGTCCATGACAAGATACAGAATTTCCTATAACTTTTTCCTGTACTTGTCTCTCACATTAGCTTTTAGAAACTGGTGAGGGAGAAAAATGTTAAACCAGTGGAAAAACTTTCTGTGATGGAGACAGATTTGAAATGTAATAGCAGGCTGTCCTGCGGACATTGCTAATGTGTTCATTTCTTTTCATAGCTAGGACGTCTGTGACTACTGCAAAGGCACGGCATGTGGGTGTCCTTCAGCTGCCCATTACAAAGCATTTGAGCTTATTGCTAATTATCTCTTTTTCTAGAGTGCAAGGGTAATGGCAATTGCATGCTCAAAATTCTCAGACAGTTTTCTATGTGTTTTTGGGGATAGTCAAATTGAGTAATACCTTGTAACATGGTTTGCTGTAGCATTCATCTTTATATCCTCTGGTAATCACCTGAAATGCTCCTCAATCCAGCTAGATGCATTCCATCAATGAAATAACACTTATTTCTGGTGTCCACAGAGCTGAAATTAATCATGCTGGTTGAAGGCATGTATTGTGTGAAGCATATATTACATTCATGATATTGCTTAGAATAAAACCCACAAGCAGATTAAACAAAAAAAAA
>WBND01000634.1:374766-420582 GCA_013398595.1 Tychaedon coryphoeus | reverse complement strand
AAGAAAAAGAAAAAGAAAAAGCAAAAGAAAAAGAAAAAGAAAAAGAAAAAGAAAAAGAAAAAGAAAAAGAAAAAGAGAAAGAGAAAAAGAAAAAGAAAAAGAAAAAATAGCCCCAGTGAGAGGTTTAAGCCTATACTAACATTCCAAATCTTTCTTTAGTGATAAGGAAATTGTAAGCCATTTCAATGTTTGAATAAAGTTAAAATTTAGTTTTGAAATAATTGAGAATACTTGCTTTGTTAGCCTACATAGCTTTCCAGAAATGTATTTTTCTACTTGTTTTGCCTTTCATGATGATAATTTCATTTTGGATGATATTGAATAAATAATAACTATGCTGTGAATTATGCAAGGTAGTAAGGCAATAGGAAATTAATTATACATACATTGCAAAATTCTTATCCGGAAATAATTGCATGGAAGTAGAATATTTTCTCTTAACTATTGTATTAGTGACTTCTGTGAGCAAAATGACTACAAACCTCGTTACTGCTATGAAATAATATCATATAAAAAGAAAACACCTCTATTGAGATGGTGACACTACAGTAAATTCATGCTGCTTCCTGCATAAGTATTCTTCACATGTAGTTAATATTATTACAGCAGCAGCAGTCCTTTCTTTGATGATCTGTTTTTTAGAAGCGTAACTCCTCAAGTGGCGTGTCACAGAATAGGCAGCATCACTCCCAGTCCACAGGGACAGCAAAAATAAGTTTCTGAATCCATGGTCTGTTGTTATCTATGGGAATATACATATCTTTCAGCTGACTCTTTGAGATTATTATTTGGTAAACCAGAACTTGCACACAGTCTGGCTTCAATGTGTGTGAAACTGTACTGCATAATAGTTGAATCTGAACGCAGGGTGAATGTTGCCCCTAGTGTTCAGTGTATAAAGTGGTGAAAAGTTCTTTCCATCCATTCAACCTGGGTTGCTTGCTCTACTCTTCCTCTGTGTTGATGTGACTCTCTGCTTGTCCCTGCTGGTTAGTAGTCATGCACTCATAAGAAATGCCTGGAGAGCATTGTGCCTGATGTCAAGAATGCTGCTACTGAATGAAAAGAAAGCGGGTTCTTTAACTACTCTGATCCTGTCAAGTTGTTTTGACAATTAACATCATATGAAAAGTGGAAATCTCACCTGCTGAAGTCATTAACCTGTCCTTTATATATGGCAAGTAGGATCAAAACCTGGTGGGACTAGATTCCTAAGGAATATATGTGTGGCTACTCATTGGATACAACACACATCATTCTGATTTTGTCACCTTTAGATTGTTAAGTCATGGTCTGAACAGTGCTTTAAATTTAATACCAGAAAGAGTTGTATTGAAAGAATGATAACATCAGCAAGTGCCTCCAGAAAATCAGGCCTACTGTGAGTAAATATTTACAGTGATCTGTGTATATTCATCTCATGTTTCTGACACACTGTAGCTTCTCCATGGAGGTGCAGACTAACTGTACAGTACCTTTTTGATAAATACAATACAATTTGGATGCATCATATTGAGTACTAATTTAATGTACAAACCAGTTCATGTGCACTTACCTCACTGAATATAACCAAGAAATAAGTAAATAGCCACACAAGTGATAAATTACTACCATAAACCACATAAATCAGTAGTTGATTATATGTGAAAAGTAACAAGTACCAAGTAACAGGGTTAGAGTTTGAAACCTGCAGTGGCAAAACTATATACAGCAACATATTGCAATCTGAAATTGTGATATAGCACAGAAACACAAATTTCTAAATTCAAGGCATTTTACATAGGAGAATGTTCTACCATAGTGTAGACAATGGTTTGAATGACTTGCCAATACATGAGTATCTAAATAAAATGCCAGACAGAAAAAGTAATTATTAAAAAAGCATGACTTTGAACATGGCTTATCCTGTTGTTTGAAACTCTGGCATGCAGCTTTCACTAATTAATTAGTTAAGATTGGAGCCATATTCCTTTCATTTTCTCATTAGTCAATCTCGATCCAGTTTTAAATCTCCTCAGGTTTCACCACTACTAATGATTCGTTCCATTTAGCACAATGGCTTATTGTCTGTAAACCAGGCTTTTCTTCTCTGGTGAATTAATCTTCTACCCATATGGGCAGTGGTGAAATAATAATAGCAAAATTCTGTTTTCAGCTTGTTGAATAAACTTCAATAGAGGCATATGTCAGTGAAAGGAGCAGTTATTTTGAGAACAGTTATTAAAATCTAGATTTCAGGAGTTTTTCATTTCCAAAGGTACTTGCTTTGTCATAAAAGCAGAAAAAATGCAACATGCTAAAAATCTATAATTTAGTACCCTTAGGAAGAAATAATTATTAATAATTATGATTATTTTATAATATATATTTTTCTGTATGATTTATATAACTAATGCTTAGACTATGGAAACAATAAAACATTTTCTTCAAAATATAATTTAAACATGAAATACTTTTCAGAATGGGACCTGATAAGAATTTAGAGCCTTCTTTCTTAAATAAGGCTTCACTTTCAAATTTTAAACTTTTCACAAATTTGAGCTTTCGCAAAAACTCTATGAACTCCTTTGTGCCGATGGAGGAAATTTTTACATTACATTTTTACAATTTTTACAGTAAGACAGCTGTAATGACAGTCTTGTCTCTCTATTTTTGTTGAATAGGTATGTAATGGAATTACATGGTCTGTGGGATAGCTTCTCTTAATGTAGCATATTACTTTTCCGTATGTAAGTTTACAACAGTGGGAGTGTAAGAAAACCAGAGAGACGTTAGTAGTGACGGCATGGGGAAATATATCCCTGAACCATCACCTCATTACCACCTTTACTTAGCATCAAAGTGATCATTCTTGAATAAAAGAGAAGGTGGAGCCAAAGAAACTCCAGTAGGACAGCTATTCAGTTCCTTGAAATGATAAATTTAAAATATTCGTCTCAAGTCTTTGTAAAATATACCCCTTTGTTAAATACACCCCTTCCATTCTTCCTGCATGAGCCAGGGGCAGACCAATTCCTCAAATGAATATCAATAAAGGAACATATCATCTTACGAATATCAATAAAGGAACATATCATCTTTCAGGTTAAGGAGAGAGATTCACAGAAGTATTTGAAGGGATTTACTTCTCTTAAAAGAAAGTTTATTTTCCATATTTTGAGAGAATATTGATATTCTTTACACACCATTCAGGGACACTTTTTGTGTATTGGTTCCTCAAACCTGTTAAGATTGGAAATAATTTTTTCCTGACATTTTACTTTGAAACTACTGCTATCCTCTCATGGAGCATATTTATTATTCCTCCAAAGCCTCAAATTTCTATTACAATATAAGTAAGCTTCATAAGAATATCCAAGGAAACCATTTCAATTGCCAGAAAGACAATTAACTTCTCTACTCTATTCTACCACCATTTTTACCTTAGTCTTATGAGATATACTCTTCTGAAAAGAGGGTTTTTAAAATATTTTGGTTTCTTGAGGGGGTTTTTTCCCCTTTTTTTTTTCTCTTCCAGCTAATGACCTAATATTTCATGGGGCAAACCCTTAACAGAATAATAGAAATATAAATTTTGTGTTTTCTCATGTATCATTTCTGTAACTGCACAGTAAGTTAAAAAAGCAATGCAATTCTGATTTGAACTTGATAAGAATGATCCATTTATTGTAGTTATGGAGAACTGAAGAGAAACTCAATTTAAATATTTTTCTAGATTTATATTTGGCTAGTTTGGACAACAGTTCGTAAATTTTCATAAACGCACATGTTCCAGGAGAGAATGATTAATGCAGGAAAGTGGATAAAAATCCAAGAAAACATTCGCCTCAATCCACATTCACCTCAAGCTTCTCTCCAAATTGCTTTTGGCACAAATCAGCATCAGGTGGAGTTACTGTAAACTGTTGTTTTGTCCTTAGAAAAAGGAGGAATTGAACAGACAAACATGAGAACACCGAGAGAACAAAGACACAGCTCTGCCCCGGCTTTAAATGAAGGCAGAGAATTAGTCAGAAGACACATGGGAAAAGAAGCCTTTGCTATGGCTAACAGACTGATGCACAGCTCTTTGAATTCACTGGGGAAGAAAGCAATTATGATATTTACTAAGCATTGCATTCAGCTCCTGGTGAATATCTGTCTAACTGAATCACAGCAGCATTTAACATCTTCAAGCTTAAATCCCAAATGAACACTTTGTAAGTGGTAAATAAAGACAGGGGTGGATTGCTTAATCTCCCAACATTTTTAGCCCTAAAATCACACTACTTAAATTTGAATTCAAACCCTCTGTTTTCTAGAGGTCTAGCTCCAGAGTAGCAGAATTAATGTTCCCAAATTCTTCAATATTTCACTTTGTCATAAGGATAAATCTGTAATACTGTCTCCCAATCAATCTTGCTGGAGTATAAGGGAGTGCACACCAGGACAAGGAGGCATAAAAAATTCAATTCACTGCATCACTTAGTCTATACATAAAAGTAGTGGTAATGTCACTGTCACTCTCATATCAACATTTTTTTTGTTTTGTGTTATTTTAAATTGGGGTCATAAATAAATGTGTTTTATTAAGGTATATCTCACATGCTTATGTACAAAATAATAGGAGTTTAAGTATTTTGCTCAGTTTTCTAATATACATAGTTGCCTGTCAAAGTAAACCAGGAGATTTAATTATGGATTCCTACATCTACAATACTCTGGAAAGTATCTCTATATCTTTTGAGGAGATTAAAATGACATGCATACTCCACAGCTTTTGCAGATTTCAAAATGTGGAAGGAATATTCAGAAGATGACCATTTTACTTTTAACTAAAATAAATCAGAAAATGTTAGGTAAAACTTTGGACCAAAAAATATTATTTCTGCCTACCAGTAGTATTAGTCATTGTGACAAAGAACCTAAATTCTATGTGCATACTATATAAATGAAAGAATTATTGAAAGAAAAGCTAAAATGAATGAAATTTTAAAAAATTACTATTTAGTGGTTTTATGTTAGTTGTAGAGGTGCAAAGATTCCCAACTCAGAATAAGTGCAATTATTATTATTTTTGACTGTGCTTATCACCTGATAAAGACACGAAAATAGAAAGATATAAAGAATTCAGCTTTACTGCAAACCTACTTTCACTCTCCTTGGAAAAAGGTGATCTTCAGACACCTCTTGTCCCAGCAAAACAATGAAAAAAAAAAAATGAAAGATCTACCGTTAAAATCTCTGTGAAATATTCTGTGAGAACCCATTGTCTATAAAATTGTCTTATTCACTTGACTGAGAAATACAATATCATTGTACTCTGAATCACTGCATGTCTCATCTGAACAACTACCCTGATGTTATGAAATCACAGAAGTGACAATGAAATTAGTTCTTCATAAACAATTACAGTATACTGTATTTCATTTTTGATTTTTTTACTAGACTGATTATACTATATAAAAATTCAAGGCTTCAAATTGTCAGTTTTAAGTTTGTCACAAAACAGCAGCTATTTGGTATTATTCAAAGTTTACATGAGCTATGTGGATTTATGGCAACATTTTTGCTGTCTTACTAAAATTCTCTCAAAATCTAAAAGTACTGAAAAAGCCTTTTTTTTTTTGTAGTAAGCAACTACCCAACAGTACTATTCATTTTTTATGGAACAACAACAGATTTTTAACTTTGCTCAAGAAGACTCCTACACAATTCTTCTGGATTCTTTAGAACTATAAAGACATTCATGTTACAGTTTAACAAGTCTCTCTTTTTCTACCAAAAAAGGTGGAGACTCTCCAGAGTATGACTCAAATTCAGATAGAAGTGTGGAAAAAAATTACCTCTATTCAGTTTTAAAATCTGCTTTGAAGTTTATTTTAGCCGCATCTAGATTTTTGTGCATTTTTCTCAGAGCCGATGATCTTTCCAACAGCTGTGGGTGTCCTTGGACATATACCAGTTAGAATTTACTCACCATATGCCAACATAGTAAGACAAAGTAGTGTAAATATATGCCAAGCCATCTGTATTAAACTGCCAATAAAATACATATTTTAACATGTAAACCAAATTGTTATTATTCCTATATTTTTATTATGTTATTTGCATAAGTTGTCTTTCACAAAAACATGTCTTTAGAAAACTAGTCAATTGCATGTAATTATCTTTAAAACACTAACTTTTTTGAGAGAAACGTTACATTACTGCATTTTGAAAAATTTTCTTTCAAGAATTTAATTGTAACTATGAAAATTTACTTATTTAGCTTTAAAAATATCAGCATAAGAATGTATCTTATCTTTTATCATGAGATGGCACTACAGCAAGAGGAGACTATCTAATCTTGATGTCTGCATTGTAGACTATTATTTGATGGGAAAAATACAGCAGCATCATGTGGTTTTACATCCACAGAATGTTCTATGTTTTGAGTGAAACTCTCCTGACTTCTAAACACCACTGTCGATTTTCTGATGCTATGTCAGTAGTCTCCAAGCTTTTTTGATCACGCATTTCATTAGTAAAAATTTTCTGAGCAGCCCAAGTATTCACATATCTATATTTTTTTATAGATATGTTTATATATTTATTAATAAATCATAGACATTTACTGCTGAAGTTTTAATATTTTCTTCTCACTCACACTCTACTAGATTGTTTTGTAACCGCCATCACACATGTCGTTTTGGAGACCGCTGGTCTAAATAATTGAATTATATATATACGTATATATACATGTACACATATATTTGTGTATATATATATGCACATATATATATATATATATATATATATAGGTGGTTACAATACAAAAAAAACGTTTTACAGAAAGATCAGTAAGAACTAGAATAGTTATATTTTGTCATAACTATTGGGTATATAGTCCCACAAAATACTGATAAACCAATCAACCACTGTGAGCACAACTTACAGACAAATATGAGGGATACCACTGAGATGGAAATAAGGAAGCAGCATAACTGGAGCAAGTGCATACAACTTTTCATTTACCTAAGGAAAAAGAACTGTTGCTGCTTCAGCTTGAGAAAGTACTTTGTTAGCCAAACTGTTTTCAAGTCAACATGCATTATTTTAATATTAAGCGTAATCAGGCTTTGTGGTATTGACATTAACATCTATCCACAGCTGAATTTGTTAGGAAAGTCAATAATCCTATATCCTCATCTGGTGTGTAGGACAAAAGCCTGTTAACACTCATCTTCCAATACATAGAAAGGAAAAGTTTTTCTTGCTACAACGAGAAATGAAGACCTAACACTGAGAAAAGATAATATCCAGCTGTAAAATGTAACTATTACTTCACAGTTCATGGACATGGTTGTCAGTGCCTGGTATCACAAAGCTCTTCACGTCAGCAAATAAGCAGAAGAAATATAAAGAGAAGACTCCAATTACAGTTAAGAGCAAAAGTTTTCAACAAACCATAGGACCAAGCTCCTTCAGAGGCATGTTTGTTTCCCAAAAAAAGGCCAAAAAAGGTCTGTGCTTAACAACTTCCTCCAGAAAAGAGACTCCCTCACCTCCTTTATTAGAGGCCTCCCAGAAGTGATTGGCTATCCCATCCCTGAGCACCCTTTGTAGGCAGCAGCCCAGTGGATGGTGCCCCCACTACTGTCACATGGACCACACCTGATGGTGGCTGTGCTTTGTCACAATTTGGGGGAGAGGGTGAAAAAGGACCTAAAAAGAGAGGGACCTGCATTAGACTTTCTCTGCATGATCAGCTTTTCTGAACTACTAAAAGGGATTAACACGAAAACAAAGATCAGCAGGAGATAGGCAAAATATTCTGTTTTTTTTTGTTCAATAGCAAAGTACCTGAAATGTACTCATGGCTTAAAAGGCAAAGGTAAGTCTCATCTTTGCTTACAGTCCCGTGTCCTCCCTTTTTTCTTTTGTTAGACTGTTCAGGAAAAGGGAATCCATTAAAAGTGGAACTCAGATATTGCATTTATAAGGGATCCTTTCAAATACATAGGAATAAATCCTTATCTCAGCCATTCATAGAAGGAAAAGAAAAATGGTCTCTCTTTTCCTTAAAAAATACTTTTCATGTTCCAGGTAAGTATAAAAGGACTGAGTATAATGGCAAGAATTGAATTGTCTTTCATGGTATGATAGGCTTCCAGATTTAGTAATTTTAATTAAAAAATAAAAAGAAAAAAAAAAGAAAAAAAAAAGAGAAAAGAAAAGCTATACAACTGTTTTTTTCCCACTTGGCTTTAGGAACTATTTTATGATGAAGTAAGAATCAGTAATAATTAAAAACAATGTAAAAGAAGACAGCAAAATAAGTGAAAGAAAATACAGGAAAGTGTCATCACTCAACAATATTTATATTGCTTCAATAAAAGTATCAAAACTAATTTTCTTTATTTTTTCTGTCTGCTGAAAATAAAATTTATAAAATTTTTATAAAATTTGTTTGAAAATAAATTATTGAACATGTAGAAACAAACTTCAATAAACTACTGGACCAAATGAGCACTTGGGAATGTGGCTTCTTTCAGGAATTATATTTCAAGTTAGTTTGAGTTCTAGAAAATAATCTATTTTATATAATAATCTACTTAATAATCTACTTCAAAAAAATTTCAGTTCATTAACAGTAGAAATGTGCTTTATTCTTGGAATTATATTCCTGAAACAGTTTGCAATTTCTTTTTGTTAGAGAACAGGTATGCAGGAAAGGAAAAAAGTGTTTTTCCATAATCAAAAATTTTCTTAATATATTTATATTTTTCTAACTGATAACCTTGATTCATCTTGGCAAACTCTGTATCTGTAATGCCTTTAATAAACTTTCTTAGCTCAGCATCAGAACTGGATATATTTGAATGTGGTTATTGCAAACATTACAGTCTCTCAGCAAGGCATAAATATGTAGAACTTTTCTATATATTTTTCATTTGACTACAATTTTGAGTTTTATTAAAATAACCTCAGGCTTTTTCTAGATTTCAGTGGTTCAGGGGAGTTCTATATAGGAAATGATTCAGAAAAAAATAGTTTTTTTTAAAAAAGTAATTGTCTAGAATTTAAGAATTCCTGCAGTAATCTGGAAATAGATGGGGAAAAGACCTCACTACAAACCCATTCTTTCAGTGTCTACTCCTTACGTATGTACAAATAAATGAGTTAGATTTTTAATAGGGTGTTGAATCTCTCTGCTTCCTTGATTAAAACTCTTAAGTATATTGGAACTGCATTTTTACAGGCACTGTATTTGATCCACTAAATTAGATTTCTGCATATATATATTATCAGCATTGTGACACGATTCCTAAAGGTGCCAGTTTTTTCAGGTATTTTAGTATATACAAATATATTTGTTTTCAATACTTTAACGACTTGGCTGTCATATTATATATAAAGATGAACAGAAGAGGAAAAAAAGGACCCCTTTAAATATCTGATATTCTATATGTGATTTCCCCTCAATAAAACTATCTTCTTAATCTACATATTACTCTCATGAAATTTCCAGAAAAATAACGTCTTGGCTGGGTTCTGTTTTCACAGATATGCTGCAATAAAAACAAACAAAGCCCCCCAGAACTACATAACCCTCCAGTATGCACTGTATTGCACTTTTTATAATTTACATAACACTAACTGAAGTGTTGGGTAAAAGAACATAATATGCTGTTTTTTCACACTTAAGCAAAAAGTTGCGTCTGCAGTTTTGCAAGCACACGTTTCAAAGAAGTGATGTTTGTAACCCAGTGTCTTGTTTTATAACTTGTACTGTGTCTCTGTATGCGTCTGTGTCTTCTCATATTAATGTGGTGAGATTTTTCTCAGTAATATGAATTGTTTTGCCCTGGGTGCAAATAGTCTTATATTGTTCTGGCACACTGTAGAAACATTTATTTTCCTTGTTCCCAAGCTGGTTATTTAAGTAGTGGGAGACAAAGAAAGCAGGTTAATGACTGGTTTTGCCCTGACAGGTGTGTGCCAGTCCTCAGGCTCTTCAGAGGCGAAGGAAAAGAACTTGTGAAGATCAAACACATTTCTTTAGAGTGGAAGACTGTTTCTTATATTTAAGTTAGAGAGAAATTTGTAGTTAATATAGCACAAATCCAGAGTGAGATTTTGCTGAGAGGAACCTGAACCTTTTGTAGTGAGAAAGAACCAGGGATAGAGCCGTCTTCCCCTCTCTCAAGATATCAGAGAATCAATTAGTTGGAAGAGACCTCTGAGATCCTAGAGCCCAGCCTTTTAAGGACAGAAACTGGTGCTGCACACTGGACAAAGTAAGATATTGGGGAAGGAACTGTACTTCACATGGTAAATTTGAGTGGACGTGGAATGTGAAGATAAGGAAAAGGACCTCCATTAGCATTGAGTCTAGCGTCAGGTTACAGGTTTATTTTCAAACCTTTAGTTTACTTATGTCTGGATTATCCATCCTTTGCTTTTCTTTTGAACAAGTTTTCCTGTTGTTGTTTATTTAGTTTCCTAATAAAACATTATTTAAATGTTTTAATATAATTTTCTATCTGCAAGTGATAGCTGTTAGAAAAGGAAGCTTGGAAAAAGAGTTAAAGGTTTGGCAACCCTCAGTCTTTGTTGTATTTCCCTGTAAAATAAATATCACTAGATTTAGAGGCTGATGTTTCCACAATTATTTCTGTCTCTGAGGTTTGTAAAAGCACAGATTTATTATCTGAGCAGACAGAGACAATTGTTGTTAAAGATCTAAGTTGTCCCACTGCTTACATTTGGAATTGGAAACTCTTTCTGCAGCGAGGCACAATTGTTTAACATCTAAATTGCCTTTCTGGTCACATTTGGAAACTCTTTCTGTCTGTGCTGACTCTATTGCCTTCCTGGTAAATAATGTTTTGGCTCCCTTGAAATTGCTTCAGCTTCTCTCCATTCTCTATGGAGCTCTTTGGAATTGAACTAGACCCTCTCTTACCCTCCTCCCTGCTGCCCTCCTCCCTAGTTTTAATTAAAGTGCAGAACTAAAAAGTAACTCTCTTTTTATTTCCACTTCAGCTCCTGCCTTTGAGTGTTTATGTAGCTTACTTGAAAAAGTTAATGAAATTCAAATAGCAGAAGCAGAGAAAGGCATATGGTGAAGATTAACTGAGAAAAAGTGGCATTCTAACTCTCTCTCTCGCCCTGAGCAGGAGAAAGGTGAAAATCATGATGCCCACAGCTGCAGAGGATAACCCAGCTGCCTACAAAGCAGGGATTGTGAGAGCAGTGGAAGTGCAAATCAATAATATCTGCCATTGCACTTTATCTGCCCCAACAAGAGAAGGTTTCTGTGCATCTTATTAATTGTAAACAACTAGGCAATATTTCTGGGGCATTGGGCATACTGATTGTGCTAAGAATCCCTCAGAATTTCTATAATATTCCTTCTTTTATTACTTGTTTTCAGCTTAGATGTGAAACTTTACTGTGAGCTGTAAATTTACATAAATGCCACATTGTTCACTTTACAAGTTTTTCTTCTTTTTATTTTTACATAAATTATGGATGAGCTCTTATTCAATTTATACAGCCTTATCTCTAAATACTTTAGGTTCAGAAAGATGCCAAATTCATAAGATTACACATTTCTGGATGAGAACTTTTTTCCCTCTCTTAGAAAATAAAATGTACCATTGTATCTTTAAGATATTTCTCTAAAATATACTTAATTTAAATCTAACAAGACATAGTTGTGCTTTTTTGTTTGTTTGTTTGTTATGAGAATGTGAGGCCTGCTTTACAGAGTCAGACCAAAAATTCATTGTTAAAATGACATTAGTAACACACAGCAGGTGTCCTGATTAACTGATATCAGTGGATCTATTCTTCATATTTGATATTTTTTCAGCTTTGACTCATATTTTGTCTTTCTAGTCCTCTATGAATACGAGTCTTGCAATTATAATTTTTTGATAAAATTTTTTTTGTGGTTTTATTTTTTTTTCCTTTTTTATATTTCTGTTCACTGACTACGGCTGTTGGAATTTATTAGAGAACTTTATAATACCTCCATTATATATGACCTGTAGACATCAATATTGTCCCTGGGGAAAACAGGGAGCTGATGGTTATTGTCTTTGTCTGTCCAGTAATACATGACTTGTATCATGATATATATTAAAAACTTTTATGGTGATACTGAATTTAAATTTAAAGTGAAATTCCAAAAGCATAGAATAAACCATTAGAAAAAGTGGTGTTAGCTACTTTTTCCAGTATTAATTTGCTAAACTTTAGAAGATCATTAAAGCAGGATTTTCTCTTGTTAATATCAAAGCTAGTTCTATGGAATATACTCTAATAACAGAAGACTTAGATTACAGAGTGTGGAACAGCATCTAACATCTAAGTGTGCAATACTGCAGCTGAGCAACTTATATTCTTCATTATTTTAAGTTTAAAAACATCTAGGCAACAAATTTACTTTGAAATGTGTCACTAGTGTCCTGGAATTTAGTTATTTGTCTCCAATCTAACTTTTACACCACACAATGTGAGCTAAGTTGAGGCAAGCTTGCTGTTACATTTGCTATTTGTTCTGACACTAATCAATGAAATAATGGAGCAGCTCATGCCCAGCACTTACATGAGAAATTATTTTCAGGACACTGAAAGATTTCAGATAGCTACTTCAGCTGTGCAGCACAAAAGTGAGATCCTTCCTAATAGACAGTGTTATGTTATATTCTATTTGTCCAGAGTAGTGTCATCAATGCCAACAGATGCACATATATAGTTGAAATACACATAGCATTTATTTTATTGATGTTAAGAGCAAAAAGACAAACTAGATTTCAAGAAATTCAGTAGTTTAAAAACTGGGACATGACTCTACAAATGCTCGGTATCTGAAGAAAAAATTCTTGCTGAGCAATTTAAAATTTGTTCTGCACTATCACTTTGTAGAGCAAAAGTCATGTTCTCATTTGCTACTTGATTTTATTATAAGCCCATCTTAAAATAAGTAAAGAGTTTTTCAATCCAAGTTTAAAAATTATTCCAAAATTTACAGTTCACGGACTGTAGAGTTTGTAGATGACAAGATCATGATACCAGCATGATGGCTGATCAAGCAAGTGCAATATTTTTAGCTAATAATAAAGCTAATATTTTTATTATCATGTTATTGTAATAATGCTAGTTCTTAAAAGAAAAAGTAGTGCAGATATATTAATTGCATCAGCCATCACAACGTTTAGCAGCGTGTGCAACATTTCAAAACGCAGCTGATCAGGCTACCAGGCTACTCTTGTCTTTCCACAGCCATGGGTCGGACTCTGACTCTCCCTAGCATCTTGCTCCTTCAACCAATGAAAGACAGGAAACTACACACAACTGAAGAGAAACCTGATGCAGGGTTCTGCTTTGCTCCATGCAAACCTGGTGAGCAGACAGGGAAAGACTTAACTAAATGACAGTACTGTGGTATTAACATCTGTCTTAGGTGATTGAATACAGAACTTGTGAATGTCCACTTCTTCAGCAAATAGGTGATTATCTGTAAAATTACATGGACTGTTTACCTTAGGAGAGAAAAGCTAAGTCAAAGGCAATTGCTTGGAAGAAAGCCAAAATCTGCAAATCAGGTGGTAACTTTAAATTACAAGTACTTTAGGAACAGACATTGCTAATTTCTGTTCTAAATTTCCACTACTTAGTCTCCTGAATGCTAAAGATTTGTGAACTAATTCCAAAGTTTTAAGCTACATGGAATAGCAGGGACTTTTTGTTGTTTTAATTTAAACAAGTGAAGGCCATTTAGGTCATTTTCCCAATGTAATGACCACTTCATATTTCATGCTACTAAAATATCTGGAATTGTTTCTTCTCCCGCTAATATTTCCAGTCTCTGTACAAAAATGGATTCACTTTGTGCTCATTTTTCCCCTGAGGGAAATTTGTTTTCATGCTCACCCCCCTTGGCCTGGTGGTCACATTGCTTTTGATGCAATGAAATTCTGGTATTTTGAGATATTATGACAGCAGAGGTATTTCTGTTCCAGTAATCATTTTACATATTCAAGACATATAATTTCACTGGACCTATGGACACTGAGAAGATTCTATTTTGGAGAAAAAAGTCCTCTTAACTGAGAAGACCAACAGTAAACCTTCAATTTGAAAATGTGTATAAAGATATTTTCTGACTTATATCCTGGAGAAGAATGCATGATCCAGTGAGACATGAAGAAGAGGTCTAAAAAACATCACGATATTTGCTATGTTATCTTTATCAAGCGGACAGGAAAAGTAAATAGAACTGTAATTTCTTCATTAATAAGATAGGACATCCCTTCTCCCTCACAAATACATTGGTTTAAAGTGCTTTATTACCATAGCCCAACTCAAAGTCACTGTTATAAAAAAAAAGCTGTTGTGACTGGACCAAAAAAATGAAGAAAAGATACTGGAAAAGGGTACTGGATACTGGCGAAAAATTTCTTATACAGCCATCCCTGCTTTTCTTTTGCTTCCACCAGGGTTATACACAATCTAAATAAGCTGATGAGAGTATTCACGGGTTTGCTGTTATCTTTCAAAGACAGACAAGTAACATATTGAAAACCTTCCTCAGTATATATAAATATACTTGAGTATATATTTAAATTCGTGAGTATTTTTCATGGAAACTGGAATTGTACTACAAACGCCTGATTTCTTTGCTAGTAGAAACATACTACGATGGATAACAGCATGATGTAATATTTGAGTAGACTCTCAGAGGTTAAGAGGAACACTAGAGTCAACAAAATTCCTTTGCTGGCCATTCACGTAGTTGTGAAAAAGAAGTATAGGAAGTACAGAAAAGAAATATTTTCTGAGAGCTAGGAACTCTTCTGAAACTTAATTCTGCTGCAATATCTTTGTTTTGTCTGGCTTGACCTCAAGAGGGAAAAAAACGCAAACAAAATAGCCAAATACTCCAAACAAACAAAAAACAAACCAAACAAATAAAATCCTAAGAAAGAAAAAGCTGCTTTCCAAAGAACTTGATGTGAACCATACATTGCAGCACAGTGTCAGGTAGTGTAAAATAAAAGATTCCATACTTCAGTGTTTCAAAAAGTATTTGTGCTCAGAACCAATACCTTTGAAGCAAGGATTAGGACCTGTGCCATTTGAGAAGATTAACTGGAAAGAACACCCCATCTCATATTTGAGTTTAAAGTTAAACCCTAGAAAAGGACATTTTCAGTGATAGAAAGAAAGGGGTTGGTCATAAAATGGACTATTGAATTACTTTCCTAACACTTTGTAAATTCACACTGGTTGTATAACATGCACCCTTAAGCACTTAAGAACCATGAAGATAAAATCATGGTCCTTGCTTGCCAAATCTAACATAAATCAGGAAAAACCCTGCAGACTTTTTTCAAAGCTTCAGGAGAAAAGTAAGATGTAATGGAATTTTCCAGACTTTATACTGAGTCAGCAGGGTCTTAATCTCATTGGCCTGAGGTACTGTACAAACTATTCCCCATGGACATTTGATGCATGGGAGAACATCAGAACATACGTGAGGATGCAAGGAAGGTTCTTGGCCTTTTGGTCAAGAGATTGCATTTTTTCTGTTTTGCTGTCTCAATAGGGGCTGACATCAAGCCAATGCTTAGTGATTAAAACTGACTCAACATGAATAAGAAGAGCAGAACTCCGTGAGCTTAGTCATTTGGAAAATAAAGAATGTTCTCTCCACAAGCTGTAGGCACACATACTACGTAATTATCCTCTTCCTGCCATTACAGGATTGTTTCAAAGAGTACATTTTCCAGTGCTGTGCTTAATTTCTTCTAAAACCACTAGCATGGTTCTTCTACAGCCTACAACAGCAGTTTTCTGTGTCAGAAATAAGTGTGCTTACATTGCCTTTTATCACTCCAACAAATTTCTGCCCATAAACCTTCTAAAGAAAATGTTCAAAGGCACAGAAGGCTGCCAGGAATGCAAGCCACTGAAGGCTATCACTGCATTTTTAAAGAGCTGTCCCCTTGGTTACCTCCCGGTGGTCCTCCTCCTTTTTTCCTAATTTAATTCATTAAACACTTTTTTTTCTTGTTTTTTCTGAATTTTCCCTCAATTTTCTGTCTTGAGTCATGATTAGAATCAAATGCAGTCTGACTAGTGACATGCAGTGTGATCACCAATTAGATGTCAAGATAGAATATTTTCAGAACATCTCATATTTAAAAATGATATTTGACTATCTATTGCAAGTTTCTGTTGTCTTTTTTTCTTTCATGTGTGGAGAAAGGAATTTGTAACATTTCAGAAGTTGAGGGAGTTTTATAACTTTTTAGAAGTAATTGAAGTTGTCTGCCATTTTAGAAAAGCTAGGAAAAGAAACTACAAACAAAAAAAATATTGAATTTTGTTTTTACTCTGTACTGATGTAGCTAGCAAAAATAAAAGAGGAAGATTCACTCTGAGGATTAATTGAAATTGCCATTTCGGTTGAAAACAAAGAACATCCGTTTTAGCTGATATTTTTAAGGAGGATGCAAATTATTTAAAAAATCATGTAATACTACAACTTTCTAATTAACTTCATGTGATCTAGAAAAAGAAAAATTAAGTTCAAATCAGTTTATATTTGCTGTGGAATTTGAGGTACCGGGTGGTTTTTTCTGACACAATAGTAAAAATATAGGCTTCATTAGAGCTTAAAATGTTCTCTTTTTTATTATAATTTGGTAAAGAAAAAAGGAGGAACATTCAATTTCTTTGGTTTGGTTTTAGATAAACAGAGAAATGGAAGAAAATATTTTCCTAATTTGGGAGGTCACAAATTTCTACTATGAGGAAAATAAACATGACATTCCATTGTGGACAAGACGATAAAATGATTTGAACTGATTATACAATCAATTATAGAAGCTGATAGTGCATTATATTTTGGATTGATTTATTCAATATATTCAGTAGAATTTAGACCTCACCACTAAGGAGGAACTTCAGTTTGTACTTGATATCCAATGTTGCTTGAGATGGACCATCTGTTCTGCCTAATGCAGGGTACAGTTGTATCCAGAGTAGTTCGAGTAGTGACTTTCTATACTTTCTTGTTCTAAATAGATTTGATGCTATTTTCTGCATAGAAGAATACATAATACCTGGTCTACTCTTCCTTAAACTGATCAAAAACCCCAAAACATAGGACAAGTGAGAATTTATTTCTTAAGAACATAAAGAAAGGGATTTTAATAATTTCTCAAAACTTGTGATATAGCTATTTTGGCTTTATCAATGGAAAATAGTTTACAATGAAATAAAGTACTTGTCAAATGGAATGAAATCTCAAAAGTAAGATGGCTTTTCAGAAATCAATACTTGAACAACCATTATATGCTATTTACTGCGTGTTTATAAACCAACCTGTTTGCACAATTAAAAGTCTTAAAAGGCATTTGATAAAACATTTCTTCATAAGAGGTAAAGTGGGGGAAAAATAAATTTGTTTGTTCTCGATCCTTTGTGGTGTTTTTTCTTTTCAGAAGCTGTCAGTCTTTGAAAAATGCCCCCAGCTTTTGAAACAAATCTTTGTGTTTTATATAAGTGGGGGGAAAATTTTGTTGTGAAAAGAGGACTAAAAATATATGTGCTCAAAGTAATAGACAGGATGCATGTGCCTTTCTAACTTTTGGAAGGATGGAAAATATAGGATAATATAGCAAGGTTAAACTGTCATTTAAATTGAAGCATTACTATTATCTCCTTAGGGATGACTTGTGTGGAAATATGGATTTTCTGCTTTTAACTCTTAAATAAAGAATTATGTTAAAATTGGTTTGCAATTAGAATGATATCTTCAATTTATTTCAACCAGAACAGATGGCCTGGAATGATGTTAATGTGGACCTAGCTTTTAAATTGCAACACTGATTGGAATTTCAGCAGTAGACTGATTATTTCAAAGAGAAAACCAGAAAGAAATAGGCAGTGAAGTCTTAAAAGGGAAGTCAGAAATGTAAAACTTATTTTCTCAAATATTAAATATGATATATAGGATATTGCATTAAATTCATTACTATCTTCTATCAATAAAGATTAAGCAATATATTAGACAAGAGTTTTTTTTCCTAGTGTTTCAATCATAAATTAAGATAAGCAATTGCATGTACAGAACAAGCTTTGAGGGACAGTTTTCTGTATCTCCTAGAATAGTAATACCACCAGTATGGCAACAAAATTAGAAATAACTATGATAATCATTAAGCAAGGTGGCTTCTGACTGCAGTCAAACTGTAGCTATAGACTCTACGTCTTTTATGACAGGTACTAGAGGATATGTGGTAAATAAGCTTTATGCAAACTCTTTTTTTTTAATTTTTGAAAGATTATTTTATATAACAACACCGAATTTATGCAATTTCTGAGGAAGTGATTTTTATTTTAGCACTCTTATTTGCATTAGGTTGTAGTGCATGCCCTGTAGAATGAATAATAAAATGACTGCACGTAGTAAAACTTCAAATCTCAGCTTGTCTTCAACTGAGGCAAAATGTAAATTTCTAACTAAATGATAATAACTTCTATTAAGGCCCATACACTTTGTCTAAACACCGGCATCAGGTTCTATCTGAGATTACACCAAGGCACTGAACAGGTAGGTCTGTAGAACTCTCAGACATCCTGTGTCACATATCCAGCATCACATGGATGAGGAGCAAGTGCTGGCAGATGTGTTCAGGCAGCTGAAATGAGACACTAACAGGGATACTGATATGCAGCAATAAAAGGAAAAGACTCTATATTAATACAAAGAAGGTGAAATGACTAGAAAGTAACATTTATTATATTGTTGTTTTTCACCAAGCAAGTGCTAGCTTTCCACAGAGCAATAGACCCCTCCTCTTCCTTCAGACTTAGGGATAAAGAGGAGAGAGGCTAGGATAAGGCATTGACTACCTCGGTGTTTCTATCACAAGTTGGAATGCCTGTGCTCTCTGATAAAAGAGAAATCCAAGAGCAATCAAGAGAGATTTCGGGGCCTTGGGATGACTGGTAGAAGGATCAGGAACACAGGCAGTGATTTCCTTGATCTTTCTGGTAACAAGTAATCATATTGATAGGAAAAGAAAGATCCATCAGGTCAATGTGTGGCTCTGAGATTGGTGTAATTGGAAAAATTGGAGGGGGTTTTAATCATGGGATGATCTACTCAACACCCTACTGACACCTGATGAAATACAGCTATCTCAGAGGGGGAAAAGAGTTCTAGCGCAGAAGCTTATGTGCAATAATTATGTCAAGGCAGACATGACTGGCATCATCACCAGTCCCTTATTAAAAACTTTTCATGCCTCCTTTCAGTGAACTTCTCTCAGGCAACTCTGACTCCTTTCCTCATAGGCAGCTTCACACAGTACTGACTCCTTTTCTTGCAGGCAGCTTCACACAGCACTGACTCCTTCTCTTCTCTCTGCAAGTTCCTTTCTTCCTCTTACATGACTGGCTAAACCCAAACTATCCCTTACCTGGCTGCCAAACCCTGTCTGTTCCTCACACAATATCCTCTTATCCATCCCTTGCACAATCATGTGTCCCCTATCTCCTTACAGCACAGCCAGCAGCCTCCATCCCAGACTGCAGCAGACTCATCCTCATTGGGCAGACAGGGCTGTTTCCACTCCTTGGTAATCAGTACAGCTGTAATTCATTGGGAAAGATTGCCTTCTGCACTAACCTTGCAAACTATCCTTCTACACTTACAGTCTAATCTACTACACTAGTGGGGCTCATTCACAAAGATTTAAATTAGTTTGCAAGGGGATAAGGAACAGGCTTATCAGTGATGAGCAATGAGATGGTGTGCCAAAACTTGAGAAAAGAGGCACTAATGGGATCCCTCCACAATCTGCTTCAAGAGCAAGAGGTGTTGGCTACAACATACCAAATCTAAAATATTTCTACACTCATGCATGCAGCATGTGGAACAAACACACTGAGCTCAAAGGTTTGGCCCAGTCCCAAATATTTGACATCCTTGGCATGAGTGGGATGAGTCCTGTACCTGGAGTGCCCTGTTGGGTGGCTACAGGCTCTTCAGGAGGGATATGCTGGGCAGAAGGGGAGAGTTGGCATGTTTATTAGAAGGGTTAGAATGTATGGAGCTCACAGTAGTCAGTGGCAGAGTTGAGAGCCTCTGGGTGAGGATCAAGGAGCAAACAAGTAATATGCATGTCATCATGGGATTGTACTAAAAGACCACCTAGCTGACACTGATGAATTATTCTTTGAGGCACTAAGGGACACTTCCAAGTAAACTGCCCTTGTCTTTAATAGGGGACTTCAACTTGCCAGAAATTAACTGGGAACGTCATGCAGCTGGTACAACCTGGGCCAGAAGATTCCTAAAAAACCTCGATGACAGCTTTATGCAACAAGTCCCAAGGGAGCTAACTCAGAATGATTTCCTCCTTAAACTATTCCTTGTTAACAGAGCAAAGTGGAGATTTGTGCCATCTTGGCCACGGTGACCATGAAGAAATCGAGTTTAAAACCCGTGTTGACAGGAGGAAAAGTGCCAGCAGAACCTCAACTGTGAATGTGAGGAGACCTGACTTCAGGCTGCCCAGGGAATTAGTGAGTAAGGTTCTCTGGGAAAATGTTTTTTGAAGGTGCTGAGGCCCATCAGTGTTGGTCACTTTAAATATCACATCCTAAGCATACAGAACAGGCAATTCCCAAATGTAGGAAGTCAAGCAGGCGAGGAAGAAGTGTTTGGACAATACTTTCAGGCACATTGTGTGACTCTTGGGGTGTTACGTGCGAGTTGAACTTGATGATCCTTGTGAGTCCCTTCCAACTCAGCATATTTTGTGATTCTCTGAAATTATATCAAATTTAAATCTGATTATGCTAGCATTTTAGCTTTTATTAAATTTGGATATGTGGAAGTAAACACAAGATATGTCAGAAAAATACTGAAATGCATCAAGCTATTTGCCAAAGATTCAAACAAAGTGGATATTCTAAAAATTTCTTGAAAAAGCTTACAAACTCCTGCCATTTACTTGGTAGTGTCAGTATGAAAAGTAACCTTGAAAGCTGCCACCTTTTTATATTTATGATTGTTGAAAGAGGAGTTTCACTGGAAGGTAAGTCTCAGTGAAGGAAAACAAGTTATACTATGTCAGTATATTTATTCTACCCTTCTGTTCTGACTTTTTAAAATAATTATACATATATTTTAATTGCATCCTCAAATACGAGTATGGAACAGGAGTTGTGAATTTTACTCCTGGTTTATTGATAATATTTTGAGTGG
This sequence comes from Tychaedon coryphoeus, assembly GCA_013398595.1. Lineage (NCBI taxonomy): Eukaryota > Metazoa > Chordata > Aves > Passeriformes > Muscicapidae > Tychaedon > Tychaedon coryphoeus. The sequence goes on along the minus strand of WBND01000634.1, from coordinate 399,320 downwards.
TCATTCATATAAATACCTTCTGAGCTTACTATCTGACTAAACATTTTTCCCCTTCCTCAAAATGAATTGACTTATGTATAAGTCTAATTGACTTATGTATAAGTCTGATGAGCATAGGCAATTAGATTGTAATAATTCTAATAACACTATTATCTGTAATATAAGAATATACCTTCAACTAGCGTGCAGGAAATGGGAGAAATTCATGATGATTGCTACCTTCCTGAATATTCTTTATTTCTCCTCAGATATCCAATATTTATCATGTAGATCTGTAAGAAGACATAGTTTCTCAGTTTGGTACTTAAAGAATTTCTTTTTTTGTAGTTAAACATGTGCATTCTGTGCAGCATTTTGTGAATACAAAGGAATGGAATTATTTGCCATACATTTCATGTCCAAATGGAATTGATTGATGAGATTCTGGCTTGATTTGGGATTACATCCCATATCTCTCCTGAAATGAGACACCAGTAGCCGTATGTGTGGCCAGCCACAAGGTCATTGTGCTACGCTGGCAGAAAAGTCTTCATCCCACTGCATGTGGACAGTGAGCCTTTCAGTCTATTTAAGTACTATACTATATTATATATAAAAATAATGGGAAAAAATAGTAAAATTCTCTCCTAAACTGTGTATTCTGTCTAAATGGGATGAGTTAACTTTCCTCATAGCAGCCATCATAGTGCTGTAACCTGTATCTGTAGCTAGAAGGGTGTTGAATACACACAAGTGTTTTGACTACTGCTGAGCACTGTTCCCCCAGCATCACAATCCTCTCTCCAACACTCCTCACCCCCAAGCCAGGAAGCTGGGAATAGGAAGAAGGTTGGGAGGGGACACAGCCAGGACAGATGGCCAAAGTGATATTTCATATCATGTGGCATGATGATGATGATGATGATAATAATAATAATAATAATAATAATAATAATAATAATAATAATAATAGCTGGGAGAAAGGAGAGTAAGGGGAACATCTGTCATTAAGGTATTTATCTCCTAGAGCAATTATTAGTGTTCTAATGCTGAGGCCCTACTTTCCAGGCAGTGGCCGAATGATGAGAAGTAGAGAATAAAACTTTTCTTTTGCTTGCCTCTTTTTGTGCATGTGATCTTTGCTTTTCATATTGAACTGCTTTTCACTTGCCCTATGAGCTCTTTTTTATCTTATTTTCCTCCCACCGTCCTGCTGAGGAAGGGAGTGATGGAGCTCCTGGGTGAGTGCCAGGCACCTCCATCCCTGCTCTTCAGATGTTCATTATCCTCACTGAAGCATTTCTTACTGAAATTTTTTACCTTCCTACAACAACATACTTCTGTCTCTCTGGGCCCTAAGGATCAGATATTTCTATTTGGATTTACATTTGTACATCTTCAAGTATTTAAAATGGAAAAAAACCCAGAAAATAACAGAAGATAACAATCATCAGGGAAGAGCAATGACACTCACAGCTTTTCTGGCAGACTTGTTTCTTAGTCTGACTCAGTCTACCTGATTTAATTCTGGTTTACCACAAATTAGTCATGCGCCATTTCCGTCTGGAAGGAAGGGAGATAATTCCTAGTTTAGATGTCTTAGCAGGAACTACAAATATAGACAAAATAAAGAATGTGACCACAGAATTGATTTGCTAATGGTTCATCACTAATACAATCTTCCTGAATTTCCATAAATTTCACTCCATGGAATTATGCATGAGAATAATGTGTACTCATGGACTCATTTACTCATGAATTTGTTCGGAGGACTGAACTTGTGGGAAGACAAAATAGAAACAAAATGAGGAATAGAAATATCATAGTGCACATAATTGCATTTACTCCCAATTCACTGGCTTAATGTTGCTTTCATAAAAGCAATGATGAACTCATTTATTATTATTGTGAATGAGTATTTCTGGAGGATTGTCATTCAGCATTAATTAACTCTGATCATTATTTTAAAGTGTTCATTTTTATTTCTTGCTCTTACAATTAGCTATTTCTTGCTTTTTTGACATTTCTGATAGTATACTTCTACAATATTTCTTTGTCTAATTTTAATATCTTCATCCTAATTGTGTATATTGATTTCTAACTGCTGCTGTTCAAGAGAGAAGAATAAACTTCCGTTTTATTAAATGAAAAACTGGTATTTATATGTGTATTTTTTCTTATAAACATCAAAAAACTATAATGCACAAGGTGTCCTATTAATGATAAACATCATAACAAGCTCAATAACTTTCCACATAAAAGATTAAATCACTGGCCACGGTGAAAGTAGCTTTTGGAGCAAGGGGCTAAAATTCAGAACCTTTATCACTGATCCTGGTCTTTAAATGTGAGAATAGTCTGTCTCCTTACAGTTACAGACTTAAGTTCCTGGAAGAGAACACCAAGTCATGTTCTTTGAAATGGATGCTTTCCTATGGATGGCAATTGATGAACTCCACCAGATTTAACAGCTAGTAGTACTAAGTGTCTATGGACTAATGTACAAAAAATATTCTTTATTCTTGATTTTAATAAAAAGTCTCAAGGATGAATAATTTGCAACTACATTTTTAAGACAGTGCATCAACAGATATTTACATGGGAAATAAACAGGGTGTAAGGTCACCTAATATCTCAGTTATCTGAAAATATTAATTATATTTGATATTCAATCTCAAATTCTGAGTTTTTTTCTGGCTTTTTCACTAACAATATGTGGTTAAAGAAATCCTAGAAAACTAGTGCCTCAGAGGCATATGCTTTTTTCCATGATTTTTTTTTTCAAATGAGAAATCTTTAAATAGTAAAATGATGAAAAAGAATACAGTAGTCTTCTAAATGGACTCCAAGTTTAACTGAGTGAAAAGTCTCACTTCTTGCCACTTAGCAAGAGGGAAAATTGTATGAATAAAAATGAGAATAGTGTAAATGAGACTGAGAAACATGCTGTCCACTGCTGAATGATAAAGTGGTGGTTACTTTCAGGAAAAGGGTCATATGGCTAAATCCTGTGCACAACTCCTGGAAAAAAGGTCAGTGCTTTACAGTAGATTTTTTACTTGATTTAATTTCTTAATTTATGTTTGTTCATTTCTACATATATGCTTTTTGATTAATCAGCTAGGGGTTACTATTTGATAGAGGACAAGTTCAACTCTTCCACTTATATTATTTTTGATTTTAAATATTGGAATCAATGTCCAAAACTCTACTGCTTGAGTTTATTGCATGCAGTCTATTTTTAATCTCAGTGATTTAATATGTTGTAGATTTTTGGTTTTCTTTTTAATATATATGAAGTTTTCTGTAACTGATATTCCACTAGAGAATCAGCAATTTTTGGACCTGTATAATTGTAGAAAAATAAATAAGAGTGTAACCCAACTGATTCCACATATTCTTGGCAAAAAAATCCTAATATATATTGGGAAACCGTATCATGAGCTTCTCATAAATTAGTGTGAGGTTTCTCTGAGATCACATCTTTCATTTGCCAGCAGAGAAACACAGGTGTGTTTCTGCACATTGAATAGTGCATGCTTTATGATAAATAAAATTTATTATAAAATAAATTCTATTATTTAGAATTTATAGCATCTCTTTTTTTCCTGTTTATGAAAGAGGTAAATGTGATCACATTCTCTAAACAATTAGAAAGTGCCTGAAATCATGCTTATCTGCAGAAATTGGATTTTATTGTATTGACCATTTGCTAAATATATTGACAAATGATGGATTAGAAAATTTAAGAGAAGATTCTGAGCCTTTAATATAATACTAAAGCTAAAATATTTAAAACAAAACAAAACAAAAAAAAACTCTGAACCCAACTAATCAAATGAGAATGTAAGTGATAGTTTAAACTTGCAGCTTCAATCTGCCTGCAGTCGAGATGGAGATATAACCTGCTTGTATAATTACATATGTTAGAATGTACACTTATTTTTGTGAAACACCTTTGAAAATTCTTTTCCTTCCAAATTATATGATCCTACAGTGACATAATGAGTTTAAATAAGTGCTTTGGAAGAAGAAATGTCAGATATGCATGATGAATGAAATCTTCAAATGAAATTGAGGTGCTCAGTAAATATGCTACTGCAATCCTCCGTTTAAATAATGCAACTTCAGTTTACTAACATTTATGTTCCATATCTCATTCTTAAGGTTCTATTTAGTAACACGGATCCCTGAGTAAAACAGTACTCTTTTATTGCCCAAGGTAGTTCTTTAATTTTTCTTTTAGATAACATGTGATGGCAGATTATGGCAATTTGAAAGCTCTTCTTAAATTTGCAATGTTTACCGAATTTTAGTTTGGGTAAAAGCTCACTGCTTTACCCCATTGGGATTTTTGAATAACTAGATATGGAACTAAGTTTTTACATTTTTTCCTTTATATTCTGACGTATCTGATTAGAATAACCAATAGAGCAATATTTGTCAAATGTTTTAGCAAACTGCAGCCATAATAGTTTCCATAGAAACAAGATTGAAAACTAAAAATAACATCAAAGTTTAAAGTATTCTGTAAAAGAAATTGGTAATACTACAGACAGGACATTGCATTAAAAAAAGACAGAACCCTTTTCTTATTTTGTGCCAGATAGCAATAACCAATATAATGGCCTATTTTGTAGTATCATCTATATATCAAACTTCATCTTTATATTTGTGCCATCTTCATCTATTTGTAATTTAAATACATAAACAGAAAACTTGTTTAGTATTTTGCAAAACCAGAAATATGTAGTTGAGTTCTAAGTAAAAGCACTATCCATATATCAGTCAAGGAGGAGGCATAATATTCTCTGAAATCAAGGTACCTGATTTGTCACAGTTGGAGTAAGATTGCCATGCAAAGAAAAGAGATTTTTGACCTGTGAAAAGAATAACATTAATATTCTTTTCATATTATAGGCACAGATACTTCTCCTTGAGAATATGAAAATATTTGGATTGTATTTTTACATAGTGTAGTCCATACTTGTTTTAAATTTAAAGATTTGAGAGAATCTCACATTTTCTAAGGAAAAAAGAAAGAATACTTTCTTTTGTAACCTGAGTACAAAAAACGTCAGGTTACAAAACATTGGTAAATGCTTTGTGGGATTTAATTTTTGGCTTTTAATTAGAGAACATTGTGTTTGGAATGCATAAAGTACATTAGGAATCCCTCAGTCCTCCTAGTTGATTGAAAATGGATATCCAATGTTGCAAATTTGTAGTGTTTAACTTTATTCCTATGACTAATTCATTAATTTGGTGAATGTTATATTAATTAAATATGTATGTAATCTTATTGGAGCACCACAAAACCCTTCTCAACACCATATTTTTCAGTGTTAAAATTTTGAGATTATTTAGATTCTTGGATTATTAACAAATGTACTGTGGAATTGCATTGTACCTTTGACCAGTGCAGAGCTGTGTCTTCTCTGTGACTGCCCCAGCTTCCCAGAGTTCCCTATTGTGCCCTTGCACAATAGATATGGCACTCTGCAAGAGGAACTGCACAATAAAGAGGTTCTTCTGTGCTGGAGGTGTCCTGAGGTTATGTCATCCTACAACCTGTATCAAACTGCTTCCATCAAGAAAAAATGATGTGAAATGCCCTTCCGAAGGGAACAGAAGACCCAATATGCAATACTGGACCCACTCTGTAGGGCAGTTTTCTGTCTCCCTGGGGCCTGGACTAAACATGGGAAGACAAAAATTCCCACTTTAGTACAGCCTTCAGATTATCCTGCATTATATTGATTTCCAGGTGGTCAGCAGTGAAGGAGTAACAAGAAGTCAGGGGACAGGCGTGGGTGAATTCAGGGGTTTGGGACAATAGGTTAAGGATTAGGAGCACAAGTAGTGTTCTTCCATTTACAGGGAATGATGAGGGAAGAAACAGAAGGAGACAGCTAATCAATACCTGGTTCCAAAACTGGTGTTACTGGCAGGATGGGTAATGTGGCACACAGGGGCATGGTTTAGTGTTCAATTTGGCAGTGTTGGGTTAATGGCTGGGCTTGATGATCTTAGAGGTCTTTTCTAACCTAAATGATTGCATGATTTTACAGTTCTATGATTTTTAACACATGGTAAATTAAGAAAATGTTATTTAAGCACACAAGCCTTACTGATTTCACATCTGATATCGGATACAAGAGCACAGTCTTGTCATAAGCAGAAGAATACAGCATGAGGAATTCAAACTACAGTTTTCACTAGACAGTGAGGCAACTCTGATGGTCATGGAACAAAGTTGAATTGGCTTTCATTCTGGTTTGCATCTCTTATTCCTCAAGAAAAATGTTTTTGCTTTGAGTTAAATACATACTTTTGGTGAAATGTTTCTGTGATAAAGGGCAGTTGTGGGAGATCTATTTTTGCCTTTAAAAACAGTTTTATGTGAAAGCCTTCAGATAATCCTACTGTTTTACTGTTTGAGTTCTTATGATCCTTCAATATTTTATTCCATAATGTCAATTTATGGCTTAACAGCTGTAGGTTTTCTTGCAACACACTGAAAATTTTACATAAGAAACTGAGAGTTTTACGTTAGGGAGGGAGTCTAAATAAACTACCGAAAGACTAAACAGGTCATTTGTATTGAAGAGTGTTTGCCTACCCTATTTACATATGCAAATTTAAGATGTGAATAAAACTTACTTAAAAGTACTTTGTCTTTAAGTTAGTTTTACATGGTGTTTATTCTAAAGACTGTTTTCTGTATTTCAGAACCAGAGAAAACTTTTTCATCCAGTCCAAAATGGGATTTTTTAGAACTTTTTTTGAACATCTAAAAAAACGCGAAGAAAAATCCTGGTTTATGAAACACATAATATTTTGGTGTCAGTTGAATGTGTGATGTTTACAGCTTTCATTCCATCAGATATTTTTAAAAAATATTATTGTTCTTCAGAAGAAATTTCTTAGAGCCTTTTTTTATTGCAGAGAATGGTGATGTCAGATGCTATCAAGCCTTAATGACCATGAGATGTACCTTATAGGCAGGAGTAGTGTAGTTAAATATGTTCAGCTGCCTTAATTTTAGGATTAGTCTTGGTTACTTTTTGTTTGGGAATATCTGTGGTAACAATTGTAACTGCTGGTTTGCTGTATTATTAGTCTTTTTTTGTAAGGAAATAGTAAGCATTTTTAGAGAGTTAATGTTCTAGAATCTCACAATCCTAACTACAAGAACAGGTTTCACTTTTTTTTTTCACCTTGAAAATGAAACAATCCTTCCCTCTTCTCAAAAGACAGCTGACAGCTGTTTTTGTCTTGTCCCCATACAAGATAAACAAAATGTTTATTTTCATGTTTCCTGTATGGAAAAAGACAAATATTTGTCTTTATTTTGTAAACTGCATTTAAGTTTCAAATTATTTTCATATTCAGCAATACTGAGGTTTCTTTTCCCCAGTATAATTTGCTACTTCACTACATGGATTTTGTTCCACAGTACATTTGAAATTTAATTCTTTTCTCTTTTCACACAAGCACCTACGTTCATTGTTTGTTCTTCAGGGCTGTTGTAGATTAATGCTGTGGAAAAGTTGAAGAGAGCTTTATTTGCTATTGCAAAACACGAATTTCTTGAGTATATTGGCACTTTAATCTTAAGAAGGACTGGAACAACTATGTCAGTCTCTCTATTATTCTAGTCATTATCTAAATGCTAATCTTGATGTTTTTAGGAGCATCACCAGCACGACTCATCACCCACACACAGATGCACGCAAACACACACACACACACATGCACATAGATTCTAAATTCCTACATGGACTGGATAATCTTAAAGGTCTTTTCCAAACTGAATATTTCTATGGTTCTATGTAATTGTAAATTTCAGCAACCTCAGTGCTGTGCAAGAGCTATTTTACAGGAACAAAAGAACTCTCCTATTTTAATGACTACTTAATTCTAGTCTCCATGGAAATATTTTGAAGGAAAAATCTCTCTAAAGAACTGCCACTGGCTACTTAAAGGTAATGGAAAATGTCATGCGTGAAATTATAAAACGGACAGAAGCAAATGACTGACTGACAAAATGACTAAAATAAGTTATTTGAAATAACATGCAAACGATGTTTTAGAGACCAAAAAAGTTCAGAAAGAAGGGGAATTTTTTTTTCTCTGTAAGCATTTTGTAGCACAAAAGGTGATTGACAGAAAAGCAGAGGGGGAGTAATTTGTAACATAACTTTTAACAGTCAGATATCGCTATTTAAAAAAACCTGAAGGTTTAGTTTGAAAACATCTCTTTGTTGGCTTTTTAAAGGAAATGTATGTCTGTCTTTTGTTTTTCTGTTAAAGGATGTTTTGAATTTCATTACATTTTTGATTAAAGAGGGAATCTGAAAAGTACACAACACAAGGAGACCCTGCCCCCCCACCTTGCTACTCACTACTTGATGTTTAAACATCTTTGAAACTGTAAGAGCTATCATACTGCTAGAATTTGCCTGAATTTCTGTGATAGTGTAGCCAAACGATTAAACATCTATTACATGACTGTTAAAAATCAGAATAGTCTCAACAAGTAAAAGAATTGCATAGCAGCAAAGAACCTATGCTGCTGCAAGCAAGGTCCAGCCAGCTGAGGCCAAACTGCCCCGCTAAGAGGAGCAGTGTAGGAACGTCTCAGAGAGATGCAAGGTGGGGTTTGCTCTGCTGCATGCAGGGTGAGAGTCAGGGACCCTCACAGGACCAGCTCTAAAGAGCTGCTGGAGCATCTGTAGTAACTTGGATCAACTCAGTTTTTTATGTGGTGTGACCACTCTTAATACTAATTTAATAAAGATCTTCTAGTTAAATGTTTATTCACCCTAGAAGTTTTAATATGTATGTTAAAGATTTTACTCTTCAATAATTACTTTGAAAAGCATTTGGTGTACTATTATTTCCAGATTCTGTAAAAAACACACCTTAGTGGCTTTATAAGAGGATCCCCACGATGATGGTTTTCAAGAGGAAATTATATCTACCATTTCAAATGAGTTTTAAATGGCTACAATGCTGGCTGGTTTGTTTGTTTGTTGTTTTTTCTTTTGTTTAGATATTTTGCTGTTGAAATAAAGTTTTGTGGATTTTTTAAAACTATAAATACTTTTTTCTTTGTTGGATTGCTTTAGTTTCTGGCAGCTGTCCATAGAGTTTTGAGTTTCTTAAGTGTAAAAAACCCTATCACACCGCATAGGGTTAATATGCAGTAACTCCAGATATTTGTAGAGATGGGAACACCAAAATCAACCTTTTGAAAAAGCATAACATTGACTTCTTGATAAAATACAGTTCAGAATACAATAATTTTGACTAAGACTTTATTGTTAAAACCATCAACCAATACAAATGTGCCTAGAACAGTGAAGTTATGCTACTGAGCAAATTCAGTTTCCGTTGTTTCTCATTGTAACAGACAGTCCACTCGAGTGAAACTGTTAAGGGAAGATGCATCCTGTGAACCTTCAGCTGAGCCAGTAGTGAGGGTGAGTTCCAAAGGTGCAGATGTCTGTGTGCACACAACCCTGCACACAGGTATGGCCAGACATGCTGGTCAGTACAACAGGACACCGTGCCTTTACCAGCACCCAGGTAAGCACCAACAACACTCTCATAACGTGTGAGCACAAGGGGCTAATCTCAATCCTATTTCACCTGATTGGGACAGAGGTTCACTACTCACACACACACAGGTCTCCTCCATCCACAGGCATACCCACAATTGCACATTTCTTGGTATTAATATTTTCTCTAAGACTGCCAAATACTCATCATCAGATCCTAGGCTTAGTCTTTGCTTTAGCCCTAGGATGAGGGCTCAATTTGAGAAAGTGTGGGTCTCCTTCCATTCACTGGTGAGTCCAGCTTCAATTGTGAATCCTGTACCCTCCAGACACAGAGAGCACAAAGTAAAGTTACATAGCAAGAACTATAGAAATTTAACAAGGCAGAGCAACAATCTTGATGAAGTAACAGCTGTTGAGAGACAAGTGTACTGACTGCAGCTTGTTGAAATTGTACTAACTCCATTTACCCTTCCATTTCCACTCCACTTTCTCAGATTTGTTAAACTACATTCAATTTTATCCCTCCTTTTCACATCTTCTTCGGAAACAAAATGAGATTAAAAGGCTCATGGGTTTAGGTAAGAAGGGAAATTGCTTACTGAGTACCAACATTAGCAGAACAGACTCTACTGGGTACCATGCAGCTGCTTGCTCACCACTCCCTCCCCACTCATCTCCCATGGGGAAAAGAATTTGAGAGAAAAGGTAAACCTTGTGGGTTGAGGTAAGAACAATTGAATAATTGAAACAAATGATGATGATGATGATGATGATTACAAGGGAAAGAAGAAAGTGTGACAGAACCCAAGGAAAATAAATGATGCACAATATAAGTGATCACCACCTGCTGACCCTAAGGAATGATCAGCACCCTTCGGGGTACTTCCCCAGTCTATATATTGGATATGATGTTCTGTGGTGTGGAATATCCCTTTGGCCAGTTTGGGTCACCTGTCCTGGCCATGATCCCATGCTCCCAGCTTTTTCTGCAGCTCCTCACTAGCAGATCATGAGAAAGTGAAAAGTCCTTGAATAAGGGTAAACACTACTTAGCAACAACAAAAACATCAATCTGTTATCTATTTTATTCTCATCCTGAATCCAAAAATTATTTAGCTACTGATAAGAAAATGAATTATTTCCCTGCTGAAACCAGGACAGGTAGTAAGAGCCTTGTAGGGCTGAGATTCTCCTCACCTGTCTATTCCCAAATAATGTTTCCCGTTACATATTCCAATAGGCTATACCAGAAGTTATTGCTTTCATTTTAGGATAAAGTCTCATAAATGTGCTACAGTTGTGATATTATTATTATTACCATTATTGTCAACACTTACTTTTCTCCTTTCTCCATATTTTTAAATAAGCAAGCTACTTGGAGTTCAAAGAAGAAAAAATTTATTGCTGACATTGAGAAAAGGATCTGTGCAATTTTGTATGCCTGACCTCTGGAGAATATTAGGACTTCTGAGGGGAAGAATTAGCATGTTCCTGCTTTGAATCCTATATAAAGATGCTCAGCTCTAGGAATTGCAACTGCAATTCAACTGTCTGGTATAAAATTCTACATTCATATTTGCAAACAGAATGCAAATTTAAATTAACCACTGTTAAAACACAACAAGCTTAAATCCTATTGTAAATTGATTTTGGTCTGGGTAAGAATTGGACTTCTGATGAAATTTCACTGTCTGTCTCCCCCAATGTATTACACATTGAATTGTCATCATATTTGAAATATGAACTTACATGAAAGATAAAATATTTCGTATATTCTCATATGAATCATATGAAATATGATTGTGTGCTTCTATTTGTTTTACCAGGGGAATATTTTATGATTTGAAATTGCTTCTCAAACTTTCAACACAATTTAAGAAAAAATGAACCTTTTTCCTATTTTTTCATCACATTCAATAAATATTCAATAATTTAATTATTTATTCTATATTATTCTTGAAAAGGACCTTGACATCCCTTCTAACAGGAATAATCTATAATCATCTATAGAAGGAACAATTCCATTTTATGTGACTGTAGGATTGCAACCAAGATCATCACAACTGTAGATACTAGAGATTGTGTTCTTCTGTTGTATTGTGACACTGACAGTCACAATCATTAATTTTCAAAACAGATAAAGTGTTAGAGCATATGTTTTTACAAGCAATGTTTAGTGAAAGCATTACTAAATACCACAGATCAAAATCAAGTTATTTCTGTTCACAAGATTTTCAGTAATTTTGAGACTATATTACTGTGCCCTTCTGTAGTTAACAGAAACAATTACTTTGCTGATAGAGTCGTTAATGATTTTTATTTAGGCAATAGTGGAAGCACCTTGTGTAAACTTCTTTAGACAAAGCTACAGAAGAGATGCTAAAACTTTATTAAAAAAAACTTTTTTAAAAAAATTTATTTATTTATTTTTTTTTAGGGATTCAATCATTTGTAACGTCAACATCTTTTTCTGAAATGTTCAGGGTGAAAGTAATTCCACTTTTTTCTGTGTTCCTTTTTTTTTTCTCCCAAGTCAACATGAACATGGGGAAAATAAGAGGTTTAAATTCTTCTGATAGAATTAGTGAGTTTGTTCATTATTGATTTCATTCGCTTTGCCAATTGCTTATGTCCAGATAGGCAGGTCACATCTACATTGTTATAAACTTGATGATTCACAATTATAGCTGAATAATACTTCAAAGAAGGACAGCAAAAGGCCAGATGCTACAGTTTTATATGCTATATATGCTATGTAGATCCATCAGTATCAGAGAAATATAGAGTGTTTTTATAAGGCTATTGTTTTTCCACATGCTTGCTTCAATACCTGAACAATATACAATCTGGGCATGTGTGAAAACTTGCTTAGGTGTGTGTACCTATTCTGCCCACTTTCCAAAAAAGGAATAGTTTAATCAGGAAACTTTGCAGCTGGAGTTCATGCCATTCTGCTCAAGTTGCAACAAATCTCTGGTTCTAAACCAAGAATAATAGGAAATGTTTACAATATTAAAATTTTATCCTATTTTTCTACAAGAAAGACAATAGAACAGGTCCTGTCAGGTTCTGAGCATTTCCAATAATTGCAGAACAACCTGTATGCTTGCAGTTTAAAAAGCAGGGATTTTCACTGAGTTACAATGCCAATACTAGTGATATTAGTATATATTTTTTGAGTGACAAAGACATCTTCTTCTTAAAAGTTTGCTAAAAGAAAACTGGAGGCACAGAGAGTATCAACAAACTCTTTCAGCCACAGTCTGAAGATAATAAGGTCTTTGGTGCATTAAGTTATTATACTTTTGAATATACATTCTCTTTTCCTTCTGTTTTCTCAATCAAATCATGCTTAGCAAAATTCTCAGGGGATAACTGAAGTAAAATGTCACAAAGTTTAAAAAAAGTGAAAATGCTCTTAGTGAAATGAAAGTCACAGTCTCCATGTAACTGGATTTCTGAGCTTGTGAAACAATAAGAACTTTTATGTTGACATTTATACCACAAAATGCAATGAAGGATTTACAATAAACCAGGCTGATTGAAAATGGGTTATTGTGATTTTAAAATGAAATGTAACTATTTTAATTAATTTTATGCCAATCATTTTATTCTGTAATTGTCAAATCAGAGCAGGAAATGGTTAAAAAAATTCTACCTCATTTGATATCATATTTTTGATTGGTGTGAAACTTGTTGATATAAAATATTGTGTGTCTGGATATATCAGAATATGAGAAGGAAAATGGCATAAAATTCCAAACCCTAAAAATCCTACCATGCTTGCGAATTAGCTACAGTTGAAATTCATCATATTTTTCACAAATTTGAATCTGATTTGAATTGCTAAATATATTTCAATTGTACTCAATTCTAATTCAATTATTAATGCAAACAAAAAATGCTTACTTAAGAATTGCATATTCCAGAGATTAGCTGGTCAAATAAATCCACTAATATACTCATATTCATAATAAGTGACACAATAAACTGATATTTAATTTGGCATAGCTTTACTTCAACCTTTTTCTTCTTTATCTAAATCAATATTATCTTTAAGACTGTTGCAGTTAGATGAGAGTGTTAGTGTTGTGCATTTGATGTGATCTGCCTTGTTCTTAACAGAAGAAAGGATATCAGAGATTATCCATTTGTTTATCCTTGGAAAAAAAGAACTTTCTTTTCAGCTTCATTTTTGTAGTCATTGTCTAAAAGCTGCATTTCCTGGATTCCTTATCTAAGCTGAGAAATAGCTAATCTGCTCATTTTAAACTGTGAAATATACAAGATTTTAAAGAAAGACTCTGCATTTTAGGTAACTTAACGTTTTGGAATAACAATATTTCACATCAAAATAAAGCATTGCGGGAAGTGCCTTCACAATAAAACTCATAGTATCTGTAATTTCCAATAATTAAGATTTCTGCTCAGGTTTGATGAAAGCAATCAAAGGAAGAAAGAAAGATGTCCTTTTTTTTTTACCAATACTACTCATTGCTGCCAGAAAAGAAAAACAGATTTGTTCCCATTAATTCATTTTCTGTTCCTATTTTTCAAGTGTGTGTGAAATTTTCCTGACTTGGAAATCAGCCTTAGCCTGGTGTTCTTTAATAACTGCACAGAAGCATAGTTTATCACAGAAAAGTCTGTAATGACTAAAGTCATTACATTAACACTTTGCTACTAACTTTAGATATATCACTTCTATTTAATAATTCAAACAAAATGTGCTAAATAGTGATATTGTAGAGTCTGCATTTTCAGCTTTATCTGCAACACACTGGTTTAGGCAACCAGTTGCTTACAGGGAGTACAATGAATATTAATTAAGTTTTCAGCTTGTGCTGAGACTTTCAATATGTTCTGTGTTTTGGGGAGGTATCAGACTAGTGCATTTATCCTCAATTAGCAGAAATGTCAGCTGGTGGATAAAATGAGTATAATCTGATGCTAATCAAAATTTAATAATCCCTTCTTATTATAAAAGATTTTCAGTTGGGAACTGAACTCCACCAATAAGGTTGCTCAGCAAGAAAATACTTTTGATTAGAGAGAGTGATTTATGTATTATGCAAAATAAACTTAAGGGTCAGCAGATTAACATACCATTCAAATGCCTTGCTATGCACTTTTAATTCTACAGAAGCTTCAAAATCTCGCTGGAAATTTAAAGGTACAGAAATTACAAAAAAACCCACAAAACAAAACCCTTCACATTTTAAGGATATTTTTGTGTATTTGCTTATGGGTTTTCTTCCTTTTTTTTTTTTTTAATCAAGTAGTAGTGGAATACAGCATCCTGGGAGCCCTCTGCAGAGCTCACTCCATTTACCAAGGCCTTTTCTGTCTTGAGGGTCCAAAACTGGTGCAGTATTTTAGATAAGCCCCTGCTGAATGCAGAGTAAATGAGATAGTCACTATGCCCAGGATATTGTTGGTCACTACTGCTGTCAGAGCATGCTGCTGTCTCATAATCAACCTGCTGCCTACCAGAACATCACTGCCTTTTCCTCAGAGTCCCTTCTCAGACAGAATAAAATGAAAGAATTACAAATTACTTTATCTGTGATTGTTTAAGTCAAGCCAAGCAATTGCTTTTACATTTAGTTAGGTTTAGGCACCAGGTAGCCCTGTTTCATACATGGCTGTGATATCTAATATTTCAGTCTAAAAGTAATATAGAAGTTTTAAAAAGGTGTATACTGAGCAGCTCTCCTTTCTTGTGTAAAGTATGTTTTTTCCATAATATGAAAATTAGAAATTTACCTAAAGTATTGCTTTTGCACAATAAAATTTCTATTCATACACTTCAACCCTGATCAATTCCAATTATATTTGGGAAAAAAAAATCCAAAGCTAACATTTAGCAAAGAGAAAAACAGTTAAAAATTAATTCAGTACTAGGAAAATTTAAGTAGCAACTCATACAGTGGAATTTTGAACTCAAATATTGTATTTTGCATGGAAGAATAAAGCCCAGTGCAACTTTCTTCCTTTAAAGTATGAACAAAACATTTGGTGTTTTGTCTCTTGAGAATTATTTTTATTTGTTTTTTCAAACCTGAGAACACCTTCTTTATTAAATGGATGACAATGAAGAAATATTTACAAAACACACACAAATGTTTAGGATCTATTCTGAAATCACTGTAGTACTGTTCCATTTCAAAAATCTTGAAGAAAAATCTTTGAAGTTTCTACTGCAAAGCAATGGATTACTGCTGTAATTTTAGTCAAGAACATCAACAGAAAATTAGCTATTTAGACATTTCTATGGCATTTTAAATGTAAAATCTTTTGTAGTTAAAATGTTGAATAAGAATGGAAGATGCACTCCTTACCGGGTGATGTTAATGTTAAGTATTCATCACAGAGGGGATTTTCATTTTTCTAGTAAATAAAAGATTGCTTACTAGGTAGTTCTGTGGAGATGACTGCCAGTATACTTAGGGAAACAGACTCTCTTGAGATAGTTCTTAAATGAGCCAAGAAGTTCTTTTACTTTTTTTTTTTCATCCTTAAGAGCATAAGATAAGAAGTTGAGGAAAAAAAAACCCGACATTAAATTACACCATATCTCTTAGAAGGCTTTGAAAGGAGTGGCTAAAAAGAAGCTGAAGAGCACCAAGAAGTGAAGAAAAAAGCTGAATACTTGATTGCCAACCTCTCAAAAAGTAACAGAAAATAAACTGAGTAGCGAAAACTGCTGAAAAAAGTTTGCCATACTTTTTAAAATGTGCTTTTATAAACTTTTCTAGAGTTTGTCAGTTTCAAATCAAAACATGAATGTTATTAATAGCATGTCTATTTAAATTAATAGCATGAATTAATATTTGTATTTGAATGTTTTTCTTTGTGTATTCTTTGCCCATTTCTATAGGCCTCTGAAGTACTCTGTCTGGCCACATAGAAATATAGATGACATCTCTCTTTCTAACTGTACTTCTCTTTACATGACTCATTTCTCACTAAAAGTGTTCTGTCCAACATATCACAATACCTCATCATGATGATTAATTCAAATATGTTCCAAAAATATCCTTTGATGCAAAAAGTATTAAAGCATCAATCAGTCAGTCTCTAATTGTGATTTATTAACCTTCCAGTAAATTCAGTGATTTTCAATTCTCATTTTCTCTTTCTGTCATAAACTAACTGCTACAGATCTGGTCTCTGAAAGAAAAATATGACTAATTTGCGTTTTTATTCAGTGGGCACATACGTTTAATGGCTTCTGCTATAAGTGGGATACCTAAAAATATGATTCTTTAACTTCCTTGGAAGTTAAATTCCCAAATCTTTGTATTTTTCTATAAAAATACGTTTTAAAATGGGCTTTTTCATAGAAAGAATGTGGGCAGATCATTTTGTTTTACTTCACTAGGAATGCTGTGTAAATTCACAGAAGATTCCATTTTGATTTTTCTGTTTAAAATTAATTTGAAAGTGCTGGTTATACTGAAAAAACAACCTGCTGGTTTAGGCTGGTTGAGGCATGTATGAATTTCACAACATAATATTTCAAAACAATGTTTGGCTGACCTAAGCCAAAGGAAATATCGAAGACCCAATGGGAGTAGAGATTAATTTACTGCAATGAATCTGCTGTCTTTATAGAACTACCCAAATGAGTTAAATACACTAAAAATGCTTCTACCTGTTAGTGCCACTGATTTGAATTATAAACGTCTGTAGTGCTTCAATACCAGTTATTTCTTTCTCTGAAACTGAAATATGACTCACAGGGAGCAATTCACTTATCTAAGCACAGGTGGGGAGTCTATGTGAGCTATTTTCGAGTTCCTGAGCTGCTAGAGGAACAGATACAGCCCAAGCCACCTAGAGATGTTCATACTTCTGCAGAGGAGCCAGAGTCTGGACTATTTACCCTCTGGAACTTCAAAAGACACTGGGCACCTCTGCTTGCTCAAGTAAATTTAGTCCACAGTCTTTATGCACAGCAAGATTTTATTCTGGTAAGAGCAGGTGGCTCTAAAGATCAGCAGATATATTCAGTTTCATCTCCAAGGAACAGAAAACAAAAACAAATATCTTAAAGACTCAGATATCACTGAAAAAGCGTTTTTCTGTTATTTATAACCCAAGGGTGTATCTAATTTCTTTTTTTTTCCTTTTATCGATCTCCCACTTTGCCAAGTTTTTAGCTAATTTTAAGGCATAGATTTCAGGGTCATGTTAGAGATGAAACCAATAGCAACTGTTGTATAAGCTGCCAAAAGACACATCTTTGATTAAACTTGTCTCATTTATTATGTAAAAGATGCTTAAAAAGAAAACTATTATCCAACTTTAGTACAGTACTAATCTTTCAGAGATTAAAGGTCTGATCTAATTCACAAAGAAATCAGTTTAAAGGTGCCCACAGAGTTGAATAAGACTTGAGCAAACCCTGGAGATGATAGGAATAAAATTAATAACACCATGAAGTAGCAAAAAAAATCCTTTGTTCTGATTATATTTTAATTGTGACAGACTTTTTTGAAATGCTAACTAAGTGAATAGCAAAGTACGGAAATTTGCATTTCAGCTGATAAAAATTTGCCTGGTTAACTGAGAGAGAAAATGTTTTTATTTATTTATTTATTAACTGTTATGAAATATCAATTTCTTTTCTAAAATAAATGTTTATGTGTATACATATGCACACAAAAAATATATTAAAAACACCCTAACAATAAATAAATACATTTAGGACTTATCTTTTTTTCTACAGTACTAAAGGCTAATTACTATACACATAATTCATGAGTCAGATGGGTTATATGTGCCCCGGTAAAATTCCATGAGAAAGTGACAGAGAGACATAGCAGACACCCTGGTCAAATACTCTTGACTGTAAGTGCAGATAAATTGTGTTTCAACTCCCAACCAACAAGATAGTTAGAGCGAATCTGTTGAACATTATATTTTTTAAACAAAAGTAAAAAATATTCTGTAATATATTGTAGGGTTCCAGCTCAGAAATTCCTCACTTGAAAAATTTATATTAGTTTATGTGATATTTATACCTATTGTCTACATCATAAACCTAATTTATTCCACCTCGTTGGAGGCATGTAACTGAAGTACCTAGGACAAAGATGTAAATGCTTTGGTATCCTTTAAAATGTGGCTTAGCAAATCTTAAATATTTAAAATTACACCTTTAGTTGATTTTGTAAATTACATTGATAATATCTCAGAGTATTCAAAACAAGGACTAGAAAATACCATTTGTATTATTCATCTTACTGAACATAAGTAATATATTGTATTTATGTAGTTTCAATGAAGTTGAAAGTTGATGAAAGACTTACACACATTGGATCCTCTCACTTGAATTAGATTTTGAATGATTTTTAATCAGTTTGATGCTGAGAAAAGACAAAACAAGAGTAAGACTGAAATGAACTAGATGACTTTTTGATGATTTCTAGGAAAACTGTAGTATCTTGCTGGAGCATTTCACGCTCTTCAAACCACTTTAATTTTAATTGTTCCTAAAGATTCCTAACACGTTGTAACATTGTAGAGATCTTGTTTTATCATAGAAACAGGATTTAACCTCCTTTTAGCCATGGCTGTATTTGTCTTTTCACATTTAGCACAGAGCCATGCTCATCAGAGGAGAAAGGTGATATTCCTGTTAAAGAAAGAGAAAGGTTTTCAAATGAAATTAAATCTTGGTTACAATATGCATTGTTCTTATGCTTTGCCTTTCTTGCATCCTAACAGATTCACTGTGCATGGAGTAAGTAGAGAAGTTCAAAGCATCTTAATCCTCCTCCTAACAGGAAATTTAATTAAATTTTAAAAATCTTTGGAACAAAGTTATTTAAAAAGATTTATCTCTAATAAAGATTAAAAAAGTTTTTGTTAAGAGGTGACTCTTGGTTCTCTTCAAGCACAACATTCAGACCCTGAACTGTGATTTAACTATCATTTCATTACTGTGATTGCCTACAAAGGCAGATTATGTAAGTGTGGGGAAGGTGCAGAATTTTCATTCTTACATACGTAGGCTCTAAAGCTTCCTTAGAATTAGATTTCCATAATTATACATATAATGGTTATAGAACTGTCTCTTACCAGATCGAGTGGGTGGGCAAAAAACAACCTTTCAAGCATACAAAAGCTTATTAAGATTAGACAGGGTTTTGGTGAATACATGAAACACTGTTAAATGGCAAGTGAGATTTCTCATCAATGTTCAGTAGAGATTTTCCTGCTTTCTCTAGTCATGCTGCAAGGGCAGAGAGCTCAGACAGTCTGCAACCCTGGGCCATGAAGCCACTTTAAGTAACTGTGGAAGGAGGGATTGTGAAGTTGTCAAAATGAATGAAACAAATAAGGTGAAGGATAAGGGTATAAATAACACAAAGGCAAAACAAAGTCAGTTTCTCACAATAATAATAATAATAATTATAATAACGTAGGGGTTTTTTTGCTTAGTATCAAGTAAAACTATGTAATAGAAATAACCCAACCTGCTATATTTACATAATTTCAGGTATAAAAGTTATTTAGAAACACGTATTTTTAATTTTGACTTTCTAGTCCTTCAGGATCAGGTTTGGTATGACTGTAAGAGTTCATGGCTATAACCCACAAGACTCTTTCTTAGTTTGTTTCTTTGTTTTTGGGTTTTTTTTCCCCTTAACATTATAGATAGTGACTTCTTGTTAAATACAGCATTTAATACCAACAGTTGCAATGTAAAAAACTCCAAACAGCCAAATGCTTTTGCGAATTCTGGTAATCTTTACATTTTAGTGCAGTACTGTGCCAGACTGCCCAGTTCCTCAAACTAGTGCTGGAGAAGAAAAGGCTTCAGAGTGACATAAATGCAGCCTTCTTGTCCCAGGGAGTCTACAGGAAAAATGGAGAGGGAATTTCACAAGTGTTTGTAGTGACAGGACAAGGGTAAGGATGACTTTGAAGTGAGAGAGAGTAGGTTTAGATTAAATATTAGGGTGAAAATTGTGAGAAGCTTGGAACAAAATGCTGAGAGATGTTCTGGATGCCATATCCAATGTTTAAGGTTGGCTTGGGTGGGGCTTTGTACAACCTGGCCTAATGAAAATTGTCCCTGCCCAAGTCATAGGTTAGAACTGGGTAATATGAAAGATTCCTCCAACTCAAGCCATTCTGTGATTCTGTGATTGATAAACATAATTTTAATCATACTTTTGCAATGTGTTATTTAAAAAGTGTTAATGATAGGAAAAGAACCACGTTTTTATTTTTATGATTTTGAAATACAGAGCAATAAATATCTTTCTTTAATGTTTAGCAGTGTTGAAGGGAAAATATAAATCTATAATACACTAACATATGGTCAGTATTTGCAATCATCTATTCAAACTACACAGATATATATATTCCCTATGTTTTTAGAAAAACAAATTCCAAAGTGCTTGTGTTGATTGGAAGCTATGCACACACCCAGAAGCAAAAAGGTTGCTTTAGTGGTCCTGTAAGCATTGCTATGGATAAATTAATTTTAAAAAGATAATGTGAAGTAGTTATTCATTGTACCAATGTTATTGACAAAAGGTGAGCACATTAAAAAGTCATTACAGTTATATATAACCGCATATATAACTATACATATATAAATATATATATATAAACTCACAGAGTTTATTTAATGCATATTTTTTCAACTAATTGATTAAAAGCCTTCTTTTTTGCCTGTACACTGACTGATGCTGAGTTTTAGCAGCCATGACCATTTGACTCCCTTTACTACTCATAATTTACAATAGGTGGTTTGCTGTGCTGATCGCTGGGACTTAGTTCTCTTCTCCTTGAGTACCCAGTTTATATATTTAAAAAAGACATGTGATATTCAGGAAGGATCATTTAGAGCTGCTAAAAATGTTGACTGCTGATTCTCAGTAAATTAAGTCAGAGCAAATGCAGCTGACAAGACTTTAAATAAAAATGTGTTCTTAAGAGGTCATATAAAATGTTCAGGTAAGACTCCTCTTTGTATACTGGTTTTCTTACAGCTGAAAGTGACACACAAATTAAGTTAAGCTTTAATAGTTCAAGTGTTTTAAAACATATAAAAATATACTTGGAATTGAAAAATAGATCTGCATTGTTATCTTGTTTTTTTAATTTACAGTTTTGAGCTCCTGAATAAAAGACCTTTCTGATCAATTAACTTATTTAATTATCATATCTCAAAAAAAATAGAAATATAGAAAAAAATATTGAACTGTACTTATGTATTTCATACTGCTTTCCCCCTCAACATTTCTTCAAAATGGAGAATTTTATTTTGTCGTCTTTATTATTTCAGTTCATATATAAAACCATTAAGAAAACAAAGGACATATGCTGTTTGTTTGTTTGTTTGTTTTTTGTCTCCAAAGAATCTGACATATGTTTGCAATTTCATTGTTTCTCAAAATAGTACTGTATCCTCTTCTCTCTAGGACACATTTTGTATAGAAAAATAGCAAGTGACCAGAAAAAATGTAAGACCAAGAGTGTGTGTATAACACAGTAGCAGACACCATTTAAAAGGTACTGATTTTCAGAGTGTACTTAATGATAGACCGAAATATAATTTAATCTTGATTTCAATATTATGTCAGACTTTTAGGAATCCTGTTGGTTTTAAAAAAGACAGGGAGTGGAAATGCCTCTGAACTAAATGTGATACTCATAAGGATTATTCCTCTTTCCTAAAAACTGACACAAAATTACATTGACTTTTCAGATTTGTTTTTTGTAAAGTTTTGGTAATCTTCTACCATTAGATTATTTACTGCCAATGTCCTCTGCTCTGTGAATAGTAGTGCATGTATATAATTTGTCTAATATCTTTCCTATTTTCAAGTCAAGAATAAACTCCACAAGCTCATAAATATGATACTGAGTGCTCAGTTTCGTTTAGCCATGCCAACGTTTTTCTGTTCAGTTTCAACAGAACAACATTGCTGCATTCATGTGCTTTGTACCTTAAGACACTGCTAAACTCTCCAAGGTCACAGAGCATAAATGACATCAGCCCTGAAGATGAATGGAATTTCTTGTAGAATAAGGTGCAAATACACAAATTCTGACAGTAAGTGCTCATAACCTTTTTAATGAATCAATGAATGCAACATTACAATTAAAGAATCAAAAATGTATACACCTCTGTGAAAAGGAAAAGCTAAAATAATTTTCCAAGTGACACAGAGTAATTTTTCAATAATCAAGAAGAAATATATTAGGTGTAAAAACTACCTCTATTTCATACTAAATTTATTTTATGTTACATTTTATATTTTATATAATTTTTATTTTATAATACTATTATTTTATACTAACTGTATTTTGCATATAGGAAGTTTTATGTAAAATTGCAAAATATTTGTCTGATTCTACTTTTCTGCTATTTTTTTCCATTTATTGAGTGCAGTATCTAGAGATATGCAGTGGTCTTTGTCTGTTACTTATTCATCTATATGGCAGTTTGCCTTTTGTTGTGTTTATACATCCTGCTCAAAAATGGGAATGCAATCCCATACCCAAAACAGACAATTCCAAGTAAAAGGAAAAGTAGATAAAACAGAATATAAACCATGCATTTCACTTTACCAGGTGAGAAAATTTTAGCAGAGAATATATAGATTGCTTGGTCCATTGTAAGAATAGTTGCAAAATGGAATTTTTATAATCTGAAATAATGGATAGTGGAGAAATTAGTACCTTAACCAGGCTTTGAGAGAAGATGGAGAAAAAAACAGAAAAAAAACCAATAAGATTAGTAGCTGAAAAATTGTTGATGTCAGGTTTACCATATATTTTAAGGTAACTGCCATTACTACCTGTGATCAGTAAGCTAAAAAAGGGAGATAAATCTAAACTAAAGTAGCAGATGGTCCATGATCAGTAAAAAGTCATTTATTACAGAAACCTGTCTGTGTTTATTTCGTTGCCACTACCTTGTCAAAATTCTGACAGAAATTCAACAAAATTTTCAGCACTTCAGTGAATCAATGATTGCAATGTTACAAAACTGGCCATAAGTTATAAATTTGAAAATACACTTGTGAGAAATGGCAAACATTATGGAACTAGTTTACTATCCCCAGTAATAAAGTATAATGTTGACACAATTAATAAGGTGTAAAAGAGGTCTAGCTCAATGTACAGGAAGTCATGATGAATTAAAGAGCAATAAGATATTGCTGGGCAACTGTATGTCATGAATCATCATTGCCAATAACAAATCTAATATGAAATGTAAAAAGAATGACATTTTTAACACCATGTTTTTATGTTAACTTCTAGCCATGTTAGTGTAGAGTCAATTATTAACTCTCATTTGAAAACACAGTCTGTCATCTTCACAGCAAGTTTGCAGAATTTTATCACGCATTCCAAGTTGAAGTGGGACTTCATGTTACTTCAATGTGTGAAAAGTGTCAATTATTGAAGCACAGAAATTGACAAATTTTTCCTTTAAAAATTTTTAGGTTTTTTTTTTGGTAGCAAGGATAATTTGATCTCTAGTCTTCCAGCATAAAAATATAAAAATAATTTACTAAAAAGTAAATAAATAATGTAATTAATACAGAACAAGGAAAATGTAGTTCATAAACTTCTGTCATCTCAAAGTTTAAGATCAAATAATCATTAATTTTGTGCATGGGATTAGAGTGTTTCAGGAGAGATGAAGCCATACACTCATTCAATGTGACAAAGTGACAAAAAAAGGCATGATCTTGTGCAGCAGCAGCAGATTATATATAGTATTATATATCCTCACCAGATTTAGTCATCTTTCCTGCTTAGGACTGCGTGCAGTAGTTTCTTTGGTCCACAATCCCACAGAGGTCTAAATATCCCCTTTCTGTGGAGCCAAATAGTTTCTAGGAAGCAAATCTGACAAATTTGCCCTTATATATTAAGTGACTAGTTTGGTGGAATCCAAATTAACCAAACAGCACTTTATTCACATATTAGTTATGAATTTCCACTCACCTCTTTTTTTTTTTTCTT
>WBND01000634.1:337365-374761 GCA_013398595.1 Tychaedon coryphoeus | reverse complement strand
TTCTTCTTTTTCCTTTTTTTTCCTTCTTTTTCTTTTTTTTTTTTTCCCCTTAAACATCCTCATGGAATGATCAATGGTGATAGAATTTATGACTATCATTTCTCATTGGCTTAGTCTTGGCTGGCAGTGGCTCCATCCTGGAGCCTCTTGCCTTTGACTCTGCCAGACGTGGGGAAAGTTTCTGGCAGATTCTCAGAAAAGCTGCCCATGTAGCCCCCTGGCTACCAAAACCTGACCAGATAAACCAAATACACTATTAAATAAGGATGATTAGTATTTGTTAAAAAATAAAGGTTAAATAACAGTAGTAATAGAGAATTGCTATTGTGTAGGGTTGATGAGACACTTCAACTATGACCGACATAATCTCAAAATATTCAAAAAGCAGAAAAGATGACTTTACCACCTGTGCAGATATCTAAGACATATTGTTTATAAAAATTATTTTTAGAAGAAAATACAGTTGTGTTCTTGATTAGTCCTACCTAAGAACACAGAAGCAGGAAAGCCCTCCACCAAATAGGAGAAAAGAACCTAAAGCTTCACAAATCTTATAACCCTTTTACTTTCCTTTGTAATCTTGAATTCAACCTCTAGTTGTCAGGATGCTTCCCTTTAGGGTGTATCTAGAGAGAGATGCTTAGGGAAATTAATTTCAAGTAATTTATTGAGTTAAAGACTATTAGCGCCCTATTCAAAGATTAAAAGACATTCAAAACCAGAACTTGAGTTAAAGAGCTTCCAACTCACCTGGAAGTTAAGTGAATTAAGTTGAATAAAGAATTCTTTCCATGGGAAGAAGAGTCCCAGTAAATGTTTCATGTAATATAATTAATCAATTTTAATTTTTTTTTTAATTTGCAGGGACTTTCTTCAATGTCTTTTAAGACAGTGAGGAATGATCTGCATGGATCATTATATAGAATATTTTATGAAATTTAGAGTACTTCTATCTAAAAAAAGGTTTCATAATTAAAAGCAGCACTTCAAAATACTTATTAGAATGATTAGGAAAACTAATAACAGTGTAGGAATCTCTCCACATAGAAAGAGTTAAATTGTATGACCTAAAGGAAAGAAAGACTGATTAAATGTGCAAAAGAGAAATACCAGATTTGATTTAAGTAGGAAAAAAACCCCTAAGAAATGCTACCTTTCATTCTTTTTATTTGTTTTTGCTCTCCTGAATCTGTATCCCTGCTTTTTAGTGCATAAATTACACTTACACATTATATGTGGAGGAAAAAATGTCACCTATCTCCAAAGAAATCAGGTGTATTTCAAACCTGTAAAATAATAGAGACTATTCTCAGGAAGTGTCTTTCTTCTGACAGCTTGAATTGATATTAGACATACATAAGATTTAAACTGACATTTGGTTTGCATAAGCAATTTCTGTTCATCAGCCTCATCAGTATGAAATTGTTTACCTTTTAATAAAGATGAAACCATATTATTTATTTCCAAGACTATTTTTGATAGTATGATGTAAATATAATATTGAAATTTTCAGCATTTATTTTTATATATCAAGTGAAACTGTAGCCTGCATTATCTTTCATTGAAATATAACAGCAATTTAATAATTAAGTTTTATTAATAATTATCTTATCCAGTGTAATTTTATTACTAAGTTGATTCTGAAACAAGTAAACATACTACTGAGATACACTGAATTTTAATTCTATATTTAAAATAACTTTAACATCAATGTCCTCTTTATTTATTTTGGCTTTACATTAGGATCTAATTTTTGCACAAATTGTGGAAAAGAAATTTAAATAAAAATTGAGAGGTTTTGTCGCTCCAATTAGGCTGCTGTCAAAGATTAAAAATTACCAATTTTCGTTTCTCTATTAGGAAAGAAAGTTATTTCATGATTTCATGCCATAAGGATTAAAAAAAATAAGAAAATATATACATATATATTGTCAGAATAACCTGAAGATGATAGAAAATTACAATTTCCCTCTTCTGACATAAACCATTTTTATTTCAGTAGCTGCAGTTTGGAAATTACTTTCATTAAAAAAAAATCGTATTACTGCCTAGTGTTTTCTGTGAGTATTAAAAAATCCAGTAACATAGTAAAAACAGTTATTCAGAACATGGTCTAGATTGCAATACATAATACTACTTCTTTTAATACTTATACCACATTCAAGCAAACTTGTTGAACATCCTTCTTTTAAGGAAATTTTTAGCTTTTTTATAAACCATAAGGATGGAACTTTCATAGAATTATATAATACCGTGAGTTGGAATGTACCCACAAGGATCATTGAGTCCAACTGCTGGCCCTGCAAAGGACACACCATGAGTCACACCACGTGCCTGAGAGCATTGTCCAAACAATTCTTGACCTCAGGCTTGGTGCTGGGACCACTTCCCTGGGGAACCTTTTCAGTGCCCAAACACCCTCTGGATTAAGAATCTTTGCCTAATATCCAACCTAAACCTCCCACAACACAACTTCCTGCCATTCACTATGATAGAATATATTTTTCTTTTCTGTGAGTAATAAAAGAGTTTTTTGTGGGAAGAGGGATAATGTTGAGGGATTGGTATTGATTTTCGCCGCTGCTTTTGAACAGCCATACTCACTGAGCTCTTTGATTCATGCAAATACATTTATTCCTAAAGAAGTTTTGCCAACATTGATCCCTAATTCCCCAGAGTTTCTTAATTAATCAATTAGAATTTAGGGTGCCTGTGTTTTGTTGAGATAATGCGGTTTCTTGGCATTCTGCAATAATTTTTGGGTTTTTCTTTGTTTTGCTTGTGCATTTATTTCTTTTTAAGTAAAGCTGAATATTTTCAGACATAAATAAGAAATATTTTCCAGAAAAATAGCCATCTTCTTCCCACTGTCTTCCTAATCCTAAAAAGACTTGACATGGAAGATCTGTTATTTCATCTAGTCCATTTATGACCTCATGACTATTCCCTGAGCTATATCTACTAGCTATTTGCCTAATTTTTTCCCAGTAACAAGGAAACTTTTCACATGTACATATACATACATAGGTTTTGTTTTCTCTATCATTAAACATGCCACTATTTGACTACTCCATACCTTCAAATTATACCATAACCACAGTTTAATAAATTTGGAAAATAAGGCAAATAAGGAATAAGACAAAATTAAATTTTCCATTAAATGTGATTTTTCTACCAGCAATGGGTGGAACAGAGGAAGGTATTACTGGATGTTAGTGATAATTTTAGGATTTTTGATTTCACTTTTAGCATTTTCAGTCATGTGAAGAAGTTTTCCATGTTTGAAAAGATAAATGCCTTGCATAAATTAATGATTTGCTATGACAAAAAGAGACACCAAGTTGTCTCTCAAATTTGATGCCTCACAATTTGATTTTTTTTCCCAACTACTTTCTAACTACCACTTCCAACAATTTAAAAAGTTTCATCCCTTTGCTGCCAGTGAATTCATATCAGCGGGACTAGGCATGTATTTAAAAGGAGTCACTTTCCACCTGTTTGTGGAAATTTTTGAGTGTTGTGTCTGACTGCTACATAACTAGCCATTTATAGGGATACGCCTTATTATTTTCCACTATTCCTCGTGCAGGTGCTTATCATCTTCATTTACTGGTTCAAATAATCATGAAGTAAAGTAACGGCGATTAAAAAAACACAAAAACTTACTACATTTTTTCATTGCTCCACTATTATATTTATTTATTTTGCCAGCTGTATATTGAGTGAAAATTTTCATAAATTTCCCAAATTCCATCAGATACTGTACCTAATCAACCACTTGGTAGAAAAATGCTAAATAAAGAAAATATTGTATTTCACATATTGTAATATAATTCACAACAGGAATATCTGGGCTGTCCAATAAATAATTTATGCATGCAATAAAGAAGGAAATAAAGTTGGAAGGATTTGATTATGAATTTTTTTTCAAACAAAAACTCTTCTCACTGTTGTAAAATCTTCTGCACTTGCAATACGTCAGACAAATAGAGGGAAAAATAAATCCAAACCCATTCAAGAACAATCCAAGTTTCTATCAGATACACTTTCACAATGATAAATCTCTGCAGGCTATCATGAAAAAAAACAATTTAGTAGTCTTCCATATTGGTTAAGTTTGACATATTTCTCATTTTACTAAGCTAAAGTTGCTTCTGATTTCCTTCTGTTATTAAAATGTGGGCTTTGACTTTATTTAAAAGTTTGATTTTTGAAAGCATAGTTAGCACGCAGTTCAATGGTAAAAGTATTCAGTTGGCTTGATTATGAATGGTTCCTGGAAGTTTTGCTATCTTCTTTGATGTAGGTTTTATTTTTCTTGTATATATGAAATGCCTAGAGCTAAATAATTTCAGAAAATCAAACATACCCATAGGCTCAGCAATTCAAAGGGTCCAAATGCCTATGGTGTCTGTAGAGCCAAACAATTTTTAAAACATTTTCAGAGAATTCTGGTAGGAAGAACATAATGGGTGGCCTTAACAAGAAAACAGCCCGCAGGCATGAGGAAGTGATTATTCCCCTCTATTTCACTCTCATGGTGCTGAGGCTAAAGTACTGTGTGAAGTTCTGGGCTCCTTGATAGGCAAAGGACCAGGCAAAAGACCATAGGTCTGGAGACCATTGAGTAGCAGAGATTGGAGACCTGGTTGAAGGGGAATATAGTCACTGTCTTCAACACCCTGTTTTCTGGTTGCAGGAATGGACTATTCTCAGAGGTGCAGGGTGAAGAGGTGATTACAATCTGCATCAAAGAAAATTTCCTTGAGAGTGAAGGAGATTAGTTTTCCATAGAAGAGTGGTTATGCATAGTCAGAGGCCCAAGGAGTTTGTAGGAACTCCCATCCACAGAGATGTAGAGATTGACTGCAAGTGTCCTGGACAACATGCTCAAACCTTACATGTCTTTGAGCAAGAGCATGAATTAAATGATCTCCAGAGCTGACTTCCAGCCTAAAACCTACAATAGATATTTGAATTCAAGAAGGGCATGTAAGTTTTACAGACGCTGATGTATAGATTAATTTCAGGGAGAACACCCAACATTAAAAGCATATACTGCATAACCACTCCACGGTTTTGTTTGTAGAACTCAGGGCATTTTATTCACAGACCTCAATCCTGCAGTTAGAAGCCACAAGCTTCAATTCTGAATCCTCGTCTCCTGAGTGTTAGGGAGAAACTGTTCTGCTTATACCAGCAAAAATGATGCATGTTATATTGAACCAGGGTTACGTGCTTTCAGTAAAATTTCATTAATTCAGTGAATACCTATGCTATTTCAACAACACAAATCCTGGATCATTATTAGAATTTCTTTATGATGGCTCATTTCTTTCTTAACATAATTCTTAATTCTGCATCCTGATCAATACTTTTCAAAACCAAAATTAAATTTTTAGCGATTATTGTGAAAATGTCTCTCAATACTTTTTTCTTTCTATAAACATTTAATTAAATGGAAAAGAATTGCAAAAAATACATAGAATCCCTCTCTAAAAGAAAGATGAAGAGAAAAATATCTGAAAAAAATCCACTGGAAAATCACTTTGTCATAGCTTCACAATAAAACAGTGTAGATTATCTTCTGTCTTTATCTGACTGCAGTACAGAAGCCTTTGTTTCACCCATTTATTTAGGATTTTAATACACAAATGTCTTTTTTTTATTACTGTTATTTCAAAGTCCCTTTTTTAAATATTGGGAAGGTACATTATCTTGTAGATTTTCCTAGCTTTTCTCAAAATTTCAATTAAGGACTAAGACTACATGTTATATTTTTGGAAAATATTATTTACTCTTTTGTTATTTCATTTGCTTATGAAGTATCATGTTTATGTATGGTGCTCCAAAAGTAATAACCAGAATATAAGGTGTCAGAGAAAAGTTGACACAGTGGGTGTTATTTTAATTCCAAATTAAATCTTGATTTACAAGCCTGGGTCATAATTTCTCTTCTAATAATTAGTAATAGGTTACATTTTACATATAATTGTCATAAAAGGGAATCTCAACCACTTTGCATTAGACACAGACAGCAATCCTCGCTTTGACAGGATCTTGAGGTTTGGTATATGCATGTAATAAAAAAAAAACAACCAAACAAACAAAAAGAAAAAAAAAAAGCAAAAATTAAAAAGAAGGAAGAATACATCTGTCTTAAAAGTTTAAACAACCTTTCAGCTTATTTCAAATAATGACAAGCAAGGTGTGCTGTAGAAGTTAACGGTGACTGCTGGGGAAAGTCAGGAAGCAACTGGCTAGAAGCAGCATTTCAACTGGGGTGAACTTATCACTTCTTACAATTATATTAGTTAATAGAAGACAATTTGAAAATAAGGAAGGGAATAACGTTTATTACACTTTTGGGAAATGGAAAGTTCTTCTGGCCAAAGCCCATCAGGTCACTTCAAGTTATTTGAAAACGAAGTATACTGGTGTATACTGGAAACATTGTTGCAAAAATAGCTGTTTTACAGAGCTTCTGTGATTTTTATATGAATCTTTTTAGTGCTTGAAAGCATAGATTTTATCATGTACTCTATCTTCAAAACCAGTCTTCTTTAATATAATCAGACAGTTATGAATTATTTAGATGATGATTTGACCCTCTTCTTCACTTTATAACTTTCTTGAACATGTTTTGCATTTAAAAACCATTCTCTTATGGCTGTCAACATTTGAGTCTTGATCCTACATGACCTACTTGTATACTTATTATCACTACTGAGAGCAGTCCATGGAGTAATCTTGTTTAAGTATTCAGCAGTGTACAATAAAATATTGTGAACAAGTCTTACGACTTGATTCTAAGTACAGCGGAAACAGAGCTCTCAAAGGAGGATGACAGAAAAAATAACTTGGGAAATATAACCCTTATCTTGAGAGATTGTGATACTGGGTCCTGGGAAGGAACACTGGATTATGAACTCTTAGACCTCTACTGTAACAGAAAATCAGAAAGATAGAGAAGAAATCAAAATTACAGGAAGAAACCATTTTAAAAATGGATCAACCTAATTTTTCTCAATATTCCCTTCATGAGGTTGTTCTGGGGATTTACCAATCTTCATTTAGCTAGAAAACTTGTTCTGCTTTCCATCTTCAGAGTATGCAAGGCTGATTACATATATTTTTGTCTTGCCCTAATTATCTTGTGAGGTTAAGGAGTTCATCTCAGACCCTAGAGCATCCACTTAAAGAGGAAAATTTTTTGCTATACCTTGCTTTTTCCGATCATGTCAGCTTTATAGTGGTTATGACTAGAAATGAAAGTGTGAAAAAATTGTAAAAATAAAATTCATTATTGGTGACTAAAACAGCATTGAAACACACCAGTCTTTCAGCTGTTGCTGAGCAGTGCTTGCACATTATAAAGGTATTTTATTTATTATGACATGAAAATGTAAGCAAAGGAAATAAACGAAAAAATCCAGAAAGTTCAGTAATAGAACAATGTAGAAGTAATAATATAAAAGCTGAGGACAAAAGGACATCATCGTTTGAAGTATAGGTTCTGCCTTTGTGCCATCGTGCCCAACTAATACTTTTTAATAGTATCCTGATGTAGGTTCACTGGTATGATATATACTACAGTTTGAAAATACCAAATTTAAAAACTTGAATTCAAATGAAAATCAGTGTGATTTTTGCTTTGTTACATATAGGTAGTTTTGAAAAATCCCACATTCTCTTAGTGCTCACATTGCTCATCAAAACAAACCCTCCTTAAATTTCTTCTAGACTCTCCCTTTCCCTAAGTCTGTACAAATTCACAGACCTTTCATCTTGTAACTTATTTTTTTCCTATATTTTCCTTTTGTCTTCATTTTTTCACACTACCTCATTATGGGTATCCCTTCTTTCCTTTTTTCACTTTTTTTTTCTTTTTATGATTAAACACACAATATCTGTTTCTTAGGAAACATTTTCACTGTTAAATCCCTTCTAAAAGTCAGTTCAGTTGCAATATACAAAACAGTACCAATATTAGTTTTACAACTCCCTACTGCATTCCTTCTCTAAACTTCACAGTGTGTCCTCCTGACATCTTTGTTTGTCTAAGATTTTAGGTTCTTTGGGCTACAGATTGCCATTCATTCTGAGCAGCTCTTAATGCTTAACAGTTAAGGAATTAGTTTGAGGTTTGGCTTCCATTTTCATGCAAGACACACCATCTAGACAAATATATATATATTAGTATGAGGACAGGGATTAGCGTACTCATTTGTGATTGGCTAATGGCACTGAAAAGTGATTTGTAAACCTGATTATACCTAGTGATTGATAATGCTTCATTTATTTCAAACAGCACTGTGCCAAGACTAAAAGAATCAGCCAACAAAAGCATCACTTCATCATTTCGATAACTCGCATCCAGTTTTATTTTTCTACTTTCAGCTGTATTAAAATATTTTAAAAATGAAGTTTTTAGACAAAGAACATCATAGTTCTGATTCAAGGCTCTTCTTAGCTGAAAATTATTAATGCCCAATAGAAATGACATTTTAGTTTTAGACTGCCAAAGTGAACTTTATTAGTATGTCATTAATCATTGTCTTGGAGGTGATACCTGGGGAAAATGATTTAGTGGAGATTAGAGCACTCAAATGCAACACTGAAAATATCACATTTATTTCCAGTATCAATCAATAAATGAAACACACATTAACAAAAAATGACATTTATTTACATTTAAATCTGCTCATAACAAAGTGCACTGCTTTCTATTCAGGAACATTTTCTGGTTTTTCATGTTTTATATTGAGTTTATAGTTTATGTTAAAAAATACTTGTATCAATGTAATCAGTTTAAAATGTATAATAAAACATATTTGAAAGAAAATTGAAATTGGAAATTTGTATCAAAGAGAACCATTTGTTGGAAAAATAAGCATTAAAAAAAAATCCTCCTTTCCATTTAGTCCACAGACATAGGTAATACTTAAGTCCAAAAGTCTGAAATTCTGCTCACTTTTTTTAGACTTTTCAGATTTAAAACTATTAGTAGTAGTAGTAGTTGTAGTAAAATAATAATAATAATAATACCCAAACAAAGAATTAAAAAAAATATTTTGCAGGAAAAAAAAAACAAACTAATATAGGACATCTCCCATGGAAGAGCTGGCATCAAAGTAATGGCATATTAATTCTTATCTTACAAAGACCAATAGGTTGTGAATCGCTCATTTAAGTAACATGACTTGCACTATACAATAAAATTGCTCTCTTTTCTTCACTCTCTGTTTAACATTTGTCTGTATCTCACCTTTACCAGGCTCAAGGTGCTGTAATTTATGGCTTATAACTTCCTTCCCTTTATTTTCCCTGGGAAATAATTGTTAAAACTTAAGATAGCAGAAAATCACTCTTTCCCAAAGAAAGTGTTATTTTCTTTTTACTACAGGATAAGAAAGTCAGATGTTATACTCTTTAGGTTTTAAAGCATAAAATACTGTCCTGATGCAAAAGTACAAAGAGAAATCTGTTACTAAGAAAAAAAATGAAGTCACCACAAATTAAAACCAAGTATATACGGTATTCACATTTATGAATTTACAAAAACCCCCACCATCAAAACCCCTCTGTAAGCATTCAATAATTTTATTTTAAATATTATTTGTTTATGTTAATGAAAGTTGTTATCAGATTCTTAGTGGAAAATGTAAAAAATTCTCAGTATGCTGTACTCTCTCCTGAAAATGGATTACCTCTCTATTCTCCCCACTTGTACTAAGGCAATGGCCAGAAGCATAAATTCTTGGCAATGTCAGAGAAACATATCTATAAATAACTGTATATAATAAATATTACAGAGGTGCACACTATTCCATAGTTACTACGACACAAATCTTATTTAAAGGTTGTGTGGTTTACGTATGTATGCAATTCATTTAAGGATATTGAAAATACACTTACAAATAGAGAATTTTAAATATAATGCTCTTTCAGAGAGAAATGGAATGTTCATTTTCAAAATGAGGGGCTACTATGGAATCTATAAAATATATATGATTCAGATCTCTTAGCATGGAGGACCAGTTCAGGAAAGTGAGAATGAATTGGTATCTATGACATCAATTTAGAAGGTATAGCCAAAAAATAATACTACCCATCTAGTTACTTTAGTCAATAAAAATG
Source organism: Tychaedon coryphoeus (assembly GCA_013398595.1). NCBI lineage: Eukaryota > Metazoa > Chordata > Aves > Passeriformes > Muscicapidae > Tychaedon > Tychaedon coryphoeus. The sequence continues at coordinate 364,621 of WBND01000634.1, read as the reverse complement.
AGTTCCCTGGTGCTCCCTGGAGCCCAGATATATTTGCTTTGCTACACTTAACAGTAAGAATTGTCACCACACATCAGCAAATCCACAAAAGGAGCAGTTTGAATAACTAAAGCTACAAATCAAAAATTTATTTGAGAAATAAATATTTTTTTTCTTCCTAAAGATATATCCTTATTATCCACACAACTGCTTTTCCTCATGCTGGCCGCAGTGACACTATAGGAAATAAACATTCGTGTCTCAATGAGGGCTCTGGGAGTATGAAATGTTTAGATGAAAGACAATGAGAGAAAGTACTGGAAACTATAAAGAAAATTAGTTATTACAGAACTAAGTCATTGGGAGTGGAAGTTACAACTTGAAGTCTGATCTCTCCAAAGCAAATACTTTCTAAATATAACTGTCATTCCCAGATTTGAAGCCCGATGTTTCCTGTGCAAAGACACCTTACCACTGGCAGTGGTGATGTCTCAGGATCAGATGAGACAGGATGCACTTTAGGGAACACTAGCAGAGCTCAATTTAGTTGCTTGTCTTTTCAACCAGACACAGGCTTCCCCTACTGCTGAACTATTTAGTCCTTCACCACTGTAGGAAGGCAGAACTGCTCACAGATGTAATGTCCTTTCCTTTATATAGCATTGGAGTCTTTCCACCAGCTCCAAAGAGCCCATCTTGAACAACCATTTGGCTATATTAGGACTACAACGTTTGTAAAGCAGAATGGTCTTAAATAAATGTGTTTTATGGACATACAGTAGAGCTCAGAATAATATAAACTCTTAAGAAAACACAGCAAACATTAGATTTGTCTACAAGTATGAAAAGAGTGGTAACAACAAGCCTCTTTGGGTGTATGCTTCTTTCTTTACAGTGGTGCAAAATGGTTATAGAACCAGCACAAACAGAACAAAGCAAACAAAACCACAAAAAACTGCATTTAAGCCAACACAAGAATATGCTTATGTAGAAAAGGACTTGTGCTACTAGAGCTGGAATCGACCTTGTAATCAAATGAAAAGAATCAAGAGTATCTGAAGGTAGTCTAAGTATTAATATTTAACAGAACCTATTTCGATTGAAATAAAGGTCAGGAATTCACTTAGAGTACCATTATTGCAACTGTGAAATCTAGCATGGATGGAGTCAAACTGTAGCTGGTTGCAACAGGTTGCTACAGCAACTTGTAAAGGTTGAAAATGAGGTTCAATGAAGTCAAAAGTCAGGACGCTGCTGTTAGAACTATTTTCTTTGTTCATTTTCAATTATTCTACTAGACTGGGATATTCCTGATGTTCCAAACACATTCAAAGTAAAGGCATTTCATCTGTCTGTGGGATTTTGCTATGGGACTATTAGGTGTTTAATACATCAAAATGTATTTTGTTATACTGCAAGCTGAGGTAATTTGCTTCCTAAGTATTTATTAATATATTACTGAAGCAGTAATAAAAGGGTTGCATGGACTGTAACTTCAAAATTAGCTTTTGAGGGATTGTTGGAGTTGAATCCTGATATGCAAAACAGAGTATTTGGCCTTCTTGTTCCTCTATTTGAAAAATTGTGTCAGGGTGACAACAATATCCTTTGAGATAATTAAACAAAGGTATTTTTCCACTTTCCTAGAAAACCTGAGAAAAGATAAAGTAGTATATTACTGACTTTTACATTTTCCTCTAACCCCTCTTTAAGTCATATTAATGCCTTTTGCACTAGTCTTCTCAAAAGAAAAATTCCCTGATTTTTTTTTTTTTTTACTGGGAACCTCACCTCAGTGACTTTCTTCAAGTTTCAGAACTGCAAACACGTGTTTTGAAAAACACCAATTCAACAAAATATTGATTTCTTATTGACTTCCTACTTATTCCTTAGCTTTAATTTAGTAGCCATATCTAGCTTTGACTGGTCTACTTATGGTTGATAACACAGGGCATGCATTAGAAGTGTGCTTTGCTGGTCCACAAGCTCTGCATTTGTATGGCTGGAAATACACAGCAGACAATGACAGAAAGCCAGTTCTGGTACAGCCATGGTGTGGTGACTTTTGCAATATGTTATCATCTGTGGAATATCCAAAGACCTTTCAAACAGAGATACTATTTGTGCAAATGTACTGGAATATGTAACCGAGTCTAACTGTGTCGCAAATAATAAGAAATTAGAAATTATATCGAAACAGAGGAAGACAGAGCCACACCAAGCTCAAGAGAGATTTAGGTATGGCTGAACCAGCTTCTCAGCATTATTCAACTTCCATGAAGCAGTGATTAAATAATGTAATTGCTCATCAATGTGGGAAGGTAATCATAAGTTCAACTCGCTTCCTACTCTGCATGAAAGATTTTTCCTCTATTTTTTCAAAAAGTGAGTTAATCCACGTCATATTTCTGTTGTCAAAATGATGTGCGTTAGTTATTGCTGTAACTTTCAATTCTGAATATTCCTTGTGCAACTTAAAAAGACCTCTTAACTTCGTGGTGACATTCCTTGGGATAAAAATTTCTATAAGGAGTGAGTCTTTGCAGGGGAAGATGTGGACATCTTCACAATGCAGATTCTGCTCTCCTTCCAGGTTTTCTGCTCAATAACTCTAAACCAAAATTCAAACATTCATGTTTGCAGAATCATATAGGCTTTAAAGGAGAAGAAGCAGATCCAGAATTTTGCCCACAAATCATCCTCTTTATTTTATACACTAAGGAGTACAAGACAGAAATTGGGAATGAAATACCAATGTCTAAAAATAGCTTTTTCTCCAGTGTTGGCCACTTGACTTCAGTGGCATTAATTTTCTCTTACTATTTCACTAGTCCTCCTGCTATCTTAGAGGGCTAAAAAAAATCATCAAATATAGGATGATAGAGGATCATATCATTGCAAACCAGGGAAAAATTGACTGAGGGTTTTACAGAAAGTAATTTATTTTTAAGCTTACATTTTTCGTTTTTCAAACATGTTAACATCCACCAATATTTTAACTAGGGCATTTTTTTCTCTAGAGTCAGCAAACTAATAGACTATATTAAGCAATAGCATAAAAAGAACACCCGTGCCATAATGAGACAACAGAAGATTTCCCAAATGAATATAGAAAAGTAACATATTCCCTACCTTATCACTTTACCTTTTTGAAATAGTGAAGAAATTATAACAACGGTAGCTGAGAGGAGTGCATTTATTGGGACTTTCTTAGTCCTTTGGTAAATTATAGGGATATGTTTTATTTTACTTTGGCAGTTATAGTATAAGAGATCAAAGGATTAAAATCTTAATATTACTTTGAAAAATATCATATGAAGATGTTTTTTACATCAATGGGAAGCTGCACTGCTCAGGTCCTACCATCAGATCAGAGAGTAATACATAGATGGAAAGGATATGCCAAACACATGATAGAAAATCACTGCATAAACCCTCTAGTTATATATATATTTCTTGGCAGTTAATGACTTGTTGAATGTTCTGATGATTTAGAACGTTGAACACGTGGTTAATGAAGACTGCAAACATGAAAAGGAGTTCAGGTAGACAAGATAACTGTCTAATCAGCTTCACACCCTGCAAATGAAGTCTAACATTGGAGGACTTAAGGTATCACCCATACAATTTCAAAATCTAGTAAGAAGAAATTGAAGGAATGCAGGAGCTTTTCAAATTATTCTGTAAATTAAAATGGATGGCAAAGACTAAGCCTAAAAAGTGCACAGGGTAGTACGCAGAAGTTGATAAAGAGCATTCTAGAATACAAAATAGGGAAAATCTTGCCATTTTTCAATCACAAACAAACACTTATTAGAGAAAGGCAAGTAAAAGTGCTTTATCATAAATATTATGGAATTTTTCATTATATTGATTCTTCAGAATAATTATGCAATATGGCTCTAGATTCTAGGAATCTCAGATTGCATAGGACCTTTAAGAAGGTAAATAATTTTTAAATTTCAGCATAGATTTTTTTTTTTTAAACATCAATATGACACTGAAACAGGGCAGGCCACTAAGCAACTGTGCTTCTTTCCTTTTGGTTGGAAGCCATGCAAGACTGGAAGATTCCAAATGATAATCTCCCATAATCATACTTTGCTACTTGTGTTCCCATGTCAGGCACAAAACTATGAGGTCTCTCTTGTCAAAGATCCCTTGGCTGTGGTAGAAATTTGAGACTTTATCTGCAGTTAAATTCTTGTTCATTCTGTGAATATTTCTAAAGAGAAGTCAGCTGTTAAATTCTGGGTTTGAAAACATAAATCATCCCACTATAGTAACTCATACCTCAAATGTTACCCTGTGACATAATCGATCTACCTATTTATTACTTTCCTATTTTCTTTGGTTGTCTTCTAGAAAACTGAATTGCAGGATTTGACTCATAAGGAATTGTTTATCCTCTGTATTTGCTGAAAATATATTCCCACAGCATACTGACTGATGAATTAAAGGCTTAATAACAAAATTTCAAAACTAATTAAACCTTTATATGCTATATGCATCTACATTGTCAGAATATTTACTATACTGATTTTTCTGAATGCCAGCAAGAGCTTTGTAATGTGTGCTTACAAAATACATTTTTAAATTAACTTAAAAATCACAGTAAAAATTAATATCTGCACCGTCCCAAAGATTGTGCACTAAATAAGTCCTAAAATTAATTATGTATAATACATTTAAGATTTCCACAAAGAAGACCTTATTGAGATTAAATAAGAATGTTTTTAGTTTTTTGAATGTAGAGCGTCAGTACCAAGAGCAGTGGAACTTCCACATTTAACATCTCTGAAATGTCAATACATTGGGAATGCAGTAGTAAAATGTTGCAACATTGAGACCTTAATTCAGCAGAAATTGAAGATAGTTCATGACTTTTAATGGAGTTATGCCATACAGGGTGTAAATGAAATCATTTCAAGACAGGCAAAATACCCCTACTTTCTTGATAGTCTCCTTTGTCTGCATATAAAAAGATTATTTATGATAGAAATCTGGAATAGTTTTGAGCTAACACACAGAATAGAAAAACTAAGTTCTTTGTGAGGGAAAACATGAAGCTATGCAGCTGCTGCAGTTCAAGACTAGAAAGGAATTATTTTTGTAGAAAGAAACCTTAGAAGGGCACAGTCTATCAAGCTGTATTTTAATTAAAGCAAAAAACATGAAGGTGTAGAAACATTAGTTTTGTTTTTCTGTTTGAAAAAAAAAAACAAAACCACCAAAAGTACTTTATACTAACTAGGCTATTTAAGCTCACTTTTAGTCTCAGAAGGTTCAAATGAAATCTGTAAAATCTAAAAAAATTAAAGATGATAAATAATGATCTTTCTGGCTTCCTGAAATTTTTTCACCAAAAGTACTCTATTACCTCTCAGAGTACCTGAGATTCTAAGCAAAAATGAACATGATTCTTGCCATGCTTTAGAAAAACCGCATATCTTATCTCTGTACATCCAGAGACTGGATTGAGACAATACTTAGCAATTGCTGACAAAGAGATTTGGAAGCATCATGGACTTTTAAAAAAATGATTATTTTCAAAATTACTTTCAGTGCAAGAAACCATCTTCCACAAATCTATGATCTTTTAGGTCACATAGAATAATTCTTGCAAATAATCTGTGTGTGTGTGCATGCATACATATGTACACACATATATATGTATGTATATAATTGTGAATGTATTTCTGTGCACTCAGTCACATACTTATATGTATATCTATTATAATTATATAAACATCTCACCAGTCTGATCCTCTTTAAAGTTCTTGGAAGAAGTTCCTGACCAACAGATTGCTATGGCCTCCTTTGTGAAAGACTGAAAATGTAAAATCTCAATATTGGACAGCAGAAGTGAGAAAAGGAACAGCTCTGAGAGGCCTTGATCTAGCTAATAAAGAGCAAACACTAGCTTTAAGGCAGTCATAAAAGAATTCTACATGCTATAATATATGCTAGAGCTGAGCACCATGAGGCAATGCTATACTGCCTGTTTTACTTGTGATCAAATGGATTCAGCAATGTGAGGTGGGCAAAATACAAACCTCAGGGAGATCTGCATTTTTTCCTCTCAAGTGAAAATTATCAGGGTAAATTAAAACTTTATATAGAAAACAACAAACACCTAAGGAAAAAAATGGGTTTTAGTTTCCAGTTTTGAGTTTTCCATTAAAAAGATGTTACTGGCAAAACCAAAAGAAGACTTGAAAAATAACCTCCTCCAGAATTGGCATGGATTAAGTCCTTTAATGGAACTAATATGTCTTCTGGCTGAAAAGGATAGAACTCTGCCTCAGCTCATCATCACAAAGAAGGGATATTTAATCTTTCTGTTATCAAACAGAGGTCTTAGCAAAAAAAAATGCAATTTTAAAGTCAACAAACATTTTTTGGCTACCTGTTACTGAGGCTGAGGTTATCTCAGCAATATTTACAAAAAAGTAATTACTTACTGTTTTTTCTAGCTGCATGAAGGGTTCAGTATATATATTGTTTCCCTTGTACAAGGATAATTATTATGTGGTATGACGGAAAGTTTTTTATTCCCAGCAAACAGTTAGTTGGGATCAAAAATATCCTATCATTAATGCATAGCACAGCTTCAATTTTACTGTGGACAAAAAGAATTGAACATTACTCTTGTAAACTACAAGGATTTCAAAGGGTCATTGTACCAGCTGAATTTGGTGTCGTATTGTCCATCAGAAATGGCAGATGCTCCATTCTAATGTGAATATTATGGTCCTCCTGAAAACATTTTTTTTGTAATTGTAAGAAACATTTAGAATATGAACGGAAGATGCTGCGTTTTTTGAATTGTAGAGCTCAAAACAGGACACAGTGCTCCAAGTGCTGCCTGACCAGTGCAGGGCAGAGTGGGGCATTCATGTCCCTCTCTCTGCTAGTAATGCCCCTGTGCATGCAAGCCAAGATCCAATTTACCTTTGTGTCTGCACTGCTGGATTATATTCAGCTTGTTGTTGTCTACCAGGCCTCACAGGTCACTTTTGCCACAGCTGCTCCCCAGTCACACAGATGGTAGCCCACACTGGCTGCCCACTCTGCCAGTCTATCCAGGTCTCTCTTTAAGATGGCTCTCCCTTTCTGACATGTTCTCATCACCAGCTGCCGACTTTGGTGTTGATTGGTGAGGATACTTCCACCAAGAATCACAGAATCACAGAATGTGTAAAGTTGGAAGGAATCACTGCAGGTTGTTGAGTCCAGCTTCCCTGCTCAGGCAGAGTTTTTAAAGCATGTTACTCAACATTTTGTCCAAATGCTTTTTTTAATATCTCCAAAGAAGACCACATAACCTCTCTGGGAAACCAGTTCAAGGGCTCAGCCACATGCACAGTAAAGTTATTTCTCATATTCAGGTGACTAAGTTTCTGTCTTTTGCCTCTCATCCTTCGCTCAGCTCCACTGAGAAGGCAGAGACAGCGGGTTGAGATAACAATTTACTGAAAGCAAACAGCAGTGGAATAAAAACCACACAGTCACAGCAGCAATATTAATAACAAACGGATACAAAAGAGAAGGAGCTGCATCTCATCTGTGTTTGCTGCTTCCAAAGCCATGTGTCAGAGGAACAGGAAGGGACAGGTGACTCTGGCAGAGGGACAGAGTCCACAGCGTTGACCATGAGAGTCTGCAGCACTACCACAGCTGGCATCTGCCCAGAGGGAGAGAGGGAGCAAACTGGTACCTTTCCACCCTTTTCTTTCCCCTGAAACCCCAGCGATGAAATCAGTGGTATGGAATGTCAACCTGGCCATTCCCACACTGTTCTAAGCTCCACCCCCCCTCTGCAGCCCAGATGCCAATCCCAGAAAGTTCTAAACAAACATTAAAAAATTTCTGAACAAATATCAAATTTTCACAAGCATCTGGACAAATCTTCCAGAAGACAAAAAAAGTCACTATTGCCTCAACACTTTTTATATTTTTAATTTTCACAAGTATAATCAGATCGTGTGACTTTGTTTCTGAATAAATAGAAGCAAGAGAGACACACATTTGTAACTCTAGTAGTGAAAAAAGCTGTTTCAAGGTCAACAACATATGTTCATAAATGTATCTAGACACTTTCTTTGATCATGCCATGAAGTGCAGATTCTTGTCACTACTGTGAAGAAGAGTTTATTTCATCACTTTGGATATCTCAAAGTAGTTCCACTACTTGTGTCTGCTACCCTGTTTGGCCATAATCAGTCTTATTCAGGATTTTGTCAACTATTAAAGTTTCAAGGGCAGATGCAAGATGTTCAGAGCACTAAGGAAAATACAAGCAACATAATCTATTCACTAGGTTTTACCCTGATGTTCATCAGTAAGCAATAAGTTTTAAAACATCAGCTAAAATTTTCACAATTCCTTAAAAAGTCAATACAATAATTGTAATCAATAACTGTAGATTTCCTAGAAGCTCACTCTGTTTGTTTTTTTCTATTCACATACATACCAATCCAGCACACTGCTGATTCTGAAGGGTCATTTACTAGTTTCAGAGCAGTGACTTCTTGCTTTAATAATCCCCTGGAATCAAAATAGGTTTTTCTCAGGGTCCTCATGTGTGACCCTTTTAAACATTTATACACTGTAATCCAGTCCTTTTTCATCCTTGAAAAGAAGAAGTGAGAGCGTATTCAGCATTTGAAGTCTTTTCTAATAGAACTCCTAATCCCCAGATAAATCTTGTGACACACACATACCCGCCAACAGTTTCTGTCCGAGGTTGCAAACAATATGCCAGAGCTGAGCCTCTGTAAGCTGTGTAATTGAACCATTTCATGTCTTAAAATCCAACTATTCCATCTGCTTATGTTGAAGTCCTGAAGTCCTTGCTAGACTGCTTTGAGGAATCTTTATACAAGCATCACCAAAGATGCCATTACTGTAATCTTACATGACAATAGTTTAAGAAATAACAAAGAACAGGTTGTTATTGTATCTTGAATATCATATATACCAAATTTGGATTTGGAGCATGGAATTATAGAGCAATGAATAAAGACAAAAGTGTGGAACATGGCAGAAAATGTAGGAAAATTATCTTAATTATATCCCAGAGTGAAGAGGAAGAAATCTTTGTCATCAACACCCCTTTACCTTCTTTAAAGTACTTAGGATGCTGATGACTCAATGCAAACTTCCCCCAGTCAGCAGCCATCAATCCTGGCACCCAGTGGAAACATGGAAAGGCACAGAATACCTGTATAATAATTTAATGGTGATGTCAACTGGAGTCTTCATGTATTAGTATTATTTCTTTCTTTTTCTCTAGTAATTAAATCTGGTCTGAAAAGAATTCTTTGATTAGACCATTTTGGTTAGATTGTTATACATTGTTGTATTTCTTTATAAGGTATTTTCCCATAGCCTACATAAAATGCCCATTTTAAGACCAACAAATTATGGGGATTTAGGCAAGTTGAGATGTAATCTGGATATAAAAAGAACAAAGAGCCACAGGGATTCAGACTAGAAATCTCTGATAAACCTATGTACCTGGAAAGCTTTAAAAGAGGAATAGAATGCTTCCCAGTAGCCTAAATTTTGTAACAGCTTTTCTTCATGCTCCCTCCACTGTATATGTGGTATGAATTCTGTCTGGCTTTATTGGTTAGATCATTAATATTGTATTTAAAACAATGCTAAAAACCCAAGCACAAAAAACAAAAGCCTATTCTAACGTCACAGAGGTCACAATTTTTACACATCTTAGACTAGGTTTTTTTTATATTAATCATTATAATTCACTTTAACAATGTGACAAGTTCAAGAGTAGCTGAAGTATTCAGAAAGTTTAATAAGTGTATTTATTCCTTTTGTATTCTTTGCATTCCTAATCTACTCTTTCACACACTGTTTGCAATTTTAATTAAAAAACTGAAACATTGGAAAACAGATTAAAAACAAGTAAAATAAATTATTCTCTTTAATTGCCCCTTGATGTTATAATTTAATGGCAACATGTACCATTGGTCTGAAAAGCACAGACTAGTGTCTGTTGGAGTTAGGCATGTAGGAAAAAAAAATATATTCACTCTGAAAAAAAATAAATAAATTGAAGAATGTTGTAGCCAGTGTTTATCCTGGTACAAGCAGCAATACAGAGAACTGATTCTCTCTTTCCAAAACTGAGTGCACGCAGCTGCTCAAAATGAATTAATTTTTTTGTTCCTAAATCAAGCCAACATGCCCAAAGTCAAATATATATTTATTGAAGTTCTCAAGTGAAACCATTTAAAGAGAATGACTACCTAAAAAACATTAGATAATGGAATGGAGCACACTGAAGAACACAAACACATATTGCAAATCTGTTCTTACAGCTGGTTTTACTACACTGGAGTTCAGCCAGATGGAGGGGAAAAACTCATCCAGATTGAGGCCCCATTCAGGCAATCCCTGAGATTTCTATCCTCTTAGCAGGGGCAAACTGAAAACTACTGCAGTTCACAATCTAAGTTGATGAGCACCGTATTTCTGTTTAGTCTAATAAAGTTTTTGATGTTCTGTAACAGTATGTAGACACAACTACTCACCTCATTCCCACAGGGTAAACACAGGCAATTTATGACATTATAAAATAATTTTTCCAAAATAAACACAAGTAGAGCAGCATCATAATTTTTAATTAATTTAATATTATTTACGTGTAGAAAAGTATAAATTATTTGCGATGTAAGAGAACAGGGACTCAAAAAGTAAACCATTAGAGAAAATAATGGGTTTTAAAATAATTTTTTCTAAAACAGAAAAGTTGATTGCAAATTTTAGTGATTTGCTTTAATATAGGATGGTCTTCCTAATATATGATTTGTAACACTTCAGATGAGGAACATTAGAAATATCTAGACTTCTTTTTAAGAAGCACACATTATGCTTCCATAAGCTAAATGGAAGTACCTGGTGATTCAGTTTCAGGGAATGCTATTACTCATTAGTCTTTATAGGAAAGTTCGAGCCTGAACAGAGTATTTAGGTAGCAGAGTTGTACACTCCAGATCTACTTCATTTCAAAAAACATCAATTATTCATATCTTTTAGTCCTAGTCTTTGAACAAGGCATGGCTGCAAAACTTAGCGATATTATTCATTAGTAATGACACCTCTTCATGTTAGAACTATTGGCTAATATACAATTTAGTAATCTAAGAATTCCACTAAATCAACAAAAAACCTCAAACCTGCCATTGAAATTTCCTAAGCTGCCACACATTTCTTGTGGTATTGGCAAGCATTTATGAGAAACTATGGAGGGGGAAACAAGAGGCAACATAGGCAACACATTCCTATCAGACCCCTGACTAGATATTGAAAGAAGGGTTTCCTGCTAAGGACCTATCAGTTTGCATTAATTAGTTTCTTGCCCGAGGAAGACAGATTCTTCGTTTCCATGACTCTTGAAGTATTTCAATTCAGAGTATTTCTAAAACTAAAAAAAAATGGCAATAAAAAAGTTTCATTTTTTTAGGACAGCTTGTGAATACCCTCTGATGCCCAGTCTGCAGTTCTACTTCACAATACTCCTACAAATGAAGGAATTATAGTAGACTTCTGTATCCAAGGGCCAGATAACTTTCTCTAGGTGAAAATTAAAAAAGAGTATCTTTAAGCTATGCCTTTTGGGAGAATAAGCAACTGGGGTTTTTTGTCTTTTTGGGGCAATCAGAAATCATACGGAGTTCAACATGCACAACTACCAGATTCTGCACCTGGAATGGGGCAACCCTGATCGTGTATATAGTCTAGGGAATGGAAGGGTGGAGAGCAGCACCATGGAAAGGGACCTGGGGGTCCTGGTTGATGGCAAGTTGAATCTGAGTCAACAGTGCCCTGGCAGCCAGGAGAGCCAACCCTGTCCCGGGGGACATTAGGTACAGCATGGCCAGCTGGGCAAGGGAGGGGATTGTCCTGCTCTACCCTGCACTGGGGCAGCCTCACCTGAAGTCCTAGGGAAATTTTTGGGCACCACAATATAAAAAGATCAGCTATCAGAGAGTGTGAAGGGACCAATTAAAGATGGTGAAGTGTCTGGAGGAGAAGCCGAATAAGGGGTGGCTGAGGTCACTTGGTCTGTGCAGGCTGGAGGAGACTGAAGGGGATCTCATTGTGGTCTTCAGTATTGTCAGAAGGAGAAGCAGAGGGATAAGAACCAATCTCTTCACTATTGTGACCAGTGACAGGACTCCAGGAAATAGCACAAAGATCAGTCAGAGGAAGTTTAGGTTGGATATCAGGAAAAGGGTTTCCACTAGTGTTGTGTATGGAGGCGTGTTGCCTGGGAAGTCTGAGTCGCTCTGCTTCATAACACACCAGAGGGTGGCTGAGCACTGGAACAGGCTCCCAGGGAAGTGGTCACAGCACCAAACCTGTGTGAATTCAAGGAGCATTTAGATAATGCACAGAGGAACAAGATGGGCTCCTTGGCATGTCCTGTGGACTAGGAGTTGGACTTGATCCTGATGAGTGTCTTCCACCTCAACATATTCTATGATTAACCACATGCCAGTATAGCTGGTTTTACAAAGACAATATTCAGAGGATTTGATTTTCTGAATATTTTTTCCCAACATACTATATATTCAGGTTATTATCTTTCAGACAAGGTTACCATGTTTTCTAAATAGTATATACACTTATTAAGCTGGCTGAACCTTAATCTTTGTCTATAAAGAATAGGGACTTCTGATTATTTTTTTATTCTTCTCGCAATCTGCTTTTGTGCTCCCCATATTCTCAGTGTCTGAATACAGCCATGCCTTTTGATGTTTTTGATGTAGTTTCCAAAAAAATAATTAAAAAAGGGAATTCAGTATATCAAACTATGCAGCGCAATATTCTCAAGCTTAATAAAGAAACCAAAATCCACTAAAAGGTCATTCAAGCTATAACAGTCTTTATCTGAGTTAGAAATATTTTTCTCTCCTTTCTTTTAACTTTGATAGTACCTTAGACTGTGTTGTTTGCTTTGGGTAGAATTCAATAGCAGATTTCCTGGATACTCAATTGCTTTATAAAAGTTGTATACCTACTTGATGGGGAGAGAATCTCAAAAGCAAAATAACCATATTAAATTTGTTCTTTCTTGAAGAGAGAATACTATGTTTTAATAAATAAATTGTCATTTTTATGATGAAGCTACTCAAGAAGGAAAATGTAAAATAAATTTTAAATGGAACAAAGATTTAAAAAATTTAATCTAGGGATCCATTCTAGCATAGATACAATCAACAAAGACCTATACCCTTTAGTGGGGATGTAGATAAAATGAAGTAAGAGATATACTCTAGGCTTTTGATGTCTTCTATATTCTACACAGTTACTAATTTGGGCTTTCATTAACCTTACAGGCCACAAAATGAGCAATGCAATAGCAGGTCTTTCATATATTTCAAAGAAGGCTCATTTCTCCTTATGTGCCTGCCAAGGTACCTAGTCTATATCTAATTCCATTGCTATCAGTTAATATTTAGAGTGAAAAAGGAAAATAATGTCATGCTCTAAATGCATGGATAGACACTTGTATGCACATTGTATGTAAAATTCTCTAGGAAATTAGCTTTCCTTCCATGCACAGTGAACCCAGGACTGACAAATGGTATGAACTTTCTTTCCAGAAAAGTTATTCCATGAACTTGCCCTCAAACCATGAGATGTTACAGCAAATAAAGCCTTAAGTCATTCATATGTTGAACTCAACGCTCCAGCAATGTGGCTGTACCTTGTGCGTTAGCCAACTACACATGCAGATGCTCACAGCGTTGTTTTGGACTGTTTCAGCCCAAACTTTCAAGCTGATAAAACTGCCTAGCAGTCACATGACTTAGGAATAAAAATTGATTACTGCTTTTGAACTGGAAGTTCTCTCTGCACTTGTAGTCTTGCCTACAATTCACTATGAAATACAAAATATATGACTAATTAAATAAAAGTGGCTGGAAAAAAAAAAAGCTTTTCAAGGAAAAACCATGCAATAGTATTATATGTCAATGGTTTTTGTTGTTAATTTCCTTCTTAACTTGCAAGATTCATGAGGTAGAAGGGACACGGCATTTTTCTGCTCAAATGGGTGATAGAATAATATCCTAGAAGTAAGGGATTGTAATAAACTTGACATTTAGAAAAAGAAGGAAGCAACATGGTGCACAGCTTGGACAGTCAGATCTTAACAAGCAGACAGATTTTAGCTCCTATATTCATATTATTATTATTACTATTATTGTTATTATTATTATTATTATTATTTTAATAAGGTGCACCTCTAAGAGGAGCACCACTGAATTCTGGGTGTGGGAACGTGGGAACTGTATCTTTCTGCAACTTTGCAGTCCTTCCTGAAACTGCAACATTCATTTATGGGTTTTTTTTTTCATAGCTTTCTGAATTTCTCAAGTGTCTCTCTGCCCTTCTACATAAGGGAATTGTAACACTCAAAACAGAGTTTTGGATATCTCTCTGAAATTCACACTCTAGGCCCAATTCTTCATTTCTTCATTTCCTTCCCCCTCCACCCCCTTCCCCCATGTGTGGAGTACAGCAGCAGGAAAAATATTGTTCTCAAATGCATGGGTGGTATGTGTATGTGTGTGGTAGGGAGTGGGATTTAGCTTTGTGTTCAGGCCTTTGAAAATTCTAACTCATATTCAATTTCCTACATCAGCTCTTATTCTCAGCAAATTTGGCACTTAAATACCACGGTCACACTGATTCTCTTCTGCAAGTGTTGCTATTATCAGCTCTGTATTGATGAGAGAGGAGGGCATTTTTGGACTCCTATTTCTAAACATAAAGCTTTGATAGCAGCAGTTTTCTCCTGACTTTTGAACTCTGAGATGCAGGGAGCCAGAGAGAATCAGCAGTGCTGGAGCAAGCTGAATAACGTGCTTTTCTCCTCTGTGGTTCAATGACATGATGCAAGAAGACAAGACATCAGGGCTGTAATCACCACTGCTTTTTGACAGCCTGAAAAATGCTTGAAAATACTCTAAACAGAACACATCTTCAACTGGCATGTGACAGAGTCTTTCTATTAAAGTTTACAAAATACTGCTCACTTATACAAGCTGATAATAAGAATAAAACATCCATTTTATTTTTTTCTTTCCTGTCAAGTACAAGAATTTATAATGAACCTGAAAAAAATGTGACCTCTGTGTGAGTAAAGAAAGCAAAGGCGTAAGTTTTGTCTTATTTTATATCCTGACTTTCACTTGAGTGGATATGAGATTTTAAATTTACAGCTGCATATCTACATTTCTAGGCCATTAACTTACTCACACATGGCACACAGTTGATTCTTGAGGCTCTCCTGTACATGGCCAGGAGTTGGGCTTTGACTATATTTGTGGGTCCCTTCCAACTCAATATATTCTATAATTTTATGATTTACACACAAGAAATAGACTTTGCCTGCAAAAAAAACCACATTGAGACAAACAGAACACAATTACCATTAGATGTTGTGGGGCTTTTTGGGGATAAGTAAAGCCAGATTTATTTAACACTATGACCTGCATGTCCTCAGAAATGACACTTACACAACCTTGCTCTAAAATGGCTAAATCCAATGTTTCAAAAAGAAAAGGGAAGTCATGCTTAAATTATGACAAAACTTAATTTGGAAAGAAGTATATTAAAAGGCTTTAAATGTAGATTTATCAGCAAGTGACTGACTGTGTTTTTGGATGCCTAGAATGGTAAAAATAGTCTCTAATTGTTATGGCATGAGTTATTGAGTACTGTGTTTAGTTCTGGGGCCCCCAGTGTGAGGAAGATATGGACCTATTTGAGTGGGACCAGAGGAGGCCATAAAGGTGATCAGGGACTGGAGCATCTCCTCTTTGAGGGCAGGATGAGAGTTGGGGGTGTTTAGCTTAGAGAAGAGAAGACTTCCAGGAGACCTGATAGTGGTCTGCCAGTACTTAAAGGTGGCCTACAGGAAAGATGGGTAGGGACTTTGTTTTGAGATTTGACAAATTGTATTGTAATTGTGACTGCTAGTACTTATACTCAATTGTACTGAAAAGTTTCTGCTTCCAAGCCTTTAAAATAATTATATAGCTGATTATATGGATTCAAGCCTAAAGTTTTTGTCTAATTAATGGTTTCCTAGTTAATGGCACATTTAAAAGTATTGTATAAAATTCTGGAAAGGTCTGTCAGGTTAAAGGGTTTGAGAAGGCTTTTTTTTTGTGAATTCTTATTTATCAAATCATGGGCTTTTTTTTTCTTTTCTCATGCTCCACCAGTGAAGAGGTATTCAAAAGAAACTGAGAGGGAGCACAGGTGGAACAGGTGACCCAAGCTGACCAAAGGGATATTCCACATCACAGATCATCATGCCCAGTAAACTGGGCAGAATTACCTGGAGGAGGGCCAATCTGAGTTTGGGGAAAGTGTATGGCATTAGGCAGGAGGCAGTGAGCAATTATAGTGTGCATCATTTGTTTTTCCCTTTTTATAATAATTCTTATTATCATTTACCACTATTACTGCATTTTATTTTGTTTTACTTTCCACTAATAAATTGGTCTTAACACAAAATTTTACTTAGATTCTTCTCCCCATTCCACCATGGTGGGAAGGAAGATGAGGGCACTGAACAAGTGGCTGAATGGAGATTAATTTTTATTTGCATTTAAAACAACTGTACATTTTCTGGAAGCCTTTGGATTAGATGTTCTCAGGCAGATTGGTTTGTAAAAAAAGTGAAAACCAAAAGTCCTCTTCAGAACTGTATGCTGTCCATCTGATCCCATGTTCTGCTTCTTCTTTTATATCTTTCCCTTTATATAATACCCAGTTTGTAAGGTCCTCTACATCACTTGCTTTTTCTAAAATATATTTTCATATCAATTTGTCCTGGCATTATTTAACTTAGACTATATATAAAATTCAATAAATAATAAATAAAAAAAAGATATATGCACAAATGCCTTGCAAATACTTTTTAAAAAGTATTTTAATTACTCTTACTTTGATTATTTGGTTTTATTGCGTGGCAGAAGAAGGTCTTTTTTTTGTAGCAGTAGTCTGATATACCACTTTTGATGCCAAAAAGTAGTAATCTAAAGCCTCTGTCACTTAAAGCTATCAGTTGTTACCAATTATCAGTTGTTAACAGTTGTTTCTTCATGAGACAATATTTTAACAAATCTTTAATCTTAATGGACTTTAGTTTCTAATTTGGTTATACTCTTGTGTCTTAAAAGAGGAAATCTTCTAAGCCAAGGTAATGAATCTGTGATAGTCGTTTCCTAAAATGTATCAACATCCTTATTTTAAATTTATACAAAGAAATTAAAGTTAAGGACTAAAAATATAATTTTATATTATTAAATCATTGCCTCACTGAAACACCTATGTGATGAAACAGAAAAAAGATTCTGTTCTTTTCTTCTTTAATTTACTTTCATATATTTGACTCTTAAAGATGCCACAGAATTGGCCAAATATGTTCCTGCAAAGCAAAGGGGTTTTTTTGTTGGTTATGTAATTAGAAAAGTCCTCTATTAGGCAAGTTGGAGGTCAGATACTATATTTAACATTTCCTTATTTAATTCACTGAACTAATAAACGTAATGATAAACTTAAGTTTGTATTTTTGAGCCTGAGCTCTCTCTGTATATGCTCAAAAATGTGTAACTTGGAGCTGGTAAGATGTTACACTGGGGTAGTATGTAACTTTCTCTATAGAAGGAACAAATTTGTGTGTCACTATTTGATGTTACTTTTACTGTGAGAGGTACTGTTCCTGATTTTTCTGGTGCACCAATATAACTAATACTCTACTGATGACCAAGAACAGTTTTTGCTGAAAAGTCTAAAAGGAGTCACAATGCATTTCTTCTCATTATTTGGGTTGTGTGTATTACACTTATTAACTTTGAAAAGCCAAGTATCTGATCCTTTCGGTCAGTCAGATTTTCCATCCTGGTTTCTGAAGCCTATTTACTAATTCATTGACTGCGGAGATTTTTTTTCTTAGATGCCAAAACAATTCTGAAAAATTTCCAGCACGTTGAATTGTCTCATTTTTGAGTAACTGTACACATATATTGGTACATATAGTGTTGTGTCTTATATGTGATATATGTATGTCTAGATATGTAGATTATTTTGGATCAATTAAAGAATTTTTGCATTTTACTCCTAGGTAATGGCACCAGTTCTTTGGCTAAAATCTTGCATGTTGCTACTTGTTCATGTGCTTTCTCACTCAAAGAGCAATTTATTTAAAGTATTTTTTAACTGTCTTGAAAAGTTTTAGTATGAAGCTTAGACTACAGGAAATATGAGGACAAAACCCTCTAACAGCTTGTAATGTTCTAGCAGCTGCTTGTAATGATGCTTATAGTAAAGAAGATGGAAATTGTATTCTTCAGAGGGATCGTTTCAATTTTAATGTTTAAAATGTAAAACTTGAGTAAATCCTCCATTTCCTCAATTAGCTATAGAATCTAATATTAATCTTGAGTTGAAACAACGTTAAAAAAACATGTCTTGAATATTATATAATCAAAAGACCATGCACTAATCAACAGAAAATTAAAATCTAAAGAAATTCAAAATGTTCTGGAGTATATATACTGCACACTGCTAGTGTTCATTTTAGTCTTTTGTTACCTGAATGAAATGGAGTATGTTGGAAGACCAGAAAAACTGAATAGGTTTCATCAAATAACAGAAGAAAACAAGAGAAACAAACCATAAAAGGGCAATTTTCATAGTGACATATAAAAAGACATTAAATTGATGACTTTGATTTAGCACTTACTTCAGCCTGTGCATTCATAGGAAAACTATTAGCTTGGGGTTTTCTGTTTCCAAGAGAAGGCTTTTACTGTAAGAGAATGAACTTGAATAAGAAGTAAATAAACTATTTTTCTCATAATGGAAGTGACACTTCTGCTTGACTTTCAGTAATATGTATTTTTCAAGTGATCATAGCATTTAGAATGGTTAATATATCTCAGGATTGTTTTCTTATGGGCGAAAAAAATAGACATCTTACAAAATCCCAGCAAATGGACAAATAAAGGCATGATAGGGAAAACAGATATAATAATCATTGATGAGACATAAGAGTTTCTACTTTGTTAAGACTCATACATATAAATAAAGTAGTTAAGCTGCAAGATCAGCAAACACTCTTTTGAAATATTTTCTTAGAAGTCTGCCAAGGGAGATGAGATCCTTCATTTCCAGATGAAATTGCAGTTGGCAGGAGGTTGTATTTTCCAAATACAGTGCTGGGCTTCTGTGATGAAATACTGGCTCTTTAGAAGATGGCTGTTTGATAAGAAGAGACAAGATATGATATAGTTTTTTTATTTATTTTCTTTAATCTCTTAATACATGATAATGGACAATGAAAAGAGCAACATACAAATACAAAAGAAACTCCTAACTTGATAGCAACAACAACAATTTTAAAAGTACTATTTTGCAAAGAGATAATGTGGGGGGAAAAGCACTAAATAAAAGAGAATTTCATGCCTTTGATAAAATCTTCTCTTAACTAGCAATTGAAAATACAAAATTAATAAATGTGGAGTACTGAAGACAGTTAAAAATTGGCCAAAGTATTTTAGTCACATTGATTTCCTTGAGAGACGGAATGATCAGTTTTCCTAAAAATTTGTCCCACATGGCTAAGAATCTAAATACGGACGTGACTTTAATCTGAATTTCCACATATTTTTCTAAGTCCTCTCTTATTTTGTTTTCTGCATTAAACAGATTTCAGATGAATGGGCACATACTCTAAGTGACGTTTTGAAGCGGCAATCACTGAATCATGTTAATTCAAAATAGCTATCTAGGTCTAGTTTCCTCATAGGTATTTCAGGAATAGTATCCTGTCTACCTTGAAAACTGAAACTAAATTGATGAACAAACTTCTAAGCTTGGAGCTATCTCCTTTTAAATATGATTTGTCAGGCTGTCTCCCAGAATTCAAGAGAAATTTTCCATATAGATGCAGAGTGCAGTAACACTTCTGACACATTTTTTTTTACTTCTACTTGACCTCAAACTGACATTGAATTTACACAGGTGAATGGAGCATTATGTATCTGAGGGTAACTATCACTGATGACAAATATAGTAAAAATATAAGAAGGTTTTCTACACAAGAAGCAAATATAAATTGGAACTGCATCTGCTGCGTAGCCGGTGGGAAGTGATGGGTGAGAATTTATTTCTCAAAGTACATTAGGCACTCTAGAGTATCCCTGGTGACTTTAGAGCTTTAGAGTACAAATATAAGCTTTTGGGTTAATTTAACTTTTAAAATAATTTTTCCTGAATTTAGATATTTTCGTGAGTATCTGTACCTATTTTCAATGAAAACAAGTTCTAGATGAATTTTTTCCTAAGTAAGTCTTTGGTCAGAATGTCACTGCAAACATGCACCTCAAACAGGTATTCCAGAAGTGATTGGATGTTCACATTTATAGCTAGAAGAAGGAGTTATCAACAGTAATGGAAAACATAGTTTTGCTCCTTTCTTAAATGAAGATTAATTAGATAACAAGTGGACAACTTCTGGATAGTTGGTATCTCCTGTAAACATAGGAAGTTTGAATTCTGGGAAATTTGAGCTTTAGTTCCAGATGTCAAAGGAAAGAAGTTCTCCTTAGTTGTGTAAGCAAATAAATAAATAAATAAATAAATAAATAAATAAATAAATAAATAAGGCGGGGGGTGTGTGTGTGTGTGTAATTTTAGATGTGTTGTTATATTTCCAGAATAAAGTTGATTTCAAAAAACTTCTTTGGTGAATATGCTGGAGGCATACCATCCTTTTCCAACAGCATTCTGTATAACAAAGTATCTTTTGCTGCTATGACTAAAGTAGATTAAAAGAAATCCCAACTATCTCAATGTTTGAAAAAATAACAGCTACTAGAATAAAAAGAATGCTTGTGAAATTTACAGAATCTGTTCTAGGAAATCTACTAAGGGTTTAATTTGGGAGGTAACTGTGCTGTATTTTCAGCAGTAGAGGATGTCACAACTTTTAAACTCAATTGTAGGAAATTTCTCCTTATACTCATGCTATCTCACCCATATCTTTTTATGTAATAAGCAAAGTTATGTAAGCTTAGAGAAGCAAGAAAATGGTCTTTTTTTAACTGGACGAGAGGAGTAGTAGCAAATAGCATGGTAATGTTTATTACTTGAAAGTCAGATTAAACATTGAAGAGTAGGAAGAAGTGAGTAAGATATTTATAGTGAGAGAAAAAGTGCAAACCTTGGAGGCCCTGAAGATCAGTATATAACTTTCCTTCATTTTTGTTCTAGAAATTATGTCCTTTACAGAGCAATAAAGTCTGCTAAAAGAAAAGGGCCTCAAGGAAGTTTTGAGCCTAATTTAAATGGATCTGTTTTTCAGGCCATTTATTCTCATTCATATTTTTTTAACATTTAATGAGTCATTCTAATTCTAATTATATTTAAAATATGGATTAATAACTTCCCCTGTAAGCTTCTTTATTCTTTATATATTTGATCATTGTAAAAGAAATATATATATACATGTTTCTTACTTCCAGTTTATTATAATATAGCATATTTCAGTGCGTACAATTTATCAAAAGAACCAGCATTAACAAATTTTCACTTATATGATCTGATTCCTTTCATGATTCATAAAAACATTTCATAGTCAATTTTTCTCAGTTCTAATACTGATTTCTTTCTAATATTCTGCTAACAGTGTTGATTAAAACACTGCATTTCTTTCCTCTGAGTATGTACCATCTCTTATCCAGAAAAGACTCCTCATAATGTTTTGTGCTGGTTTTGGCTGGGGTAGAATTAGTTTTCTTTACAGCTGATTGTACGGCGTTGGGTTTGGGTCTGGGCTGAACACAGGGCTGTTAATGTACAGATGTTTTTGTGATTGCTGAGCAGGGCTTGCACAGAGCCAAGCCTTTTCTGCTGCTCATACTGCCATGCTGGCAAGGAGGCTGGGGGTGCTTGGGAGGTCAGGGGGAGACACAGCTGGGACAGGTGACCCAACCTGACCAAAGGGACATTCCAGACCACATAGCATCATGCTTAGTGTATAAAGTGAAGGGAAGAAGGAGGAAGGAAGAAATGTTTGCAGTGATGACATTTGTCTCCCAAAGTGACTGCTACATGGGATGGGGCCCTGATTTCCTGGAGATGGCAGAACTACTGCCTGCCCATGGGAATCAGAAAATTAATTCCTTGCTTTGCTTTACATGTGTGCATGGCTTTTGCTGTTCCTATTAAACTGTCTTTATCTCAACCCATGAATTTTCTAGCTTTTGCCATTCCAATTCTGCCCTTGATCATGCTGGTGGGGAGGTGAGTGAGAGGCTGCGTGGGGCCTTGGCTGCTGGCTGGAGTTAGACCAGACTGACAAAGTAAATTATATTTGTGGAAGGAAAATAGATGTTGTGATACTGCTTTTTTACTAAAAAAAGCCTTTCAAATGGGAGTGATTTTAACTTGTACTTACTTTTATTATATGAAATGGCCATGGTGTTCATGAAAATCAGATTATATTGTCCAGTGGCATAAGAGTAATTTCACATTTCTTTAAAGTGTGTTCCAGGCCCAAGTCTCTTGCATGTACAGGGCTGCTATCAGCTGTTCTGACTAGGGCCTTTTGTGTGTGTGTGTGTGTGTGTGTGATTCACATCACAGAAGTCCCCAAATAATAAAATGTGTTCTTCAGCTATTCCATGTGTGAAAGGAAAAAGATCACTCATGTTTCTTTCAATGGGTCATTTAAAATTATTTTAGTTTAAATAAATTGGAATTTCAGGATTACAAAATATAAATCTGTGCTGGAATTTTTTTTTAATCTGACAGTAATTTATATGATTTACAGAAGATAAATATTCACAGTCAAAACTCTTAAAACCAGTAGTATTCTCAATAAACACCAAGAGAAGGAATTAACAGAAGACAATGAAGTAAAAATCAAGAACTACCAGGAATTCATTCAGACTAATACTCATAGATGGCATAGATGTAATTTCAACTTGAGGACTAAGAAGCAGAAAAAAAACCTTGCTGTATCTGTTGAAAGAAGGTAGGACATCATGGTTTTCCAATGTCTTTCTGACGTCTCTCACATAGAAGTGAAACTGTGGTATTTAAAAAGAATAAGAAGAGTTTCCTTCCTTCTTTACGTCTTTTGACATTTTGCTTCTCCTAACAATATGAAATCTATTCAGAGATTTCTTTCTTTTTCAGGTCTACTAATTATTCAGCCATCATCAGCTATTGTTCATAAATCGTTTAAAGCAGCAGGGAGTCACTAAAGCAGATGCTTTGATTTCTTTCTAAAATTGCAGGTGTCTACACAGTTCAGCAGTCATTACTGTGTAAGGTCACTTAGTGATGAGATGTAAAGAAGTGTGGGCTGGGAAAGTATAGACTGAAGAGAAAAATGCCTAAAACATCTCTCAAAAGCCCTATGCTTCAAGGTGCTGAGCACCTCCCAAAAGACTAACAACTTCTATTTAAATGCACCTGATTTAAGACTGAATACTTCTGAGGACACACTCAGAGGGTTCCAGAAAAAAAATGCCTCATTTCAGAGTTGGTTATTTTGCATAATCGAAATGGTGGTTTCATTTTTTTTTCACTTAACTTACACATTTTTGTTTCAAATAGTTTTAGTTTGAGGGACAATGCAATTATATTGAGGAGTCATTTTTCAACCAAATGGAAATAGTCATTCTACCTTAATAATTAACATGATTGTAGAGTACTTAAATTTTCAAAAATATTTGACAATGAGGACCTACCTTAATCTAAACATTGCTGTATTTTCTAAAATGCTGAGCCCAGAGGCTAAGTGCTAAGCACCCAGTGTGTAAGAAGTGACTAGTAGCCCACATGGTGAGGTGGATCAAAACAAAACTGATTTCAGTATATGGCCTCTATAAGATTTTCAAGATACATTTTGACAAGCAAAATCTAAAGATATTAGCAATTCCTTTCATAATTTAAGCTTTTTATTGTCATAAAGGAAATACAACAATAAAATCCAATTAAAAAATTTCCAGATTTGTCAGCCATTTTGTCCTGCTTTAGATCTGGAATATTTTGGTAATATTATTTCTACAGTTGTTTTCTGTTTCCTGTAGTTGTTTTTTTTTACTTCTACAGTCTCGTATGGCACAAAACTACAGTATGGAATTCAGTAGAAGCAATTTCCCCATAGAAGTTTCACTTTGGAAAGACAAGACATGCATGCATGCCTGGGACTGTAATTTTTCCAGCTGAGCGACAGAAAGAGCTACTGCCTACTACTATTGCAGGATCTTCTTGAATCCTCAGTATAAAAATAGTCTCTCTGTGCAATTGTCTTAGATGTGCTTTTATTTCCTTAGTCTTGTACTGCCATACTATTAGTAGTATTTATTCTATCGTCAAAACTAGATTCCCAGGCTTTCAATAAGTATAGGTCAGCATTTTAGAGAATTCATTTTCAATGTTTTTTTTCCTGGGAAATTCTAGAGAGATGTGAAAAATTGTGTTCAGGAAGAATTGTGTTCAGGAAGAGTGTAATCATAAAACAAACAAAGCAAATAAACTCTCAGTAGGCTTTCTTTCATTCAGTGAGTAAGGTATACCAATACTGGGAATTTGCTGTCTCACATCAAAAGTTGGAAACAACTCTGTAGTTAATTTCCATTAACTTAAGTAATTTATAAATAGAACACTCTCAGAAAATGAAAATGTCTTAAATATAGTTCTGTTAATCAAAATAAACCACAAGTGTACATTGATTTGATTATTTCATTATTTGTGTGTTTTTACATGGAAGAAAGAAGAAAGCAATAACATATGCACAGGAGAAAAAGATACTCAAAGAGACTGAAATTTTGGGCTAAAAAAATTAAACTTTTTTTAAAGAGTGTTTGTTTTAAAATATATTAAAAAGCATTTTCTCAATAACTCCATTCTGAATGCAGTTTTGTAACTATTGCATATTTAAGTTTTGGGTTTTTTTTCCTTCTAGGTCAGAACAGACAGGTTTTCTCTGACCTTAAAATTTGCATATAGCCTTTTACTAGATAACATCAGTTGTTGGTGAGATGCCTTTAGGGCATACAGGAAAGGAAATGTTGAACACAATAAAAAGAAGAAAATGTTTGATTAGTAGCAAACAAACTATTTGTCAGAAAAGACTGCATTTTTTTTCTATTAAGCTGCACTGAAACAGCTTATTAGGGAGAGAATTTTAGTTTTCAGCTTGAATGATGACTTTGATATAAATATAAAATGACTAGAAGCAACATCCCCTAGTGATTCTCAGCATTGCTTGACATATATTTTTCTTGACTTCTCTCATCTTATTAGAATGTCCTATGAAAAAGTGCTTTCCTATAAATTATTTTTTCTCAACTAAATGTCCATCTGACTGATGAA
The DNA here is from genome assembly GCA_013398595.1 of Tychaedon coryphoeus. Classification (NCBI taxonomy): domain Eukaryota; kingdom Metazoa; phylum Chordata; class Aves; order Passeriformes; family Muscicapidae; genus Tychaedon; species Tychaedon coryphoeus. The sequence continues at coordinate 339,196 of WBND01000634.1, read as the reverse complement.
ATAGTTAATTCCAAGCATATGGATAATTGACAATGACCTTGATGATTTGAAGTTTTCAAAGCCCATCAGAAAAATTTCAGAGAGAAATTTAAATAATTAAAGGGTAGGCATGTGTTAGTCACTGAAATCTGAGTCCAAGGTACATTTTTTGAATGACATATTTTTACACATAGATAATCTATTTCTTCTATACATATATATCTTCTTCCCCTTAATTTCAATTTCTTTTCACTCAGCCATGCTGGTCTCATGCTATCCTTATTTATATTCCAAAGGATTGAGAGCTCTTGTACTCTGTGGAAAGAATCCTTAAAGATCTAACAGCTATATTCTTCCCCTTTATTTCTGAGAGCAGCTACCCAGGGTGTCCTATTGACTAACTCCTTGAAGATCTGGAATTTTGCTTTGTGAAGGGTCAGGTTGCTGAGTTTGCTCTTCACTTGACCAACATCCCTCAGATCTGTGAACTCCAGCAGTGCATGACCACTGCAGCTTCATCCTCTGTACTTTTCCTCAGATCATAGGAAGGACAAAATTGGTAAGTCAAGAGAAACAAAGCAACTCTCATTCTCACTCTTCCATAAAATCTATCTCTGTACCATAAGGCTTTGCTTTTAGAGAGACCACGGGGATGCTTCAGCTAGGTTTTCAACATGACTTTTGGAGTCTCGCCACTGTCATCATTGCAAAGGACAAAAGAAATGAAGAGAACTGGAGACTGTGGATTCCTAAAAAAGATTGCCAAATAGGAGAGGCAATCAAGAACAAAATTAGGTTCTTATGATATATTTTATGATTCACATTTCGCTTGCTAATTCATTTACCAAAAAAAGGTGTATTCTTAATATGATTATATAATGATTGTGGAAGACAAATTACATGACTAACATTTTGCATCACAAACTATGCATGGAGTTTTGAAGGTGTTGAATATTCAGGAAATAAAATCATGCTGTCAGCTCAAATAAGGAGGAAACATATGCTTTAGGCAAAAACAACACAGAGGACATAGTGATGCTGTAGAGGCTATAGGAATAACACATTAGTTACACTGATGAAGTAAAACCAGCAGCAGCTTAGTCACAGTCATTTTAATCTAAACCCTTTCTGTACTCTTTTCTGTCTGAAGAGAGTTGTCTTGGTAAACTCATTTGAAAATACTAAAATTTAAAACAAAGCAATATTTATGTCACAGGAAAGTTAATATAACAAGTAATTTTTAAGAGAGATATACTAAATAGTGTTTAAATTTATTTTATATATATACAGCATATCTGCATCTTGAATCCATGGTTTATGCAGTCAAGAAGAGAGATTAGCCTCTTCTTATCATGGAAGGGTAAGATTTAAAGGGACCATGGTGGGTAGTCTTGTTTAAACTCCCTGCTCAGGCAGAGTCCTCCTAGAGCACATGGCACAGGATTTTGTTCTTGAAATATCTCCAATGAGGAAAACCTCACAGCCTCTCTGGGCAGCCTGTTCCAGTGCATGGTCACCTAAACACAAAGAAGTTCTTCCAGATATTCAGATTCAGCTTCCTGTGCATTAGTTTCTGCCCACTGGCTCTCACCCTTTTGTTTGTCACCACTGAGAACAGCCTGGCTCCAGCCTCTGGAAACCCTCCCTTCAGATACTGACAGGCATTGATGGCTTCTAAGCCTTCTCTTCTTAAGGCTCAACAGGCCCAGCTTTCTCAGCCTTGCCTCATAAGTGAGGTGCTCCCATCCCCTCACCATTTTCATAGCCCTCTGCTGGACCTGCTCCAGGAGCTCCATGTCTCTCTTGTCCTGGGGAGCCCACAATGCACACAGCACTCCACATTTAGCCTCAC